>CAJRAI020000281.1:0-106483 GCA_907164885.2 Dolomedes plantarius | reverse complement strand
AAATTACATGAGCTGAAAACCTATAAAGAGGCCAACTCTTGATGCCCGGGCGGGCTGTAAGTTCAAGAATTCGTTTAATAGGCTTGATTGCAGGCCACACGAGTTCCGTGCAAACAGGCCTGACACTGACTCGATCTTCGTCCCAAACAGGCAAATTGAAGACAAGCGATGACAAACGATTTTTCAGATATTACTTGTCCCCCAAACAAATCCATTCCGAAGTGTGGTAGTAAAAGTTTTCAAAGCACTGCCCTCCAAAATGTGTAGAGACGCAACGAACTGCCGGTAAATAACTGAGTTACAGATTTGTATTCACAGAATTGCCCACCAGAAAGTTTTGACGAAAAATGCGGTTTCTCGTGTTTCCCCGCTAGCAATAAAAAAAAGTGGGCGTATCTCTTTTGAAGAAACCTTTTATTGATACGAATAAGACCGTTACAGCCTCAAGCAAGCAAACAAACAAACAAACAAACAAACAAACAAACAAAAAGGAAAGGAATATTTTCTAAAACTATCAACAATAGAACGGGAAACCGTTAATGCACACACATAATCATTCGAAGTGCAGCAGACAGTGGCCCCCTATCTGTGATTTAATATGTGTAATTAAACTGACCTTACCAGAAGTAAATGGTCAGTGAGAGACGTTATATATTTGCCATGTGCACACCAATTATATGTAAATGCCGGCCGGCCGACGACGACGAGTCTTGAGGCCCAGATTCCGTCGGTCATGGGATCTGATACATAATTACTGCCTTTGGGTGGGCGGAGTAATAATCCAGATCTCTTTTAGTATCCTCCAAAGGTCTGAATGCAGTCCCTCCAGTTAATAGGCTCAAATAAATAAGTTTATTTGAGACTTTAATTATAGCAACTGTTATATTTATAGGCATTATAAAATTGAATTTATCTGCTTGAATTTATTAAAATTTTTATGAATACTATTGAAAACTCTTGTCTCATATTATTTAACAATGATTACTTTAATAAAATTATTATTAACATTTCAAGCTTTCGTTTTCTAAAATTAATTTTTTTCATTATAATGGCTAATAAGAAGCCATTTTTATATTTTCTAAGTTCCTTTCTCTTTGCAGTGCTTTATCTGTAATTTTAAAAGAGAATTTTTTTATTTGCAATCGAATTATTTGAGGACTGATTTATGATCCGCCAATGATTTAAAGCACTGTAGTAATGAAGAAAAATATATATATCAATGATTTCAAACTTTTTAACCAATGCGAAGGCACTTGTTGTCAAACATTCGCCTTCACTACACCGTAGTTTTACTGTTCAATTTATTATGGGGGCAGAATATTAGCGGACAGCATTTCCTCAATGAAGGGACGACAGAAAGGGGGTCATTTTCCGTGGCGCGACGCCGGGATTCGATCAGAGCACCCTCAGCATCTAAAACCAGCGCTATTTATCACAGTGCCGCCACTAGTTTAAAATTTCAAACTAGTTATATTAGAAACATATGAGTTTCCCATTTTTTTATTCTCATATTTAAATGATAAAAGATGGGGATTCTTCAAGGATCTTCTGATTTAAAAATTTGAATATAAATTTGTGTCACGCGCCCTTCAGTTGGATGTGAGCAAGAATTTTAAGATTTTGAACTGGAACTTGGAAGATGAAACATGAGGAACTATGTCAATGAAGTACTCGTTTCACGAATTTTGAAACAATGGAATATATTATTAAAGGTGGATTATCCCTTGCCTTAGATTTTCTTTTCAAAATAACGCCCTTTCGATAATATCTAGAGTTTTAGCAACTCAATCTGCGTAGTTATTACCATATACTCAATTGCAATTTTTATTATATTTATTTATAAATATACGGACATTACTGGCAAGGAAGATTTATAAAGTTACGGTTTAAATAAGACATAAATATAGAAACACAATGAAGTGATTGAAGTTAATAACAATGGAATTAAAACAGAAAGGTATGGTTTTGATGTATACGTGTATATGTTTACGTATGGTTTTTGATCTAATGGAAATAGTGCGATACACTTAACGGTATATTTATATTCTTTGTTATGTTCCTTTTACTCATTTGTAATAATTGCTATTGTCTATCATTTCCGAAGTGTATAATAATTTATACTTCCAGGTTATTTTTCTTCTTACATTCCTTCTTACCAGGTTATTTTTCTTCTGTTTGCACATGGATTTTCTTTTGTACATGCTTCATGATATGCCCTCAATTCAGAGTCTTTAATCGTACTAGTGACCTTTTGAAGTGAATCCGCAGATATAATTAGGTAATGATATTTTTGACAACAATGGTTCTGCAGTATAAAGGAAACAATTTAGTATCGCTTTCTGCTATGAACTGTGGAATTCTGAAGACTTTTGTATTCGTTTATGAACTTTCGCAAAAATGCTGATTGCTAATCAGGATTATACACGCCTTCCTACTACCACGCCTCCAGTGTGTTTTATATTATTTCTGGTATGTAGTTCTTATCTCAAACCATTAACACAGTAGACTTGGATTTAAATTTTTTTTTTAGAATGTGGCACGTACATATGAGGCAGCAATTATGTCTTTTACACGATTTAAGGATCATTGCTGATTTGCAAAATAATTAAACTGTACTAAGCTGGTACAATAATAATCGATTGATATATTGTTCCAGAACCATACTACACCGAACATACGTACACAACTTTTAATGAGAACACATTTCCCTTACAATTACATACAGATGGTAAATGCTATAATTTATTTTAACCCGCAATTGAAGGTAGCATGCCTGATAAAAAATGGAAATGCAATCCTAAAGTATGCAACATAAATGAATATGAAAAATTACTTTGCAGATTAAATTACATTATGGGCAATATATGTTCTGATATATTATTGTCCTTAAAATTTATTTGCAACATGGACATATGCGGTATAAATAATACTACTACTACTCATACACATGGTAAAATGGGTCATCCATTAAGTTGTCACTTTGAACATGAAGAAATTTCAGATATGCTATTTTTACGAAGCTTATCACCACATTATCCATTTTTACAAGCTATATTAAGATTACTGTATGATATAAAGAGTTCAAACAAACACATAAACATAATACAAAATGCAATATGTAGCTTAGATATAAATGTTTTAAAATGTTATGGAGATGAATACAAAAAGAGTGGTATCAGTTTTACTGCACATGGTATGGAATACAAAAATGAAGATGAAATATTTTGTAAATACAAAAAAGAACTACAAGTAATGAAAAAGAAAGTGTTAGATATGCCAACAAAGATTTGTATGTCCTGTCTAAAATTACATTTTCAACATGATGTACGGAACATAAACAAACTTAGAGTGCCTTTAGAAGGTGATTTGTGGGAACAATTAGTTGCACACGTTAAAACCTTAAATTTGCCGAATGAATTCATTTGTACATTTTGCTTAAATAATTTTCGAAAAATGAAAATGCCACCTACTTCTCTAATCAATAATCTGTTTGCATATCCAGTGCCAAATGAAATTGCCATTCTAAACGATCATGGAAAATTATTAATACAGAGAGCAAAAGCATTTCAGGTTGTTACAAAAATGGGTACAATGTCAGGAAATAATAAACCTAGAAGCTTTTTAAATTGTAAGGTGGTAGGAAGAACATTTCATCTCCCATTACCATTAGAAAAGACTTTGGCAAGGTTGTCTAAACCTGAACAGTGTATTTTTTCACAACAAGATCTATACGTGTTAGTACGGAGTATTCCAACAAACCAACGAAAGCTTTGGCAGAGTTTAGTAAACATTTCAAATGTTCATAATTATTACAACTATCTCCAGTTATGCAACATGAACCTTTTATTCAATTAACTGAATCTGAAATAGATAAATACTTGTCATGCTTAGATGCAACCAGTATCTGGAAGGACTTATTTTCATATGACGAGCTCACTATCAATACGAGACAAAAAGATGATAAAAGGTTTATAGCATTTTTATCTCGAATTCGATTAGGCATATTAAGCCATGATGATATAAAAACTTTGTCCAGTAAGCAAGTAAATTTTAAAGGTGATTCCAGCCATGATAACTTGTTAGAACTTTGTAAATATATTCAGCACTTGCCAAAAGATACCATATGTTTACTACCAATAAGAGCTCAATGTGATGACATTAATATTTCTGTTGTATTTATATTTCTGTTGTATTTATATTTATATTTCTGTTGTAGTCCATTCAGAGATTGAATAGTGCCTTCAATGCTCTATTTTCATCCCCTTCTATATGCAGTTTACACTTTTCAATCTATTGCTATTACTTTGTACTAAATCAAGAAATTTTATGAATAACATGTAACTACTAATAATCAACGATAGAATTTTGTTTCATAATACCACATACTTAAATTTGGCCTTTAAATTTGGGAAAATTTTACAAAAAATTACAAGGTTGATTCCAAAAACAAATTTTAGCTAAAGCAGATGCATTACAAAACTTCATTAAACTATAATAAAAGAGCAAGTAAAGAAGGTATAGAGAATTTATTTAACAAAAACACAATTCACATAAACAATAGTTAACAAATTATTGAGCCACGTTTCTCCAACATAATAAAACTTTTGCAAATGCGTGGTAAAAAATCCCAAACGTTAATTGATATTGTCTAATAATCACATTCACAATGACTGCCATCTATTTCGGTAATTTTTTCCATAATTATACAGTTGTTTCCTCACTATGGTGGGACACAGAGAGTGGTTCGGGATTCATGCTAACATAATAGGATACAGCTTCAGTGCTGGGTACAGGTGATTGTTTGATAGCACCGCTGTCGTTCATCAAGAGGTAATCGAAATGGCCCATTGCATGCCTCTGAGCAGAGGTTAAGTCTGGGTTGTCGAGGGTGTAAGTGTTTGATCGCCCATGCGCAAGGTCTAAGGAATGAAACGAAATTATACCACTGAAATTAGATATACAACCAATACAAAGAACAGGAAATAGTACAAACAGTTTTTTATGCAAAAGCAATTGATAAAAGTGGAAATGAAATATACCCTAATAACATATTTATTTTATTTTAAGGCGACAATGGACCTTTACATTGACAAAAATATGTCCCCAAAACGATTTTTTTTTTCTTTCAGAAAATGATTCTGCAACTCATCAGCTTTAAATTAAAAAAAAGTATGTTGATCCGATCATTATGAACCGCGTTATAAGTATTTTTTTCAAACGTAAACAATGGAAATGTTAGTCAAATTAAAAATTTCAATGCCATTTTCTCAAAACAAGTTTTCATATCGTTTCGGTAAGTTCAAAATGTTCCGTGCATCATAATTTGTCTTGAATTTTCATAAAACTTCATAAAATGATTATTTATATATGTTAGAATAAAACTTAGTAATCAATTCATTATACTATTTTAAAACAACTTAAAATTTTTACAATAAAAAAAAATTTTTTGGATAAAATTTTGCATAAAAGACCTATTTTTATCGATTTCTTTTCTAGTTTTTATAAATATGACTGTAAATCAAATATTGCTACTAACTTTTATTATAAGTATATAAAACTCGCTTAAGAGAGAAAATTAGATATATGAGACAAAAATTAATGCGCATGGAGCATTTTTAAATAGAGTAATTAACAAACTTATTTTAATTAATATCTTAATTAATTACATTCTGATTGTTTTTTTAATTTAGAATTTCCATCTCTAAACAACACTGTATAAGTATACAAAATTTCATAGCAATTGGTTAATTAACAAAAAGAAAAGTTTTTCATGGTCCATTGTCGCCTTAATGTTTAAAAATCTTATTTTAGTAGGTTAAATTTAGTAAAATAATTCAATATATTCTATAAAGTTTTCTATAGTTGAGAGCCTGTTAAAAACCAGAATAATAATTGATTAGACCCTTCTGTTTCTTTATTTCCGACGAACTGCTAATAATGAGTGAAAAGAAAAGCAATGAAAAATATATTATACACTTGACCAATGAAAATGAATGTGAAATAAAAGACAGTAGTAAATACTGAGGGCTAACTTCCAAGTTTTAGACCACCTTTTAAGATTTCAAAAGTTTTTTAATAGTGGGGTAAAATAAAGTCATTGAATCAGATGCATTATAGTCAGATTTCCATAAAAAAATGTACTGATTTAAAATCAAAATAAATGCGGAGTAATCCCTTCCATAACTGTTTTATTTCTAAGTAACAAATTTGAAGATAAGATAAAAATATCACAGCGTTCGATTGAAGATCTGTAACAAATACTGATATATATATATATATATATATATATATATATATATATATATATATATATATTTATGAACCTTAAATAACAAAATAAATTGTAAATAACTATAAAATTAAGCTCTGCTCAAAATAGGTTGAATTTTCTGTTATTTTTAGTAAATATTTTAAGGTTTTCTTAATCCACGACTTGTAGCATTAGTTTTGGAATTAATTTTCCTGCTATCCATACATTGCTTTTAACATTCTCGTTTTTCATGAAAAAATACAAAGTAATGCTGTAGAACTCACAGTTAATTATAGAATTATAACTAAACATCTAACAAAATCATTCGAATAAAAAATTCAAACAGTTGTATAAAATGAATAGTGAGAAATTATTATATTTCTAAATATTCGAAAATGTAGTATTCTTACTTATACCCGTAAATCTCAGCCTTTAATTTATCACTATCATATCAATGGTCATCCTCTTTTTCGCTCTGATTCTGTAATTGACTTGGGTATTACTTTTGACACAAGACTCGACTTCTCCCGCCATATGGTTGGTATTGTTTCTAAGGCCTATAGAATGCTTGGTTTTCTAAAACGTAAAACTAGAGATTTTTCTAATGAACAAGCTCTTAAAATTTTGTATTTCAGTTTGGTACGCTCAAATCTTGAATATTGCAGTCTTATTTGGGATCCATATTATAATAATAAAATAAATATTTTAGAGCAGGTACAGTTTAAACTTATGTGATATTTATATTATAAAACTAATTACTATTGTTCTCTGGATTTGTCTCCTTCTTTCCTACGTAACATTTTTGATATTCCCAGTTTAAAATCCAGGCGCGATCTTTCCTGTATGTTATTTTTTCATAAAGTCATTAATAATATTATCGATTGTGTTGAAATTCACAATTGTGTTCAGCTTGCTGTGCCGAGCAGATGTCTTCGTGAGCGGCATTTATTTGTAAATGTATACAGGAAATTTAATTACATAGGTAATTTCTCTTTGTACAAATTTTATCAATTTTTTAACCATCTGTCAGAAGACCTTTATATTTTTAATATGGCCTTTATTGTTTTTAAGGCTAAATGTTTGCAACTTCTGTATTCGTAATTCATGTATTGTTTTGTGTATTGTCTATATATATAAAACAGTTCCGTAACTGACTGACTCACTGACATACAACGCACAGACCAAACCGCTGGACCTAAAGGACTGAAATTTTGCATGGCGATTCTTCTTATAGTGGAGGGGTGCAATAAGAAAGATTTTTTAAAAATTCCTCTTAGATTTTTTAAATTAAATTTTTAGCTGTTTTTGTAACTTTTTTAAAGTTTGCATTTAAAATAATAATTTGAGGGTTATAAAATTTATATCACGAGAAAGATCATAAAAATGCCTTTAAATTGAAATCTTTTTCGAATCTTTACCTCCATTTCCTGATTTTTAAAGAATTTTTAAAGATTAATTTTTAGAATTTAATTTATTAAATGCTGATCACGTGATTTCTTTTTCTGGTACTTTAAATAAATTTATTGTCACGTGCATAACAACTAAATAGACAATTTTTTTTTCTTTCTAATACAGCAGACGATTGGATATTATCCAAAAAAAAAATAAACATCACTTACGATTTTTTTATAAATATATATATTTTTTCTTTTTTCATCAATTGTATACATTGATCGTCGCATTTATTATATAAATATATATACAGGGTGATCAGAAAGTCAGTATACATTTGAAAAAGTAATAATTCACGGAATAATGTAGGTAGAGGTAAAAATTGACACACATGCTTGGAATGACATGGGGTTTTATTGTAACCACAAAAAAAAGTTCAAAAAATGGCCAACAGATGGCACTGGACAGCAAAACGTCAGTGACGCTGCATGAGAATCGTGTATAAAAGGAGCTGTAATACAAGTTTCGAGCAGCTCGCAGACTAATATATCCCTTAATTGCTCGGAACAGCAAATTAAGCATTCAAAATAAATTGCTCATGTATAAATCGTTTCTTCGTCCTATACTAACTTATGGTGGGCCAGCATGGTCATACTGTGCTGAAATGCATATTAAAAAACTAGCTTCTCAGCAGAGCAGCACGATCAGACAAATAATAAATCCCCCTTGGTACTTCCGTAATGTTGACATCTAGAATGAACTCGGTCTCCCCACTCTTAAAAAAAACCTTCAAAATCTAGCCATTAACTTTCACTACAATATCGATAATGATTTACTTAAAGATTTAGCAAATTATGATCATGCTGACCCCTCTAACAGGAAACGGCCTAGAGCCATGCTGTCTTTATCTTAATTGTTTTGTCCTTCGTCCTTATTATATAAAAAATAAAAAATAATACTTGGCTTTCCAAGGTAAAAAACAACAAAAATTTTTATAAAAACAAATAAAAATGTATTTCTATCCTTAAACTTTCTCTTTTAATTTTATTCATCTTTGCATCGTATGTAGACCCTCTTTTCTACTGCCCTGCAAGATGCTTACTCACTTTTTCTTATACTATGAACTCACGGATTAGCAGCGGCCCAATCATTTCACTCCTTTCCAATACTCTGTTTCATTGGTTCCCCTCTGCTTATTATCTGAAAGTCTGCAATTGAGGGCGTGGCCCAGGAATTGCAGTTGCGACCCATTTCCTATGGTCCTATGGAGGGATTCAGTGCGCCAGGCTCAGGGATATTCTTCTGTGCTCTTGTTGAGTGAGGACGTTCTTTGCTTTTCTCCGTGTGTGCTAAGCCTTGCGCTAGTACACAAGCTTTCTTACTTCGGTCCCTACTTCTGCGTCTGTGGCCGTTCGGGGAGATTTTCTCTTGCGAATGTGAGACGGGCCTGACTTAGAGTCTGCCTGCGCTACCACGAGTTTCACTCGTGGAACTATGGATGATAAATTGATGGACACGGACACGACTTTGGCTGACGAATTACAGGAAATGAACACTGACAACGGAACCAACCAACCGAACCTTATCCAATTATCTGAGGACAATGAAAGAATTTTATCGAATCTACAAAATGGACTGATCCCGGACAATCTACATACCACTTTAGAAAAGGCTTTCCCATTGGCTTACGAAAGATATAGACTAGGTAAGCATAGTCTTGACCAATCTAACCATACTAATATTTCCATTTCGAATGCTAACACTAACAAAAAACGTAAACCTAATTTTTCAGGAAAATAACGACGGTTTTAAGACACCGGCTCGCAGACTAACTGCTAAAGCTACCATCCCTATTATTCCTACAAATACGGTAACTGTAAATAAATTTAACGCATTGAAAGACCATAACGACGAAAACTCTATTCAAATTCAATCTCCTAAAGAAAATCAAATTAAGATAAAACACATAACTATTGCAAAAACGGATAATTATAGAGAAATATTGAATTTATTAGCTGGTAAGGAAGAAAGGCACTTCCACGCACGAATGAGCGGTGAATTCATTCGTATTGAACCTAAAACAGAAGATGACCATAGAAATATCACCAAATTCCTTAAGGATAATAGCATACAAGGCTTTATACTACCTCTTGGATCTGTAAAACTAATTAAAGTGGTCATCAGAGGACTCTCCATTGACATTGAACCGGACGAAATCCAAAAAGAACTTGAAAGGCTAGAATACCCAGTTCAGAAAGTTAATCGCGTCATGAGAGGTAAGAAAAACGAAGAAAAAATCCCCCTTCCACTCCATCAAATTCAACAATCTCCTGCAGAAAATTCCAAAAATATCTATGATTTACAAGCCCTCTTTCATATCAAAATATCTGTTCAAAATTATAACTCCCCCTTCAAAACCCTTCAGTGTTTCAGATGCCAATACTATCACCACCACCAAGAAAATTGAATCCCCGTTGCATTAAATGTGCCGGTGATCACAAAACAAGTGAATGTACTAAAGGACAAGGCAAATTAGAAAACCCCAAATTCTGTAATTGCAATGGAGACCACGTTGCCAGTTTCAGAGGTTGCCCTTCGTTTCCCCATAATAAAGCCGAAGCTAAAAGAAAAATTAAAGAAGTTATCCCCAGTTTTTCCTATGCCAATTCGGCCGGCTCTAACATTGCTAGAAATCCTCCACAAACTAATATAATTAATCCTACCCAAAACTTAAATGTTAATAAAACTGCCGAAACCTCAAACATTAATGATTATCCCAATTTTACTGACGGATTAAACGTTCTCAAACAAATGAAGCAAATTAATGACCTACTTGATGAAATTAAAGCCGCTTTAGGTACTTCAAATTTAACACATTTAATAGATAGGCTTACCACAACCAGAGACAGAATTAATAAAGGCCAGACTGAAGATGAAAAAATTTTTGGCTTCTTCACTGGCATGCTTAATCGTCCGGAAATATCAAGTTAATGGGTACGCCCTCTCCTTCCCTTGTTGTTCTTGCGTGGAATGCCAACGGTTTACTTTCTAGGATCCGGGAGTTTAAAGAATTTGTAAATGAGCATAGCCCGATATCATTCTCATACAAGAAACTCATCTCAGACCAGCAGATAAACTTAACATCCCTCAGTACACCACTTATAGAACTGATTATAATTCTTACACACAAGCCAAAAGAGGCACCGCTATTATTATCAAAAATAATTTGCCCCACCATGAACTTGTCATTTCCCCCCTCAAAATTATTAACGCTACTGCTATAAATATTAAACTTAATAACCTCCCTTCTTATACTATTGTTTCTACTTACATTCCCCCAGTTCAAAATCCTAATGACGTCCTTGACGATTTAAAAATACTTGATAATCTTAATATTAACACTATCCTTTTTGGCGACCTTAATGCTCACCACACTTTGTGGAATTGTAAAACTAATAACTCCTAGGGAAACATTATTTATAACTTTACTGCTAATTCTGAATTTTACATTATTGCCTCTTCTTCTACCACTCATTTTTCTAAGTATAGTAGTAGCTTTCTCGTATAGTAGTAGCACTATTGACTTTGCTCTAGTTAAAGGCTTTCCCCATAATATCACTATTGAAATCCCCTGCAATCTCTCCTCGGACCACAACCCAGTTGCACTCACCATTCCCTTAGACACTAATCCATTAATCATCAATCATTCTAAATTCACCATCTGGGATAACTTTAAAAAAGACTTACACAATTTACCCTACACTCATCCTGAAATTACCACCCATAACGATATCGATAATTTAGTAAATAGCATAACTAACGACATTAATTCTGCTCTCATTAATAATACCAAAAACATTCCACCTTCTAATAAAATCCGTACCGACACTCAACTTAAAATACTCACTAATGAAAGAAATAGAGCGCGTAAAAATTGGCAAAGGAACAAAACCACACAAAATAAAACTATCATGAACAACGCTCAACAAAATTTAAGATACTACATCCATGACAAAGCCAACAAAAGTTGGGAAAATTACATAACTTCTCTTGACATAACTGACAATTCCATTTGGAGAGCCGCTAAATGCCTTAAAAATAAACCTAATGCCACCCCCCCCTCATTGACCCTAGTAATAATAACTTTATTTATTCTGACGAAGATGAATCTAATCTTATCGCTCAAACTCTTGCTAATAACTTCACCCTTAATCCCAGTCCCAATACTAGCATTGACAATACTGTCCAAACTAATATAAACCTATTTAATTCAATTAATCCCCCCATTGCTGAAATTTATATCCCCCCTTCCAGAGTTAAGGAAATTATCAAAAAACTCCCTAATCGAAAGTCGCCTGGCGAAGACCAAATTACTAATACTATGCTCAAAAACATCCCTCTTAAATTCATTTTCAAAATTACTGCCCTTATTAATGCTATTTTTAAATTGAATTATTTTCCTCAAAGTTGGAAAAATTCCATTATTGTGCCTATAGCTAAACCTGGAAAAAATAAGAACTCTCCCGATAGCTATCGGCCAATTAGTCTCTTAAATACTATCAGTAAACTTACTGAAAATTTCATTGCTAATGAAATCAACAATCATCTTCTCTCTGCAAATATTCTTATCCCTTATCAATTTGGTTTTCGTCAATCGCTTTCTGCCCCTCACCAAATTTATCGTATAGTTGAGCATCTCGCTGACTCAAAGTTAAATAAAAAATCTACCGCCGCCCTTTTCCTTGATGTTGCTAAAGCTTTCGACAAAATCTGGATTGATGGCCTCCTTCATAAACTAATCAATTACAATCCCCCCCCCCATCTTATTAAACTTCTCACCTCCTACTTAAAAGATCGCACATTCCAAATTAAAATTAAAGATAAATTATCTTCCAAATTAAAATTCTATAGCGGTCTTCCCCAAGGTTCTATAATTGCTCCAATTTTATTTAACATTTATGTAAATGATATTTATCAATACAATAAAACTAATATTGCCATCTTCGCCGATGACACCGCAATCTATGCTACTGATAATAACCCCAAGTATGCCGTCAAATACCTAAATGATCATATGAAAACTATCCAACAGTGGCTCGACAAATGGAAAATCAAAATTAACACGGATAAATGCATTGCTATTATGTTTACCCATAAAACTAAACGTACCGTTGACAAATACAAACTTATTATTGGTAAGACGATTATTCCCTGGTCTGATACCGTTAAATATTTAGGAGTCACCCTTGACAAAAATCTCACTTGGAGACATCACACTACACAAATTAGGGACAAGTTTCGAGTTGCTAAACGTTCACTCTCCCCCTTAATCGCTCGGAACAGTAAATTATCTACTAATAATAAAATGCTCATTTACAAATCGTTTCTTAGACCTCTTATCACTTACGCAGCGCCGGCATGGGCATACGCAGCAGATTCTCATATTAAAAAGCTCACAGTAGCTCAAAATATTACTATTCGGCAAATTGTTAACGCACCGTGGTATTTCAGGAATGCTGAAATCACGAGGAGCTTGGCCTCCTTACTATTCCAAATTTTCTCAAAAACTTAACTACTAATTTCCATAATTCCATAGACAATGATCTCCTTTTAAATCTTGCCAACTATGACTTTGCCGACCCTGCTAACAGAAAACGGCCTAGAGCCGTTCTCTGCTCTTAATTATTTTTAACTTTTTTTTATTTCCTAACTATTTTGTAATCTTACTGCTTACTTCGGTAAGCAGTGAGCTCTTATTTATTTAATTTCCTAAATTTTTAAGTAATTTCAATCTTATTTACGCAGTGCTCTCCTTGAACATTGCTTTCTCTATCAACTTAAACTTCCTATTCTCAAGCCACTCCCCGGATCCAAAATCCACCTATCTCTTTTCACCTTTCTATGGTCATTACTATGCAAGCCTACGTTGGAAGGCGTGGCCTACTAAACTACCTACTATCATTTGTCCTGATGGTCCTGATGAGGGATTCAGTGCAATAGCAGGTCGACTCTTGGCCCGGTCGGAATAAATTCCGGAACTCGGTCCATTCCCCCTCTAAAAGACCCCCATACTAATAGCTACAATTACACTGACAGTGATTGCAAACACACTTATTAAACAATTCACCCCCAACGACATGTTTGCCCCTTCTACTGAAAATATAGTAAATACAAATATTAATCTTTTCCTAAACACACAGCACGATACCTACACACCTAATATACTACCTTCTGATGTTGTAACGGTAATTAAAACCCTCCCCAATTGTAAATCGCCTGGTGATGATGCTATTACGAATACTATGATTAAAATTCTCCCACCAAAATACATATTCAAAATTGCCCAACTCATCAACAACATTCTTAAATTTAATTACTTTCCCCCCCGCTGGAAAAATTCCTTAATAGTACCCATACATAATCCTGGTAAACCTCCTGACTCACCTGATAGTTACCGTCCCATTAGTCTCCTAAACACCCTTAGTAAGTTAACAGAAAAATTCATAGCTAAAGAAATTAATGACCACCTAAACGATAATAACATCATAGTGCCCTATCAATTTGGTTTCCGTAAATCACTTTCCGAACCCCACCAAGTTTATAGAATTACTGAACACCTAGCTAAAGCCAAAATTAATAAAAATTCTACTGCTGCCCTATTCCTGGATATCCAGAGAGCATTCGCTAAAGTTTACATCCCCGGCCTAATTCATAAAATTATTAACTATAACTTCCCCCCGCACATCACCAAACTAATCATCTCCTACTTAAGCAACAGAACCTTCCAAGTTAAAATTAATAATACAATCTCCGATAAAAAAACCAATTCTTAGTGGAGTTCCCCAAGGTGCGATATTATCTACCCTATTGTTTAATCTGTACGTCAACGATCTTTCAACACACATTAATTCTAATCTAGCTATATTTGCTGATGACACCGCCATTTACTGTACAAATAAAAATATTAAATATGCTGTCACCACACTCAATAAACACATCACCCGCATCTCCACCTGGCTCACCAAATGGAAAATTAAACAAATACCGATAAATGCGTTGCTGTCATGTTCACAAATAAATACATCTCATCTTATCGCAATATTAATATTAAAATTGGTAACACTACTATCCCCTGGTCCGACACTGTTAAATACCTCGGTGTCCATCTTGATAAAAGACTCATTTTCCAACATCACATCACTCAGAGTAGAATTAAATTTCGAGCAGCCAGACGTTCAATCTACCCCTTAATAGCTCGAAATAGCAAATTAAGCATTAATAATAAATTGCTCATCTACAAATCCTTCCTAAGACCGCTTTTAACTTATGCAGCTCCGGCTTAGTCATACGCAGCAGTTTCTACAATCAATCACCTCACAGTATGTCAAAACACAACTATAAGACAAATTGTTGATGCACCCTGGTATATTAGGAACGTTGATCTGCAAAAAGAATTAAATCTGCCCACTATTCCAAATTATCTAAAAAAACTAGCATCAAACTTCTTTCTAAGCATCGACAATGAACTACACTGCTGGCCACTGTAAATGCAACTCCCTGAAGGAAACATGCAAATAACATGAAATTTACAACATGCATTAGCGGAGGTGAGATGTGCAAATGATTAGAATTTCAGCGCAGACGCACATCACGCGCGCCTGTGGCGCCACTTCAAAGCGCTATTTAAGGCTTGGAGATTTCGACGATTTCAAGTTCGGCAATTGTGTTTTTCTTGTGGTTTTTTCAAAAAACGATCAATTATGCCTCATCGAAAACAGCGATCATCTTTTGATCAAGTATCCAAGTTCGACAGAGGAAGGATAGTGGCCTACCGAAATTGTGGATTATCTTTCAGGGAAATCGGTAGTCATGTTGGACGAAACCAAACAACTGTAATGCGGATATGTGATCGTTGGATGCAGGAGGGTACGACGGACCGGCGTGTTTGATCGCATACACCTCAGCGCACCATTTCACGTGATGACAGGCAAATTGTGCGCATGGCAGTGACGGATCGCTCAGTCACATCACGAACCATAGCACAGCACATGCAGTCTGTAACGCATCATCCAGTGTCTGCGCGTACCATTCGACGCCGTTTACAGCAGAGTGGTCTGTCCGCAAGACGTCCATTGCTTTGTCTACCCTTGACGCAGAACCACAGACGTCTCCGCCGCCAATGGTGCGATGACATAAGGTTGTGGACGGCAGAATGGAATGAAATTGTCTTTACTGACGAGTCACGCTTCTGTCTGCAACACCACGATGGTCGCATTCGAGTCTGGAGACACCGTGAAGAGAGGATGCTGAACAGCTGCGTTATGCACCGCCACACTGGTCCTGCACCGGGTATTATGGTATGGGGCGGTATTGGATATCACTCTCGCACACCTCTAGTACGCATTGCCGGTACTTTAAACAGCCAGCGCTACATCTGAGAGGTGTTGGAGCCAGTTGTCCTTCCTTACCTTCAGGGCTTGCCCATAGCCATATTTCAACAGGATAAGGCGCGACCACACGTGGCACGCATTGTCCAACGGTTCTTCGTCAATCGCCAGATTGAATAGCTTCCCTGGCCGCCTCGCTCTCCGGATCTTTCACCGATAGAAAACATGTGGTCCATGGTTGCTCTACGATTGACCCAGATTCCATCCCCAGCTGCCACAGCAGATCAACTTTGGCAACGTGTGGAAGCTGCTTGGTCTTCTGTACCCCAAGAACTCATCCAAAGTCTCTTTGAATCAATGCCGAGGCGTGTGGCAGCGGTGATCTCCAACAATGGCGGCTACTCTGGCTACTGATTTTGGCCGGAACCACACTTCACAGAAGTCTGTAAATTTAATCATTTGATACTTGGTCAACATGTTATCTACAAAATAAATTTTGTAGTGATATCTCTTGTCTTTCTTGGTGTTGGAATTTGGGTGGCCAGCAGTGTACTATTGGAAAACTTCGACTATGACCCAGCCGCCGCTGAGAACAAGAAACGGCCTCGTGCTGTTCTTGTTCGTTAAAGTCCTTCCTCTTTCCCAAAAAATAATAAAAAAAATAAAATAAAAAAATATATATATGAAACAAAAAATAAATACGTGCTTGCACGGTAAAAAACATTTAAAAAATATAAAATTAATACGTAGCTTTGGCTACGGTAAAAAATATTCTATCTCTTAAAATCCTTAAACTTCCTCCCTAGATGCTATCCGAAAACTTTCTCCTAGCAGTATGGCAGAAAATTTTCTGTCATACTAGTTTTGTTTAAGCTCATGGATCCTAGAGGCACCCAATCACTTTTCTCTCTCTTTCTGTCTCCACCTTATGGCCATTAGTTGTTATTCCTTGCCCAACCGATAACAAGAAAGGCTCCCGAGGGCGTGGCCCAGAAGAAGTCGCTCACCACACTTCATAGTTGAGCTCATAGTTGAGAGGGATTCAGATGCACTAGCAATCGCAGCATGTTAACCTTACCAGAAAAGGCACTGTTAGTGAAGCTGTACTATCAGAATGGGGAATCTGCTACTGCAGCTTTACGATCCTATCGCCATAGGAAGGGCATACGAACGGGTAAAGGTCCTATGACAATTGCAGCTGTGAAGAGAATGATTTTGAAGTTCACGATGGACCGACATCAATAGGGATGCTAAAATATAACATCCAACGCCAATGTCTCACCATAAATACAGATATGCTGTACAGTGCAGTTCACAACATTGTCCCTCGACTACAGCTATTGATGAGGAATGACGATCGAAATGGTAAGCATTTGTTCTGAAGAACATCACCTTTGCTTTGTCATAATTTGTTATGCTAATAACTGATTTTCTTATCACATGAAGTGCCATCTGTCGGCCATTTTTTGAAGTTTTTTTTGTGGTTGCAATAAAATCCCATGTCATTTCAAGCATGTGTGTCAATTTTTACCTCTCTACCTACATTATTCCATGAATTATTGCTTTTTCAAATGTATACTGACTTTCTGATCACCCGGTCATATATATATATATATATATTTGGCATTAATTGCATGCATTGACAGTTGTATTTAATTTGAATGTACTCCGTAGTGAAGCGCGGGTTTTCAGCTAGTATATGTACATATTGTTTATGTAACTTCGTAAGTTTGTTTTGGTATTTCTTTTGTCTGTGTATTTTAAGTTGTATCTTACATGCAACACTTTAAATGGGAATTTCTGTAGTGTGCATTTTGAATAAATAAAATAAAAATAAAATAAAATTACTACAATCTAACTCCAAAAATAAGTTATCTTTCTAAGTGAAACTTTCCTGTCCTGTGTTTTAACAATTCTTTAAAGGATCAAAGCGTATAGGTACCTTGTTGTGCGTCTTCAGGCAGGTTTACGTACAGAACAGTAGTATCCGGTGGGGAAGAACTGGGCTTTAAATAGTCTTCCTCGTCAGCTGCGGATGATGGATTATAATTTATGTACTTCCCAGAGTCTGGTGTGTACACTTCGGCTACAATAAACAACCACCATTAATGAAATCTAAAGACATGCAATCTAAATTAGTACGGTGTGTTGTCTATACAATCTAAATATTATATTAAAACGAAATGTATTTTTATAAGGTCTTGTACCCCTAAAGTATTTTGTATCTGCTCTGAATGTGTATTGATCAAAAATAAGAAATTGGCAACAGAAATAAGGAAAACGAAAAATGATATTTAAAAAAAAATTTACAATATGATTGTTTCCAGTACAAATTTGCAATCTTTTTTAGTAAAACATCAATAACTATTCATTCCCTTGGTCAGATTCTGACTGTCACCAAAGGCCAAAAGTAAGCCACTATAAAAATCAAATAATTTGTATAGTGACCATTAAACAGTTTCTTACAAACTGTAATTTTAAATAGAATTATTGTTTTTTTCCCAATATATGAACATCATAATTAAGAATTTCGGATGAAAAAATCCGTATTCACATGCATGACGGAAAGAGGTAGAAAACTGAAAAAATTAGAAATACTGGTTATCAAAAATTAAGGAAAAGTCACAAAATAAGCGATTACTCAAAAAGTTACGTGTAGAATTTAATTAGACTTATACACATTTTACAACACATAGGTAGGTATAAAATAGCATAAAAAGAAATCGACAGACAATTATGGTGTTATAGAAACTAGCATATGTATACAATGAACAAATCAGATGTGTCAGTTTGGTATAGGAAAAGTACCTTTAATATAGGAATATATAATATTCGATAGGAAGTGAGAACCATTGCTCTTGCAAAGCAGTTGAAAGCGTGGCGAAGGTCGTAGGAGGAGGATTGAGAGCAGCTATACATCGTCCTAAAGCGTCCCAATCATGCTCGATAGGATTCAGGTCCGGTGATTGAGTTGACCACTCCATGCGCTGAATTGTTTCCTGCTCAAGATAAGTATCCACGATACGAGTCCTGTGCGTTCTCGCGTTATAGTCATGTAGCACGAAAGCATCACCCATTGCCCTGGCATAAGGGCTCATATAAGCATCAAGGATGTCATCTCTATAGGTGTGAGCATCCACATTTCCACGGGGAAAGACATGGAGGTCTGTGCGTCCACCCAAAGAGATATCACCCCAAACACAGACACTGCCTGTTCCGTATACATCACTTTCACGTCTGTGTGATGGATGAAAACGAGTTCCAGGTTCTGTCGAAATCAAAATACGCCTACTATCGCTTTGGAGGCTAAACCTGGACTCATCCGTCAAGAGAACAGCCCTTCATTGATCACGCGTCCAGTGGACATCTTGACGTGCCCACTGCAAACGATCCCGCCTATGGCGTGACGTGAGAGGGACGCTAATGGCTGGTCTCCTCGTAAAAAGACCGCCTTCTTGAAGCCTTCTACGCAACGTTCGGTGTCTCATATGCTCGAAGAAGCAATGGTCTATTTTATGACCAGAATTATCAACGAAGTCCAAGACAATTGTGCAAGAGAACTTGGAATCGGCACAAGTATGAATTTATCAAACCACTGTCAATCAGGAGGTTTACTTCAAATGTTGCTAGTCTCGATTGAAGCCCATAGGAAAAGACGAATTGTTCGAGCTCTTATAGATACAGGAACACAGCGATCATATGTTCTGAAGTCTACTGTCCATGAAATGGGATTTACAGCTAAGAAAAATGAAATCCTGACAGACGTGGTGTTTGGAGGAGGGACTCCAAGAAACGACCACAGAAGTTATAGACTGCAAGAAAAAAATTTATGTAATGAGTATTCATGTGAAATTCAAGCATTGGATCAGACCATCATTTGTAGGAAAATACCTTGCATTACAGAGCAGTCTGTATTGGCTGAATTGCAGAAAGAAAATATCCATGTAACAGATGCATGAAAATTCCAGCTGAAATAGAATTATTAATAAGGGCAGACTATGCTGGAAATTTGTTTACTGGAAAAATTCATCAGTTAAAATCTGGACTTCTAGCAGTCGAAACTTATCTTGGATGGATTGTAATGGGAAAATCTTCTAGCCACTATAAAGAACATTGTGCGAGATCTCTCTTGACCTTAAGGGGAAAAATTAGTGATCTATGGAGATTAAAAGCTATTGGAATTAACAGATCCCTGTGAGCATCAAGATCAAAGACTTGGAAAGGACAGCAGTCGAATATTGTAACAAAACTGTCAAAAGTGATAAGGAAGGGTGATACGAAATTAAACTACCCTGGATGCAAAATTCTGAATAACTGTCCAGCAACAGAGAAGCTGCAGGGAAAAGATTGATAGCTTCCACCACGAAGCTCTCGAGAGAAAATCGATTCCAAAGGATGGTATTTTCAAAGAATGGCTCAAAGATGGAGTTATTGAAGAGGCTACAGAAGGTCCAGGTCATTTTTTTACCTCACCGAGACGTGTGAGAAAAACGATTTCTAGAAAGTACGGAAATTTTGGAAAATTAGGAACTGAGCATGAAAATGGAGGAAATACATTGGGAAAAAAAGTGAGAAAATGCATCGGAAATATGAGTAGAGCTTTTGTATGCAGTGGAAAATTGTGCTGAATACAAAAGGACTATCCAAAAATTCTAAAATAAGACGATTTCTCAAGAATTGCAGGGCAAGACTGCCAATATTAACATAAGAGAAAAGCGAGATACATACCTTCTACAAAAACACTGTGGGGATGTGGAAAACATCGTGGTGCACGTGGCTGCTCCAAATGTGCATCTCCATTATGCCATTCAAAAGAGCACCCCGGCAAAGGTATGACAGGCTCGGAACACTGTTGCAAATTTTCACTGGGTTTCAACTGGGTCGAAAGATCTGTATTTACATATTCATGCTGTAATTAAAAGAATACTCAGTAACTCATGTTAAGTTACTCAGTTAATAAAAGCCTTAAGATGTTTCATTGAAAACTAGGACAGTGCAGTGATAAATATGCATCAAAGTGTACACAATGTCAGGTTTTACACAGACATCATAAAAAGACAAGTGCGATGGTCGCGTCTATATTAAATATTCAGAACACCATGCTCGAATTCCTGGGTCCTCTCAAAATTTTAGAAAAAAGAAGGCATTATTACTTTAGTATTTCCGCTTATTTAATAAATTCAGTAGATTATATATCAGCATTCTCCCCTTCTCTATTATTTGAAGGTCGCTGGTTTCAAATCAAAGATGTGAACCCCATATAAGCTCCTTGAGAAGTCGTCTCTCAATTTTTGGATTTTTAAAACTTTCTTCAAAATAGGGTCCAGACAGTTTTCATCGTCCCCCATATATCGTACTACACTATAAATCCTCTTGATTTCAAGGAATTGGAAATTTTTTATGAACTAAACGTTGGTATTGACAAAAAACAAACAAACGAACAAACAAAACAAAATAAGACCAGCATGGAAATTTCCGTTTTGAATATGGACGTTTTAGAGAATCAGTTATTCTAACCGATTCAATATCCTCTGTACATGCTTAATACACGTACTATTATTCGTTAGAATTGCTACTATTGCTACTATTACTACTATTGTCTAGTAATGACAGTAACAACTGCCTCAGAATTTCTAACTGCAAACATCGTAGGAAAATATCTAACTCAGTAGAGTTATAGTTGAAACCTGCCCACTGTTGCTTGTACGGTGTCCAACGTGCTAAATTCCATGCCAAATTTATAGCACATAAATACATTAATATTCTTCAAAAACTTTACATATATTTTGCTTTACGCATTTTAAGATGCCTCATAGAGAATTTCTTTAGAGGCAAAGGACAACATGTTTCATTAATTTAGGCACAATCGTTCTTCAAAACAGGCCCCTGTCGCTGAGATCTGCTTTTTGAGTGGACGTATTCCCCTTTTTCGCTTTAATATTGCTGACTCTCCTCTGTGAGACAGCTGTAAACCTAAGACGGCAGAACATTTAAACATGTGCGAGGCACTCAACATTCTTACAAACAGAGTTGATAAATATTAGGAGTCGGATTGACGGAAGACGTAATTTCGTCAATGTCCCGGCTTTTGCATAAATATTTACATACATAAAACACCAAGTATAGATACATATGATGTCACAGTGGATCGTGACATTCTTTGCTGGTGAAAGAAAGAAAGGGAGTGCTGGTTGCAAATAGGCAATAAAATGAGAAGTCGATAGAGTTTGTTGACAAGTGAAAAAGAAGAAAGGTGATTTAAGAGGTGAAAGGCCAGCTGCAGAGGGAAAAAGATGTCGTAGAAGGGGCGAATGATGGAACCCCTCAGATTTACGGGAGTAACACAGTTTTTAAGGAAACCCAGAAGGAAAACGACAGAAGGTTAGCGACAAAAATTTATAAAAGGTTAGTGAAACAGTGACACGGATGAAAATAAATAAAATCACACCGCTAATTCTTACACACACATTAACAAAATAAGCAGTCATGCACATAAATAAAATGTAAAGATTTTAACAATTAATTTCATAATGTAATCAACAGTAAATTAGTACGTGAGATTGATAAGATAAGAAAGATACAGACAATATACTCACGGAATGTAGAAATTAGATTGTTAGATATCCATTTAATTAAAAAAAAATAACAAAAAAATAAATAAATAAAAAATAATAATAATAATGCAAAGCCAGTAATGGCGACGCAATACTGTTTTAAACCACGCGCTCGGAAACACTAGGTGTTGCCAGTTTGAGATATCAAAGGTTCAGGAACACGCGGTTACGGGTAGAACACAGAACCAGTACCTTTTGAAAGCTAAATCAAGGAGATAGTATTACATGATTAAGGAGGCCTACGGTGATGCTGCCATGGGTAGATCGGGTGTTTTTGAGTGGCACAAGCTGTTCCGAGAAGGTAGGGAAAGAGTGGAAGACAACGACCGCCCTTCGACAGCAAGACCAACAAAAATGTGTCGCGAGTGAATAATTTACTGAACAATGATGGTAGGATGAGTATCAGAATGATTGCTGATGACTTGAGCATTCCTCAAACCCAAGTTTTTGAGATCGTGACAACTTGGCCATAAACTTAGAAAACTTAGCCATGAGGAAAGTGTGCGCGAAGTTGGTGCTGCGAGTGTTGTCAGAGGAGCAAAAGGCCAACCGGAAAGCAATCTGACAGGATCTTTTTCATCATGTGAATGAGGACCTCGACTTTTTGGACAATATAGTGACCGGTGACGAGACGTGGGTGTTTGAATACGACCCGGAGAGCAAGCGGCAGAGCTCAGAATGGCACATCCCTTCTTCCCCATGCCCCAAGAAAGCACGAATGAGCAAATCTCAGTAAAAGTCCATGTTCATTTGCTTTTTTGATCGACATGGAGTCATCCACAAAGAGTTTGTACCACCCGGACAAACAGTTAATGCAGTTTTTTACGTGGAAGTCCTCACAAGACTGCGAAAACGCATTGTCCGTGTCCGCCTAGCCATCGCCAACAATTGGCAGCTGCACCATGACAACGCGCTGAGCCAAACAGCGTTCCGCGTAGTGAAGTATCTTGCCCAGCACAAGGTGGCAACGCTGCCTCAGCCCCCCTACAGCCCCGACTTGGCTCCGCCAGACTTTTTTCTATTCACGAGAATAAAATCGGCGCTCAAGGGGAAGCATCACGGGTTGGTAGAGGAGGTTCAACAGGCCGTGACGAGGGAGCTAAACAGCATTCCGGTCCAGGCGTTTCTGGAGGCGTACGAAAACTGGAAAACTCGTTGGCAGCAGTGTGTAGATGCGGAAGGGTGCTACTTTGAAAAAATTTAATCGTTTTTACTATTCTCATCAATAAAAGATTTTAAAAAATGAGTCCTACTACTTTCAGAACAGACCATATATATATATATATATATATACAGAGGCTGTTCACACATTTTTAGACGATGTATATTGTATTCCCAAAACTAAATTACATAAAATTCTTGTGTTTTAAATGTTCTATTTGACATCCCTTATTTTGAACTATCTTTCGACACCACAATTTCCAGGATAATAATGCCTTTTGAAGTGTCAGAAGAGGTATTCTATCCCATTCCTCCTGAACAGCTTTCCAGAGTCCTCTAAGGGTTTTGGGTCGACGTTCGGATAATGCAGAATTTAAAAGACCGAAAGTGGATTTTGATGTGGGACTGCTAGATTTGTCCTGATGGAGGCTCACAGATTGATGGCACTGTGGGTAAAGCGATGGTATTTCATTCAGAAAAATTGGCGATAAAATACGTTCCTGATAGTATTTGGAGTTAATCTTGACATTTTTTTCCACTCTCTTTATTTTTAACTTGCCATTATAAGAAAAACCAGCAACAACCAATCCCTTAGCAAAACTTTCTTTCGATTCTTTGAACCATGTACTTAAATTTTTTTCTCCCTTTTTATGAGAATAAATGGCTCTTTTTTTGTTGCAATCATTTAAATGCACCCATGATTCATCTATTGTGACAATTGTTTTCCATTTTTCTTTGGATAAGTGTTTCTCATATAGAATTCTGCAGCGTGTCCTGCGTTCAGCGATATGATTTGGAAGAAGACGATGCGCATTGCGTTTTTTCGCTTTCTTAAGATTTAAATCAACGTTTATCATTTTGTTTACAGTGGACAGCGAGCATTTTAATGATTTTGCAACTGTCCTTTGAATAGGGGGATTTTCTTTTAACATTAAACAACGTACCTTTTCAATAGTCAAAGATGTCCGTTTTTTCCTTGGATACTTGTTTAGAATTTTTGTTCCACTTGAAGCTCCAATTTGACGTTTTTTTCCTTTCTTGTTGACAATATTACCTATAGACGCTTTAGATATCAGAAAACCATGACTCTCACATCGTTTTTGGATAGCGGAGTATGCATATTTCTCTTCGGAAAGAGCATAAATGTAGCCTTCGAACCACTGCTTTGTTAGAAACGCCATTTTGAATAAAAACAAAACTTTCAAGCCGCAGACGATAATTTTGACTTTTAAAAACATAGTACAATTGCAATTATTTCTTTTGCAGCAAACGCCTTTTTATTACCGCTTACCAAAATCGTCTAAAAAATGTGCGAACAGCCTCTGTATATATAAGTGTTGAAAGTGAATATATATATATATATATCAAGAAATAATAATATGACAGAAATAGTGGATGTTTCGGTTGGGGCGACATGGTTTTCACAAATAGAACAGATGCAACACAGGCGCAAAGTAATGTGGTCAGGCGAAAATGGAGACGAGGGTGTGCGAAGTTGAAATGAAATAGATGAAATGAAATAGAAAAGTAATGTGAGAAAAATGTGAGAAACGGGCAGTGAGTGGTGACCAGCTGGATTTAATGAACTGGTCAGGCGAAAATGGAGACGAGCGTGTGCGAAGTTGAAATGAAATAGAAGATAAGGGGAGTCAGGAAAGTGACATCGTTAGTTGAACAGCAAGAGGTCTAGAGGGGCGTGAGAGTTTGGAACCCCAGAAGAGAGGGCACCGAAAAGAGGAGCTGGCGTCCTCTCAATTTAGATTAGAACAACAAAAATTATAAAATATGTATGTGCAGCCAATAATAATGGTCCGAATTGGCCCATTAGTTAGAAGGTGGCCACCAATGGAAGACCAGAGTGGTGGAATTGAAATTAAGTTTAGATGAGTTAAAATTAAGCTCAGAGAGAAAGTTTGGCAGATTGAGTTTAGAAATCGAGAGATGTAGGCAGAATTAGAAGCTCAAGAGGATTGCAGTTGATTGAGCATTGCGGGTAGATAAACCCAAGAGTTAGTAATGAAGAAGGTTAGAGCTGCAGTGAGCACGTATACTTTGAGCCTGATTAAACGATAGAGTCTGAGCTCGCAAGTAGCAGAAAGATTTGATGGACATTCACTTATAAAAGGTAAAGCCACGAGGTCGATGCGGAATATGAAGGAGAAATAAAAGTCAAGCCGATAGATCATAGCAAACCAGACTGCAATCGAACGAGAGCCCCATCCGTGAGCGGAGTCATTAAAGCAGCGCCTAGCTCCACACCCGCTATGCCGTGGAGAATACGCAAGCATACCGCCAATTGGTAGCCGAGAATTTCGTCCACAAAGTAACCCTAAGAATGGATTCTACGACCAGGTCATCGAGAAGTGTAGCCTGATGACCTGGTGTCTCGCCGACCCCCTCGTCGATCGAGTGCCGCCAGCGAAGGGAGCATAGCCTGGTAACAATTTGACCAATAGGAGCGAGGCACAACCCAGCCAGCCCAGCTTTTGTCCTTAAAGGAGAATACATTGTAGTAAGGAGAGCGACTGCCCAGCTGTTACGAGAGAGAAATTGCCCCAGGTATGGGATTTTATGTACCTTGTAATTCCGTGTCATTTGCTCACTGGATAATGCTAAATTAGGTGATCGCATATAATAATGATATGAGAAATTATAATTAATATTAACATATATTGCCATAGATATATATCACTTAGAATTGTTGAGTATTAGATTAGTATATTTAGTATTATTAAGCACCTGATATATCATGAAGTGTCTAAGTGTATGTATAGTATTATTATGTTTAATAAATTGATTTGTGTGTGTACGTATGAGTAGCCACTCTTAGTCATATAAAGAAACAAACCTACCACTAATATTACCTTACGGTGACAACATACTGATATGCATATGTATTTTAGTGAAGTATTCCAGCTACATAAGTTTTGGGAGATAAAATTTATTTTTATTACTGGCAAAACTGTAGACGTTGCCATGATTTAAAAAAACTTTTATCATACAAGTTCTTCCCATACAAGGAACCATAATTTGGATTATCATTTATGTAGGGAACTGCCAGCCACATCAAAACTGGTAAAATTTTCACAGTTAACGAAAACGGATAAAAGTATGCAGAATCTACGATGAATTTTAAAAAAATCTGAATTACCTTGCTGTTATCCATTACATTTGCCTCCGTTTTATGATATTTATCGTAACTAAGATGAAGGTATTGTTCTGCATCCATAGAAACACCCGGATCATCGACGGACATCCCGATGGTCTCAATCAAGTCTTTGACGACACAAGGTGAAAACGCTGGCATCTGCTTCTGTTTGTCATCATCAATGAATAGATAACGATTGGGATCACGAGCCATCAGCGAGAACTGGTCAGCGAGTTCTGTAAATGGTGGTCGTGATTCCGCATCAGGAATCCAACCTGATCATAATATAAAAAAATAACAATGACAATGTCAACAGTCAGCCTTACATTTTAAATGAACCTTTTTCTTAAATTATAAAAATAATATTACAAGGGTGGCCCAATAAAAGTGAGACTTTTGTTTTAGAGGCAGTTGTTAAATACCAAGAGCTTTGTGTTTGTGCCGGCAGAGGATGCTGTTTGTTACTATACAAAGCTGCAAACTGGAGCTTGTGGCGGCCCTGGGGTACACCGCGCTGGTTTTCGGTGCTGAGATTTCTCGGATCGAATTCCGGCGTCGCGGCTCGAAATATGCCTCCGTTTGTGTCGTCCCATCATAGGGGGTAATGCTGTTCGCCTATATGGTGCCCCCATACTAAAATGGACAGTAAAAACTGCGGCGTAGTATAGGCGAATGTTTGACGACAAGTGCCTCCGCTTTAAAAATAAATAAAGTTGCAAAGTGTAAGTATATTGTTTGAACGTGTTTAAGCAAGGTAACAATATATGTACGGTCGGGACATGAGCTCTCCAAACAGCCCGAGAGAGCGGAAATTCCCTTTTTGATGGCCGAAGTTGTTATTGAAGGCGAAATTTATCATTTTTATGAGGGATGTGTCTGGTCATAAGTATCTGTCATAGTGCAGATGGTTTAAGGAATCTCGTAAAGGACACGTGAGCCTGGGACATGCCGAAACCTGGCCAAGCACACTTTGCCATCACCATGGAATCGACTACCATGGAATGGACAAGATTTTCTTCCACTGGGAGGTCGTCGACCAACCTCCCTACAACCCCAACCTGTCACCTTTCGACTACCACATCTTCAGCTCACCGAAAAAGGATTTCAAAGGCTACCGGTTTTCTGGCAATGCAGAGGTCTGGGACGTCGTTCAAGATACCCTTAAGTCTGAAGATATGCATATTGATATCTTTGCATCCTTCAAACACTAGAACTTATTTACTTGAATGATAATGGACATTTAATTAAGTTTCATATAATGTTACTTCATAATATATGCATGCAATTTTAGGCCTATAATCAGAATAAAAGGTATTTAATGTATTCTGTTGTTAAAAAAAAAAGACTTTCTCTTTCTTAGATATACTTACATTGGATCATGAGCATATACACGTCCATACTACTTATAGAAGGTTGAGGTAACCTCCGCCCTTTCTCCAGCAATTCTGGAACTTTTCTTGCTGGAGTATTTTCATAAGGTCTTCCGCCATAGGTAAGCAATTCCCATACAGTAACACCTGAAATTGCATAGAATGATAAATTATAAATACACTAGAAAACAGGCTAAATTTTTGACTTCTTTAAACAAAATCATAATATATTTGATAAACAGATCATAAACACATATAATAAACATTAATATTCAAATAATTATAATATGCTTGTTGACTATTTCAAAGCGCTACGGTCAACTTTTGTTACACATAAAAATAAATATAACTGGACCTATAGTTTAAAGTCGATTCCGAATGGTTACAAACATGATTGAATATATATATATATATATATATATATATATATATATATATATATATATATATATAACGCTGATATTAAAAAAGGAACAGCAATATATGAAAAATTATAATCTATATTAATGTATAAGAAAACTTACCGAAGGCCCACACATCGCTTTTATGTGTAAAAATTCTGCGTTGAAAGGATTCCAAAGCTAGCCATTTTATTAGCATCTACGAAAGAAATATCAGATATAGAAAATATATGTTTATGGGGACACACTACCCTTAAACCTTAAAAAAAATCGAATTTTTGAAAAAATATATATATATTGATGTATGATCTTTCCTGAGTAATTTAAAACAAACCCCATGAAAAGGCTTCCATTATTTTAGGAGATATAACTAAAAATGCACAAGCCTCTTTTTCTAAACAACATTTAAAGGGACATGACACAACCATGCTGTGAATCACGCATCTGTGTTCACGAGCTGAATAGCTGGGTTAGTTGTTCGCAATCTACAGATATTTTTTTCTAACAGTATCAGGAATTAGTAGACTTTCCCCTCAACTTGAGTGAGTCAATTTGTTTATTCACTATCTGCGTACTTGTTGATTTGAGATTTCGCTAGCCGCACGTGCGTCTGAATCTTTTTTATCTGAAGTTTTATTATAATTACCAGCTGAAAACCCACGCTTCGCTACGGAGTACATTCAAATTAAATACGACGGTCAATGTATGCAATTAATGACAAAAAAAGTAAATATATATATTTATAATAAATGCGACGATCAATGTATACAATTGATGCAATATATATTTATAAAAAATCGTAAGGGATATTTATTTTTTTTTTATAATATCCAATCGTCTGCTGCATTAGAAAGAAAAAAAATATTTTTTGTCTATTTAGTTGTTATGCGCGTTGCGATAAATTTATTTAAAGTACCAGAAAAAGAAATCAAGTCATCATCAGCTAATAAATTAAATTCTAAAAATTAATCTTTAAAAATTCACCAAAAATCAGAAAATCGAGGTAAAGATTCGAAAAAGATTTCATTTTAAAGGAATTTTTATGATCTTTCTCGTGATATAAATTTTATAATCCTCAAATTATTATTTTAAATGCAAACTTAAAAAAAGTTACTGAAACAGCTTAAAAATTTAATTTAAAAAAATCTAAGAAGAATATTTCAAAAATCTCTCTTAGTGCACCCCTACACTATAAAAAGAATTGCCATGCAAAACATCAGCCCTTTAGGTCCAGCGGTTTGGTTTGTGCGTTGTATGTCAGTCAGTCAGTCAGTCAGTCAGTCAGTTACGGAACTGCTTCATATATATAAATATGCAAAATCATCAACAAAACATCCAAAGCTGTTGCTGTTGAGAGCATGAAAAGGGCTGCGATGGAGGAGTCAGGAAAATCCAATTCCACTGCTATCACAGTAAGTGGGGATGGAAAACTAGAGTCCATACATCTCATATTGTATATGTACTGTTATTGGAGCAGAAATTGGGAAACTTATCGATGTTGAAGTGCTTTCGTCTAGTTGCAAGGGTGTTCAACTTGGAAAGAAAGACGCCGCGGACAAGTTTGAAAAGTGGGAAGCTAAACATCTACCTAATTGTAAAAAAAAATCATGTACGGTCTTCCTGTAAAATGGAAGTCGATGGCATGGTAAAAATGTTCCACAGGTCCCAAAGTGAGAGAGGTGTACAATATACTAATTATATAGGTGATGGTGATTCAAAAACATTCAAATCCATTATCGAAAGTAAACCATATGGTGATTTGCAAATATCAAAGCTTGAATGTGTTGGACATGTTCAAAAGCGTATGGGTACTCGTCCCAGAAAGTTAAAATTAGAGTACAAATCTCAGAAACTGGAGGATGGCAAGAGTTTATCTCGAAAAGGAAGATTGACGGATCTCATGATAAACAAACTGACTGTTTTCTATGGAAATGCCATTCGACAGAATTCTGAATCTTTACATGATATGAGGAAAGCTGTATGGGTTTTTTATTTTCATACACGGTCGACTGATACAGGACCACTCCGTAGCTTTTGTCCGTCTGGTGCACAGTCATGGTGTAAATACCAGCTAGCTGTTGAGGAAGGCTCTTTGGAAAACTTTCGCCATAAAGGCATACTACCTGCAGCAGTTATGGATTGTGTTAAACCTGTCTTCAAAGATATCTCTAGTCCATATCTTCTGCATCGGTGCCTAGGTAGCCATACTCAGAATCCGAATGAATCCTTTAATTCACTCATATGACGAATATGTCCAAAGACATCAGGATGTGGCAGGACAATTGCAGAAATTGCTGCATATGAAGCTGCCATATTTTTTAACGATGGTAAAAAGGGGAGACTGTCAGTAATGAGATTATTGGGAATACATCCTGGTGTTAATGCTATCAAATCGCAGTTTTGCAGTGACATGAAACGTGTGAAATCAGCTCAGAGAGTAGCAAAGTGTAATACACCAGAAGCTGGAAAAGCAAGAAAACGTGCCAAAATACAATTACATAGAAAATAAATATACTTACAAGATAAAAAGAACGTTTTATATACCATGTTTTCAAATTTTCTGTTGATTCATATAAACTTGACAATTCTATGTATTAATAAATACTTGTTTAAAAATTTTTCGATGAATTATCCCATCAACTTGAAAGAAAATGAAGTTAATTGGTAGCTAACTCGCGTTTTAACTTTTCGTTTCTGTCCCAGCCGATAGATGGCTGCACCAGTCTACAAAACAAAATTAACTGACAATGCATTCAATACAACTTAAAGATGTCTAAAAGTATCAAAATAATGCATTGTCATCGTGTTCTGGGCTATTCTAAAAGTTTCAAATGTCTAGCTAGTCGGGAAGTTAGTTAACATTCGATTGCAAGATTTGTACTGGACAAACAAACAAGAAAGTGAGTTAATAAAAACATGTAAACAACTAGAAAAAGAAGGTATAATGTATGAAGCTGGAGGGTTCTAGTTTATAAATTAATTGTCAGATCTCCAAGAATTGAATATTATTTTAAAAAGTAAAAAATACGTTGATAAAAGTAAAAAGTTTTGTAAAATATCTTATGCTTGAACTTTTAGTTTACTTAGTTAAACAATTTTTTTACCTATAAATATACAAGATTGTGGTTAAAATTGTGTTTATATGAATGAAAGATATTTAAACAGATTATACTGTTTCATCTTAGCTACTTTTTTCATCTAAATATTTAATGATCACATGTTTTTAGTAAGATTATCTTCTAAGTCATTTATCTCAAAACATGAATTTTCAACATTTTGCGAAGGATATCTTAAATTCTATTCATGGTACCTTCACTAAATTTTTGTCAGCACTTCATCAAACTAATGTTCATATTGTGAACTAAAAGAATTATATTTGTTAGATAAATTCATGTCTTATTAGGGGTAAGTATATATTAAAAACCTAAAAATTTCAAATATAATTTAAAATGCTTCTAAAAAAATTAAAATGCATAAGATGATAAATATTTTTAGTTAAATTATATTTCCAGACTGTTTTTTAATTATAAAAGAAAATTTTGAGATTTGGTTGCATTATTTCTTTTTTAATTGTGCACGCAAGCCAATGCACTATCAGATAGGGAGAAAAAGGAGTATAATTAATCATATAATTTTGAATCCTTTTTTTATTATTCTGAATATTTTGGTTAGATTATTAAAGTATAAATTGTCCTTTATTACATATAAAAACGTAGATAATTTGAGTAAAACAGTAAAAAGTTATAGTGAATCGGAGATAGTGAAAAATGTGACTGAAATCGAGTATTTAAGAGTCGTATGTCCCCTTATTGAAAAATCACAGAATATTAAATAACTGTAATATTTAAGGCATTGTAGCTACGATTCTAATAATTTAAATTCTTTGTACTATTGTACCTTTCCATCTTCATCTTTATATTCCTCTTCATTTACGTCTAACATCTTGAACAACCCGAAATCTGTTATCTTGATACATCCAGGAGTTTTTACTAAATTTTAATAAGAAATTTATTTAAAATGTCAACTATAGTCAAAATGATTACAACACAGAAAATTTAAATATTTGCATGTGTCTATATGTATATATGTATATATGTACACACAAACAAACACACACACACACACACACATATATATATATATATATATACATGTAATGAATTGAACAGATTACAGAATCAAACTCAGAAATCTATATATATAAAACGCGTAGGTATGCGGCACAAAAATCGACGATATTTCTACATTCCGAATGGCAACGTCTGCAACTACCAGATGTAAACATTAGCGGCCAACCACATGTGTGGTGGCTCGACGATAGCACACAATTTGGTACAATTTAATTGCTGTATTTTACTCATGAATAATTTTAATTTATTCATTTGTTTTATAGGTTTTTCTAAAAGTTTTAGGAATATCATAGTAAAATATTATTAATTGCATTATAATAACTTAATAGTCAGTAAGAGTTAATTTTCTACACTTTTTTTTAGTACTTGCTGAATTTTTACTCCATTTTATAAGTAAAGAAATTTTCTCAACAATTTTTTATTTGATATGATTAAGTGTAGATATACGAATTGTGAACAATAGTGCATACAGAGGGTGATGTAATCCACACTATATTTTAGTACTTACTGAAATTTTACTCATTTTTTTATGTAATTTTTAAAATTACTGGTGTTGGGTTTCTCAGTCTTATCTTTTACTCTGTTCTGAAGTAATGGAAAATCACATTTTTTAATCACGATGTTTTGGAATCAGCCTTATAAAGAATTTTGTAATGATTATAAATTTTTTGGCTGAGATCCCACTACCACTTAATAATAACGTATATTTATGATGGCAGGTAATGGTAACATTCCTTATGTATGTTTCTTTCAGTTGAATTATTTTGCAAAAGAAAATATGAAACTAAAAGCAACTATGCTGGTCGCGCAGCGGCTAGTAAGGAATTTATTTCGAGTGTCTAAAACGTGCATCATTTCTAGTAGACAGCCAGCACCCCAGTGTGTCCCGGGCTAGCGTATAGAGGTAATCCGCGGTCCAGAATTGCTGAGGAAAGATGTTCCTTTGCAAGCTGCATGCGTTGTGCTTAGGAAGATATCCTTATTTGGGCATAGACAAAGGGTCAGACGATTTCGTGGCTTCCCAGGGATTGCTGAGGCCATAAAAAATATCCTTGGGTTCTTGAGAACGGAAGTCGGTAATGCCATCTTAAGCAAGGCAGGGAAAGAAAATCTACTTAAAAATTTTATACATTTCATATCGCCTTATTTTAAAAACGTCGTACGGTGGGGTACAAAAATCGTGGTGTCGAAAAATGCCACGTTGCTGGAGTTCAGATATCACGAAAAATCTTAACATTGACTCTAAGCGAGCTGCAGTCACAGTGCATGAAACAGGTTCAGCTGTCGACTGCTCTTCAAAGAAAAATGGTCCAATTATGAAACAAGATGTCATACCACACCAAACAGTGACTTTAGGAGAATGCAATGGAACTGGAAAGATAGCATGGGGGGTTTGTTTGGCCCAAATACTGCAGTTATGGGTGTTAGCATCTCCTTTTAGGTAAAAATGGGCCTCATCTGTCCACAAATGTTCCATGGCCAACGTTCGTCCATTTCCATCCTTGCAAGGAATTCCAAAGCGAAAGATTCTCTTGCAGGAGGATCATTATGTTTAAGTTCTTGAACGTGTTTGATTTTGTATGGGTACAACTGTAGTTTTTTACGGACAATTTTGTACGCCGTACTCCATAGTACGTCCATTCGACGTGCGACAGCACGTACGCTACACGTACCGTGTGTGCTTTCCATTGTTGCCTCCTCCACTGCTAATGCAACAGCCTTCTCGGTTTCCACAGAAGAAGGTTTCCTTCCCCTCCCAGGTGCAACAGATAACAAACCCCTGGCTTCAAACTTTACATCATTTTCCTCAAACTCTGCGGTGTTATTGGCCCTCGGCGTATTCCTCTTACTGAACGATACCTTTGCAAAGCACGCCGTTCATTGTTATCGCATTCATAATAACATTAATCATTCATAATATCATAATAGTATAAATCATTTGCTTCTTCCTGTCGTAAGCCAATTACAAGCCATTGGGGTTTCGCATAACCCTACAAACAGTTTCGTTTCAGAAACGATTAAAAACGTTTTAAACCGATATCTTCATGTCTTAGGGCCGAATTCAGGCTTCAAAATTCACAAATTAGAGATCTATAAGAAATCGATTTTCGGAATACTTTAATTTTCAAATCTTCTTAAATTGTCTTTATTTCACCATTGCCTCCCTGGTGGTGAGTTTTTAAACTTTTTTTGGCGGGAAAAGAATTTCCCATGACCTCCTTTAAACTATTACCAAGGTTTTTAACATTTGGTCCAGTAGTTTTCCTTTTATGACCATTTAAAAGTGGAATTTTAATTATAACTACCCTGTGTATTTATATATATATATATATATATATATATATATATATATATGTCACATTTTTTGGCGGGAAAAGAAATTCCCATGACCTCCTTTAAACTATTATCAAGGTTGATAACATTTGGTCCAGTAGTTTTCCTTTTATGACCATTTAAAAGTGGAATTTTAATTATAACTACCCTGTGTATTTATATATATATATATATATATATATATATATATATATATATATATATATATATGTCACATCAGCACGGGCGGTGGCTTCGTGGGAGGAGAAAGGTTGATAGCCGGCCGTGCGTCACAGAAAGTCTAGTTCGAAGTTAGTTCCCCGATGAAATCTCGTAGTTGGCCGGGAAGTCTCTCTGGCGGCTTGGGGTACTCGAAGGCCCCCGTCAAATTCTTATTCTGGTCCCTCCAGCCCCAGACGCATATTTTGAAAGACTAGCAATTTCGGCACTCAATTGCCGGTTTGACGAAAGCATCAGTTTCGCCATCTGTTGACATATATAGGAATCTTTTTATTAAAAGTTTTTTTTTTTACTTCTACGCAATTTAGTATGTTTTAAAATCTGAATTACATATATAACACAGGATTTAAAGAGATTTTAACAAAATAAATAAATGAATAAATTGAAATAAGTATATTATTGAATTTTAAATTTACTTTCTTCAAATATCCACAATAATTTTAATTTTTAAAATTTTAATGTTAATTAGAAAATGAATGTATTTAATAAGCTTTAATTAAAAAAATTAAGTTGCATAAATAAAAAAAATTAAAGTTTTAAATTCCAATAATATAAATTTATTTTAACATAATTTTTAAAAAATCAAATTTTAAATTAATAAAATTTTTAAAATATGAAAATTTATTTTAATTTGGCTACATTTTTATGCTAAATTATTGAAGAAATGAGGGAATGATGCTGAGTATGAGGGAATGACAAATCACTATTAAAGTTGACTATTTTCATATAACAAACTAGTTTTGATGCAATTATTAGTAGGCAAAAATAATACATTATTTTAATAATGGTTTATTTAATTATAGTAAAAATTTTATCTATAAATAGGCACATGTAAAATTATTTATCAAGAAATTTATATTGGCTTTCTCTGCTATTACAAGGTGTAGGCTGGGGCAGTTCATATTTTATACCTATCAAGCTGTAAGCATGAATGCCCTTTGTTGAGGGTCATGCATATCTGTAGTTTCCTGTTGAAACCATTACATTTATAGTGAAATTTTCAATGTCTACTAATAGGATCTCTCCAGGATACAGTGTTTTATCATAATTTATCATCACCTACTCACCAACTTTGTATTTAGTGTTTTTGATCTTTTGATCTTTCTTTGCTGTAGATTTTTCAATTCCTACTATTAGTTCACACTCTCTCTATATATATCTTGTTCAAATTTTCAATCGTTAATAAAAGTACTTTTTATTCATCCACTCAAGTTCAAATACAATTTTTTAAACTTGTAGTGGATGACACTTGATGTTAATACAGTTTTTTCAAATATTAATTCATTAATTAAATTTAATTAATCAATTTTAGTTAATCAATTTTAGTTTTAGACTATATATATCTTGTTCAAATTTTCAATCGTTAATAAAAGTACTTTTTATTGATCCACTCAAGTTCAAATACATTTTTTTAAACTTGTAGTGGATGACACTTGATGTTAATACAGTTTTTTCAAATATTAATTCATTAATTAAATTTAATTAATCAATTTCAGTTTTAGACCTAGATCGCCTCTTGCTCTTGAATAGTAATTTCCCTCTTGTTACTGTGTAAACGGTAGCACTGCGGTATCGCGGGTTTCTCCCGTCCTGTAGGTTGCGAGATCAAATCCCCAACCTGACAAACTTTTTCTCTCTCTTTCCCCCCTCCTCATCTCGCACAGTAGGCAAGGTTCTGGCAAGCAATCTTTTTTTTTCAATTCGTACTATTAGTTCACACTCAAATTTTTTCTTTGTTGACCTAAATAGGAATTGACTTAATTTTTTTTTTTAATATATTACTTGTTTTTGTTTTATTTTCAGAATTTAATTGAAAATAAGAGCATTTGAAAATCTTGCTCTGAAAGCAAGAAAGTGAATGAAAGTCTAGTACTGTATGTGCTGAAGTATATACAGTCTGATAAAAATGGTTCTATATCTTTTTCAAAACAAATATGATTACTTTCAATTATACAAAACAAGTACGATTACTTACACATCTTACATTTTTTTTCTAATTTTCTAGGCTTTAAAACATATTGTATTAAGTAATTTCGTGTGTTCAAATCAGGAATACTGTATTCAATGAAATATTTTAACATGAACCCATACAGATCCCACTTTCAAACTTATACAATCATTCCAGTACTATATAGTACTGAACTTAGTACTTCAGTACTAAGTATTATTAAAAAAAATTGAAAATTTTTCAAGCGGCGCATTTTGAAAAATTCAAATTTTAAATTCAAATAAAATAAATTTTTCTAAGCCCTAATTGTGTTATATGTCATTAAAAAGGTCTTGAAAATTGCTTTAAAATGCCACCAATCTTAGCTCTCTAGCTCTTATTGTTGAAATTTTTTTGGATAATTGAATTAAAACACAAGGAGTGCGGTAACGAAGAAGTGAAAACATTCTTTCACTTCTGAATGTATTTGATTTCGTAATGTCATTTCGTAATGTCTGAATGATTATATTTGGATGTAAATATATTTAAACATAGCATATTTATACATGTATATAGCGTAATACATGAATATATAATACATTTATATTAAACTGAAATAGATTGAATTTGATTGTTAAATTTGAATTTATTCTTATTTATTGAAATAGACTGCAAAAATTTTTTGCACTTGAGTAATTTGTATGATTTTTTATTCTGATTTTCTTTAATTTTAGTGACGCTATCTACTGGAAAAATAAACTAATAACATGGGTTTATAATTGAAACATCTTTCCTTTTTTCGTTGGCTTTGCAAAATATGAAGTAACAAATTTAGCATTTTCAAATTATTAATTAATAAATAAGTAAAAAGTATTGTGGATATTTGAAGAAAGTGAATTTAAAATTCAATAACATACTTATTTCAATTTATTCATTTATTTATTTTGTTAAAATCTCTTTAAATCCTGTGTTATATATGCAATTCAGATTTTAAAACATACTAAATTGCGTAGAAGTAAAAAAAAAACTTATAATAAAAAGATTCCCATATATGTCAACAGATGGCGAAACTGATGCTTTCGTCAAACCGGCAATTGAGTGCCGAAATCGCTAGTCTTTCAAAATATGCGCCCCGGACACACTGGAACATACCGTATTAAGCACAAAAGTTTTATTCTATCAATTTCTACAGAGGCTGTTCACACATTTTTTAGGCGATGTATATTGTATTCACAAAACTAAATTACATAAAATTCTTGTGTTTTAAATGTTCTATTTGACATCCCTTATTCTAAACTATCTTTCGACACCGCGATTTCCAGGATAATAATGCCTTTTGAAGTGTCAGAAGAGGTATTCTATCCCATTCCTCCTGAACAGCTTTCCAGAGTCCTGTAAGGGTTTTGGGACGACGTTTGGATAATGCAGATTCTAAAAGTCCGAAAGCACAAAAATCCATAGGTGATACATCGGGAGATTTAGTAGGGATATCAGTGAAGAGTATGGCCTTGATGCCACTTTTTTGTTCCATTTCCTTTAGGAAATTTACAGTGGATTTTGATGTGTGACTGCTAGCTTTGTCCCGATGGAGTCTAACAGACTGATGGCACTGTGGGTAAAGCGATGGTATTTCATTCAGAAAAATTGGCGATAAAATAAGTTCCTGATAGTATTTGGAGTTAATCTTGACATTTTTTCCACTCTCTTTATTTTTAACTCGCCATTATAAGAAAAACCAGCAACAATCATGAATCCCTTCGAAAAACTTTCTTTCGATTCTTTGAACCATGTACTTAAATTTTTTTCTCCCCTTTTATGAGAATAAATGGCTCTTTTTTTGTTGCAATCATTTAAATACACCCATGATTCATCTATTGTGACAATTGTTTTCAATTTTTCTTTGGATAAGTGTTTCTCCTACAGAATTCTGCAGCGTGTCCTGCGTTCAGCGATATGATTTGGAAGAAGACGATGCACATAGCGTATTTTCGCTTTCTTAAGATTTAAATCAACGTTTATCATTTTCTTTACAGTGGACACCGAGCATTTTAATGATTTTGCAACTGTCCTTTGACTTGGGGGATTTTCTTTTAACATTAAACAACGTACCTTTGCAATAGTCGAAGATGTCCATTTTTTCCTTGGATACTTGTTTGAATTTTTGTCCCACTTGAGGCTCCAATTTGACATTTTTTTCCTTTCTTGTTGACGATATTACCTATCGGCGCTTTAGATATCACAAAACCATGACTCTCACATCGTTTTTGGATAACGGAGTATACATATTTCTCTTCGGAAAGAGCATAAATGTAGCCTTCGAACCACTGCTTTGTTATAAACGCCATTTTGAATAAAAGCAAAACTTTCAAGCCGCAGACGATAATTTTGACTTTTAAAAACATAGTACAATTGCAATTATTTCTTTTGCAGCAAGCGATTTTTTATTACCGCTTACCAAAATCGTCTAAAAAATGTGCGAACAGCCTCTGTACATGTTCGTTGAGCAACGACAGTTCACAAAATCATACAAGTACACTGAAGTGCACCTATGTATAATTTTATAGAAGTCTCTCCACGTGACTTAAAACTCTTGCAGCAATTGGCTTTTGCCCGGGATTCTGGGCTCTGATAGATTTGGGAACAACAGGGGCTGTATACGAGGTGCCTAATTTAAGTTAATTTCTTTGTTCTTGAAACCGAACTGCGCAATTAATTTTCAACACGATACGCCCAAGCATTTTTGAATGAAATTTGGAATTTTAAAAGGGTTTTTGGGTTGTATATGTTATATATATATATATATGAAAGATATAAAATTTAAGTTGATCCCCTGTAAATTTTCTTTCCTTCCCATGCTTAGGATGCATTATCAAAATCTGTTTTCACGAATCCTGGAACATTTTTCATAGCGTCAGCAATCCCGGGGAAGTCACGAAATCATCCGACCCCTTTTCTATGCCCAAATAAGGCGATCGTCCTGCACAACTGATGCAGCTTCCAAGAAATATCTTTGCTCAGCAAATTCTTTAACCGCAGATACCTCTATACACAACACTGGGAGTCACTCGGGTGTTGGCTGTCCATTAGATAAGATGTATGTTCTAGCCACTCGGAAATAAATTTCTTATTCTAAAGATTCTGTAATCTGATCTTATTCATTACACACACACACACACACACACACACACACACACACACATATATATATATATATATATATATATATATATATATATATATATATATATATATACCGGGTAGCCATAATTAAACTGACAGTGCTCACAGTGCTCTGTCACGCGATCTATTTGCGAGAATGACGCCACATTTTGTAGGAAGATTAAACAAGACGGGGGACGAAGGATTCCGCGAAAAAATAAATTAGTTCCAAAAGTCACCGCTAGGGGAATATTTGGCGCTGTGTAATAGAAAATAGAGTGTTAACAAATGCAAATTAATACGGAATAAAATTACCTTTTATTATGCACATTTTCTTATTTAGTTCAAGTGCAATATGGCTACACATTTAAAAAGCGTAAAATCTACATAAACACCGATAAAGTCTCGTGATCTGCAATATCACGTACGCTGAGCAGAAGAAGAAGTTCCTTATTCAAATTTCACGTTACATCCATTGGCACAGTGCCAGCTGCTTGGGTTTTAAAAGGCAATGTGTTACGTTTCGAATCAATCGGATTGAAAGTTTATGTGCAATGTCTCCTTCTTTAGTCGAGCGTGCGTTACTGGTCAAATTCTTTTACCTCAACCAGTGCAACGCGTCAGCCGCTCTTCGTGCTTTTAGAACGCACAAAAAAATGCGTAAAGGTAACGGTCCTGTGTCAGTTAATGGGCTAAAAGCAATGGTTGCGACGTTTGAGAAAACAGGTTCTCTGAAAGTTCAGTCAGGCAGAGGATGAAAACCTGTACCACAGGATACAATCGAAGCAGTTGCCACGGCGATTGTCGACATAGGACCAGACAATATTGCTGCCACCTCTAGCGCTCGCGGATTAGCTCGGAATATGGATATGCCTTACAGTACGGTATGGAAAATCTTACGAAAGATTATCAACTTCTATCCGTACAAGATCAGCCGTGTACAGGAGTTACTGTACCCCGACCATGATAAGCGATTGACTTTTGCTCTCACCTTTCTTGCCAGAATGGAGGTGGATGATGCTTGGCCGTGGGAAATCTTATGGGGAGACGAGGCCCACTTTTACCTGCATGGAACTGTGAATACCCAGAACTGCCGAATTTGGGATGACAAATCACCACATGTAGTCACAGAAATTCCCTTACATTCACCAAAGGTAACTGTTTGGTGTGGGTTCACAGCGGAATTTATCGTAGGTCCATTCTTCTATGAGAATATTACCCCGACAGGACCGGAAACCTGTTCTGTTACCAGAGAGAAATATCGCCACATGTTGAACACCTTTGTCATTCCGGCACTTCAGCGAAGACAATGCCTGGAGGAAATCATTTTCATGCAAGATGGAGCCCCTCCACACGTTGCTGTACGGGTGCAACAGCTGCTACGACAGAAATTCACAACAGAAAGAGTCATTAGCCGCCACTTTCCAACTGCATGGCCACCTCGGTCGCCTGATCTTACCCCATGCGACTTCTGGCTATGGGGTTACCTTAAGTCCAAGGTCTATCAAGGAGTGGTCCAGGACCTGGCTACGTTGAAGGATAACATATCACGGACTGTACGGGAGATTCCTGCAGACATGTTACTTTTTGCTGTTGTGCCTACTCTGCACAGAATGCAATATGTGGTCCACAACAACGGCAGCCACATTGAACCTCATTTGAATGCAAAATAAAATGTAATTTCCGTATTGATTTGCATTTGTTAACACTCTATTTTCTATTACACAGCGCCAAATATTCCCCTAGCGGTGACTTTTGGAACTAATTTATTTTTTCGAGGAATCCTTCGTCCCCCGTCTTGTTCAATCTTCCTACAAAATGTGGCGTCATTCTCGCAAATAGATAGCGCTACAGAACACTGTGAGCACTATCAGTTTAATTATGGCCACCCGGTATATATAATTTGAAAGCTCGAGAGATGTACTTACATAAGACGTTTCGTAAAGCTAAGTCTCTATGAACCATACGCTTCTCTTCCAAATATGCCATTCCCTTAAAAATAAAAAATAATATATATATATATATATATATATATATATATATATTCAACTTAAAGCAGTCATCATACTGATAAAAACGAAGAGCAAAGAAATTAAGAACGTAAGAAGAGGCATCTTCTAAAGAAAAAATAATTTGTCTTGATGAAAATAAAAATTAGCCGAATAATACCGTTGTTATTTAGTTTTAAATGCACTACGGTGTTATTTGGCTGGATGTAAACTATGGTTAATAGATTAAGGAATACTCTCAGGCAATTAGATAATAAACAACCATATTTTACAACTGAATAACACTTGTAACATTCAAAAATATATCTTCTCGCATTTCATCTATTTAATAGTGATGAAGTGATATTTTTTATTTCAGCAAAAAGGATTACTCAAACTTTTAATATCATAGATAAAATAGCAAACATTTAACTATTGTGCTCGTGAAACCCGACACGAGAAATCTCGAGAATTAGAAATAAATCTCGAACTCCGATACTAGAGAATTTTTGTTTTGATACTGTGGGATACCCGATTCTCGAGAAAAATTCTTACAAAATTTGGGAATTATAAAAAAATTTCGGAAAATTCGAATTTTCTTATAAGATTTCTTATGTAAAGAATGAGTAATTGGGTTGTTATGTGGCAATTATTTTATTATAAATTTAAATTAAAATAAAACGTATTAAGCGTTGGTACTTGATTTAAACTTTCTTATATTCCAGTTAGCCGATCTAATTTTGCATTCGGTACTGATTATAACTGTATATATAAAAGAACTTGTCTGTTTGTTTGTCCGCTATAGAATCATAGACTGTTTCACCCACCGGGACCAAATTCGGCACAGTTAATGTTTTGGACCCGAGAAACTTAAATCAGGAAAAACGAAATTTGGGGCTCAATTAGTTTTTTTTAAATTAATTTTTTAATGTTTTTTGTGCCCGATAGCGGAGCGTCTACCCACTGTGGATTCCCCTCGACCAGCTGCGTTAAGAGGGGTGGTTTGAGGATGACGGAGGGGGGGGGTCAATTTTCAATGAGCGGGAGAAAGAGGGTTGGGAATGACCTTAGAATCAGACGAAGGTCCGCAGGCTCAAAGTTTCTTTCTTTCTTATTGTTTGTATATCATTTCAGTCGAAACGTGCTAAGCGCATTCTGTCTGGCCAGATGAACATGAAGAGCGGGAGTGCAGCCCAGTATTTTTTTGATGGAATGCATGAAATATTTTATATCTATATATCTACCCGGGCAACGCCGGGCAATAATGCTAGTAACATATATAACAACTACTCTGAGAGGAATATTCGATAAATTTTCTTCTGCAAAGTGCCATCTTAAAATTTAATTTTTAATCGAATTTTAAAGCTGATAATTCAGCAGTGATGAAACGCCCTTCGCATTAAGGGTGACAACAGAAAATGGATGGAAGCTGTTACATTGCCCGAGAATCACCCCTATGTATCTCGCTATTAGCCACAACAGAGGAGCGAGCGTAGCGAGCCTAGGGGCGAAGCCCCTAGTTAAGTAAGAAAGAATTAAAAGATAAAATTTTAGAGGTGAGAAGCCGATATTGCCGTATAACATTTGAAAATATATAACTAAATGCGACGTGAGTGTTTTTCTAATTTTCTTAAATTTAATTTTTTCTCAAAGATCTAAATAATTAAAATATTTAAAAATTTACCTTCATACGTGAAAAACAAATCTAAAAGTGTGCATTTACCAGTCAATAGTTATAACAATAGCGAGACGAAAATTCCTCGTAGCTTAACATTGGAATATAAGACGATCACAGAGATGGATGGCGAGTGATATGCAAACTACACAACAGATTTGTTGGAGAGGAAGGGGAAAAGTATATCAAATATCTTTAATGGATACTTATTATATTTCTATCGCCTTTTCAAGAATATGTTTTAATCTTACAATTGTACGAATGAAAAAATACAAAACATTTCTGCCTGAATCTGCAGTGGTGCAAAATTCAAACGAAACATTTCCTTCAAACTAACAAACTTTATAACAAAACTAGCTGAAAACCCGCACTTCGCTACGGAGTACATTCAAATTAAAAACAACGGTCAATGTATGCAATTATTGCCAAAAAAATAAATATATATTTATAATAAATGCGACGATCAATGTATACAATTGATGTAATATATATATATACACTGCTGGCCACCCAAATTGCAACACCAAGAAAGACAAGAGATATCACAACAAAATTTATTTTGTAGATAACATGTTGACCGAGTATCAAATGATTAAATTTATAGACTTCTGTGAAGTGTGGTTCTTGCCAAAATCAGTAGCCAGAGTAGCCGCCATTGTTGGAGATCACCGCTGCCACACGCCTCGGCATTGATTCAAAGAGACTTTGGATGAGTTCTTGGGGTACAGCAGACCAAGCAGCTTCCACACGTTGCTAAAGTTGATCTGCTGTGGCAGCTGGGGATGGAATCTGGGTCAATCGTAGAGCAACCATGGACCACATGTTTTATATCGGAGAAAGATCCGGAGAACGAGGCAACCAGGGAAGCAATTCAATCTGGCGATTGACGAAGAACCGTTGGACAATGCGTGCCACGTGTGGTCGCGCATTATCCTGTTGAAATATGGCTGTGGGTAAGCCCTGAAGGTAAGGAAGGACAACTGGCTCCAACACCTCGGAGATGTAGCGCTGGCTGTTTAAAGTACCGGCAATGCGTACTAGAGGTGTGCGAGAGTGATATCCAATACCGACCCATACCATAATACCCGGTGCAGGACCAGTGTGGCGGTGCATAACGCAGCTGTTCAGCATCCTCTCTTCACGGTGTCTCCAGACTCGAATGCGACCATCCTGGTGTTGCAGACAGAATCGTGACTCGTCAGTAAAGACAATTTCATTCCATTCTGCCGTCCACATCCTTCTGTCATCGCACCATTGGCGACGGAGACGTCTGTGGTTCTGCGTCAAGGGTAGACAAAGCAATGGACGTCTTGCGGACAGACCACTATGGTGTAAACGGCGTCGAATGGTACGCGCAGACACTGGATGATGCGTTACAGACTGCATGCGCTGTGCTATGGTTCGTGATGTGACTGAGCTATCCGTCACTGCCATGCGCACAATTTGCCTGTCATCACGTGAAGTGGTGCGCTGAGGTGGATGCGATCGAACATGGTGGATGCGATCCGGTCCGTCGTACCCTCCTGCATCCAACGATCACATATCCGCATTACAGTTGTTTGGTTTCGTCCAACACGACTACCGATTTCCCTGAAAGATAATCCACAATCTCGGTAGGCCACTATCCTTCCTCTGTCGAACTCGGATACTTGATCAAAAGATGATCGCTGTTTTCAACGAGGCATAATTGATCGTTTTTTTGAAAAAACCACAAGAAAAACACAATTGCCGAACTTGAAATCGTCGAAATCTCCAAGCCTTAAATAGCGCTTTGAAGTGGCGCCACAGTCTCGCTTGATGTGCGTCTGCGCTGAAATTCTAATCATTTGCATATCACACCTCCGCTAATGCATGTTGTAAATTTCATGTTATTTGCATGTTTCCTCCAGGGTGTTGCATTTACAGTGGCCAGCAGTGTATATATATATATATATATATATATATATATATATATTTCCCAATTATATATATATATATATATAATTCCCAAGCCCCCTTTAAATTTAGAATAATCATTCTTTTCCCACTAAATCCTTTACACACACATATATATATATATATATATATATATATATATATGTGTGTAAAGGATTTAGTGGGAAAAGAATGATTATTCTAAATTTAAAGGGGGCTTGGGAATTATATTATATTCGTGGCGTAATTCGCCTCTAATTGTTCGTATTTCAAGACACGAATTGGGAAAGGGAAATTACCTTTTTATTATATAATCTTCGCGCGCCTCTGAGTTCTGCGGTCGAGGAGGAGCATTTACATTTTAGCCTTGAAAGATGTCTGGTTCGGGCTCTGCGCATGTCCAAGGAGAGTTGGCGCGCGGAGATGCCCGCGAATTTAGTTAGAGCGCGGAATAGAAGTCGATGCTATCAGATGTGTTTCGCCGCGGCTCCTAAACAGAAATGGCGAATAATGAAATGCGTAGATCTGGAGAGGTGGTATTATGACATTGAACTGAATAAACTCTACTTAATTTAGACGATGCTGAGTACTTTTTGAGTGTATGCCTTCCCTCGAAGACTGCAAACGACACATTAGCAGGCAAAAGCCAACGCCTGTCATATATATATATTTATAAAAAAATCGTAAGGGATATTTATTTTTTTGGATAATATCCAATCTTCTGCTGCATCAGAAAGAAAAAAATATTCTTTTTGTCTATTTAGTTGTTATGCACGTGACGATAAATTTATTTAAAGTACCAGAAAAAAAATCACTTGATCGGCATTTAATAAATTAAATTCTAAAAATTAATCTTTAAAAATTCACCAAAAATCAGAAAATCGAGAAAAAGTTTGCAAAAAGTTTTCATTTTAAAGGAATTTTTATGATCTTTCCCGTGCTATAAATTTTACAACCCTCAAATTATTATTTTAAATGCAAACTTTAAAAAAGTTACAAAAACAGCTTAAAAATTTAATTTAAAAATATCTAAGAAGAATTTTTCAAAAATCTTTCTTAGTACATCCCTACACCATAAGAAGAATCGCCATGCAAAATTTCAGCCCTTTTGGTCCAGCGGTTTGGTCTGTGCGTTGTATGTCAGTCAGTTACGGAACTGTTTTACATACAGGGTTTGTATAAAAAGTATCGGGAAAAGTTTGGGAAAAATATATTTATTTGAGATATTGCTACAATTCCTCATAAGTCTTCAAAATACATCCCTTGAGCGTCGACACACTTGTACCACCGGCTTTTCCACGACTCGAACGCTCCCTGGTAGGCGAATTCCGGAACGTCCTTAAGGGTACGCGTGCAGGCTTCATTGACGACACTTAGGGTCCCATGGTGGTGTCCGTTAAGGGAGGATTTAACTTTTGGGAATAGGAAAAAGTCTGCTGGTGCCAAGTCGGGACTGTAAGGGGGTTGGGGAATCGTTGCGAAGCCGATTATCGTCAGGTACTCGGTGACCTTGGAGAAGGTGTGGTTGGGTGCACTGGGAAGAGTTTAGTACAGATCTTTCGCATCGCCAAATTTTCAGTGATAATGCTGTACACTGTCTTCTTATCATGCCAATTTTATCTGTAATCATGCACACACTTAACCGACGGTCTGAATTCAGTACTTTATACACTCGTTGCACGTTGTCATCGGTTCTTGAGGTCGACGGCCGTCCAGCGCGGGGCTCGTCCTCCACAATCTCTCCGTCATCTTTGAATAGCTTGTGCCCCTTAAAAACTGCAGTATGTAACACGCTTTCATCCTTTAGCACTTGGCGAATCATGCCCAATGTCTCCGTACCTGATTTCCCCAGTCCAACACAAAATTTGATGGCTTACCGCTGTTCAATCGTTCGTTGCATTTTGCGCTTGCACCGAGTCACTCGACAGGGGTCCACCAAAAACACGATCTAGCCTGAACGAACGCTCGCAGGCGATTGGCGCATGATGCGTCTTGTAGGTCACATCCTTCACCACCGACCATGCACGGTACGAGCACACTCCGATGTACAGTCACGCCAGGAAAAAAATTTTCCCGATACTTTTTATACAAACAATGTATTTAAATCACAGGATCAGAAGAAAGAAGGTTAGGTAACATGATAATCCCAGTCCACATATTTATATTGATCACACTTATTGCACCATCAATTATGAATAAAGAAAAAATATTTTAGAAGCTCGTTTACAGAAGAATAAACTTCAGTCTATAGAAATGATAGCTGCAGATAACGAACAGAGGTCTATAATCCACACAGAGGTGTTTCAAAGATTTTTAACGTGTGATATGCAGATTACAAGCAGGAGATTAAAGTTAAAGAGTAACAAGAAACTATTTAATAAATCTTTACCATCGGCAGTTTTATGCAATAGAGAGTTGGATTGTTTCTCAACACTTACCTTTGCTATTTGAGAGCACCAACTCAGCAATGGTTTTGATCCAATCTTATCTTTGTTAGATCGAACATAGTCTAGGAGACAACCCAGTGGCATTAGTTGTGTCACAAGCATAAGCTGTGAAGCCATGCAAATACCCAAGAGTTTTAAGAGGTTGGGGTTATCGACACTGGCCGCGATGTAGGATTCCTAAAATGAAATGAAAAAACCTTACCTTTCAACTCAAATAAACTTTTAAATATATTAGGATTCATATTAATTGTAAGAAATGGGAAATATGTTCCCAAGGATATGTGAAGGAATTTTCGTAACATTTTGAAGCACCTTAAAAAGGGGCATAACTATTTGTATTTTCAAAGTTTAGGTCCTTAAAATACTCTTTTACGATCAAACAACCACTTGAAAATATCTCCTAAAAATCACTTTCGTAAAATCGCAATATTAAATATCAAATGGGGCTCGAGGTGGCTTTGCGGTAACGTGCTGGCTTTCGGTGCTGAGGATACTCGGATCGAATCCCGGCACGCGCCGTTAAATACCTCCGTGTCTATGCCGGATATGGGCACGTTAAATCCGTAGACCGGAAAGTGCCTCTATGAAGGTCAGTCATGGTGGGAGAAGGTACGATCCCCCCCCCAGATGTCGCCTATGGGGGTGCTCGGTCGAAATTGAGGAGGCAACTAGCTAAGACGGACGCCAACCATTGTGGTACTAATTAAGAAACCAGAGCCGCACACTTCAGCCCGAAACCTATATGGACCTGGTCTGGAACTTCCAACCAGGGGGCATGAGAAACAACAACAAATATCAAATTTAAAAAATAATGTTACATGCAGTTATTGTGAATAGGGAATTTGGGATTATACAACATCCGAAATTAGTACACACAACTGCTGCCTCTGACAGCAAAAACGGCTCTAACCCGGTTAGGCATCGAGCCGAACTGAGCTTGGATGACAGATCCGGGCAAGTCATTCCATGCCACACTTCATCAATTGTAGTGGCTGGAGAGCGGTGGCGGCCCAGTCTCTCAGTAATCCACGACCAGATGTTTTCAATGGGTGAGAGATTTGGAGAACGTGCTGGCCAGGGCAACAGTCAAACACCCTCTGTGACGAGATAGATCAGGACACAACGGGCAACATGCGGTCTTGCGTTATCTTGTTGAAAGATAACTTCTCCGAGGCCACGAAGACAGATCACATCCATCGGCCTTAATTTCTGAGAAATGTAACGGTGTCTGTTCTATTTATTGACAACGCGAACAAGAGATGTTCGTATCGTGTTCTTAATGGCTGCTCATACCATCACACCAGGTGCAGGGACCTTATGACGATATCGAATGCAAGCAGGCCATGTGCGTTCTTCTCGGTACATCCAGACTCGGATACGCCCATTATGATACTGCACGCAGAACCGGGACTCGTCTGAAAAGCCAACGTGGTGCCACTTCAATATCCAGTTTTGTCGTTGGGCGCACCACTGTCGCTCCGCGTCTCTCTGCTGCAGTGCCAAGGGAAGCCGCAATAGTGGTCGGTGTGTGGACTGTCCGTGCTGCTCCAGACGTCGTCGCACTGCACGTTCGGATACTTTTCGTGCTGCAAAGAAGCTCATTCACTGGCTCATGGTCCGTGATGTGGCTGAACGATCCTGCAAGTCTGACCTGACAACATGTCTCTTCTCTCGAGCGTTAGTTGCGGGAGGCCGTTGAGATCCTGCATGGCGTTCTGTATGACCCTCCTGAACCAATCGATTTCATATTCGCATGGCAGTCGCTGGATTCCGACCAATGCGAGCAGCAACTTCGCTGGATAAACTGCAATCTCGATAGGCCACAATCCTGCCGCTATCGAATTTCAACAAGTGCTGGTAACCGTTTCTCCTTCTTAAACGAGGAATAACACGATCTTCTCACAAACAACAAACATTCAAATGCAATTTCCGAATGACAAACTCGCTGCGTAACTTTCCTTTTATACAGAGTTTGAGATGCCCTTTTCTCCCTCCTGCATCGTTCGATTGAGCATAAATTCTAATCACTCGCACATCCCAACATCTTCTTCCTTTCATTGCGAATTTGACGTTTGTATCATTCCTCCTTCATGGTGTTGCAATTTTAATGGCCAGCAGTGTATGTATATGTATGTTTATATGTATCATTATCGTGCTAACATGCAACTTATAAAAGTTACAGATATGGGGGAATTATTTTATAAAATACTAGATGAAAACCCGCGCTTCGCTACGGAGTACATTAAAATTAAATAAATCTAAAAAAATAAATCTATATATATAAAAGAGCTTGTCTGTTTGTTTGTCCGCTATAGAATCATAGACTGTTTCACCCACCGGGACCAAATTCGGCACAGTTAATGTTTAGGACCCAAGAAACTTAAATCAGGAAAAACGAAATTTGGGGCTCAATTAGTTTTTTTAAAATTAATTTTTTAATGATTTTTGTTCCCCTAAGCGCACCTCTTAAATGTGGATACAGCCCCTTTACCACAACCAGTCTAATTTGATACGCGGGGGAAAAAGAGGTTTATTCTGAGGGGTAGTTTGAGAGTTGGTCTGGGGGTGACGGGGGGGGGTAGGGCGAAGTGCTTATTTTGTGGGAGGTGCAGCCTAGTATTTTTTTGATGGAATGCATGAAAAATTTTATATCTATATAAACGCCGGGCAATAATACCACTACTATATATATTTATAATAAATGCGACGATCAATGTATACAATTGATGTAAAATATATATATATATATATACATATATTTATAAAAAAATCGTAAGGGATATTTATTTTTTTTGGATAATATCTAATCGTCAGCTGCATTAGAAAGAAAAAAAATATTTTTTTGTCTATTTAGTTGTTATGCACGTGACGATACATTAATTTAAAGTACCAGAAAAAGAAATCACGTGATCAGCATTTAACAAATTAAATTCTAAAAATGAATCTTTAAAAATTCACCAAAAATCAGAAAATTGAGATAAAGATTCGAAAAAGATTTCATTTTAAAGGAATTTGTACGATCTTTCTTGTGATACAAAATTTATAACCCTCAAAATATTATTTTAAATGCAAACTTTAAAAAAGTTACAAAAACAGCTTACAAATTTAATTTAAAAAAATCTAAGAAGAATTTTTGAAAAATCTTTCTTAGTGCACCCCAACACCATAAGAAAAATCGCCATGCAAAATTTCAGCCCTTTAGCTCCAGCGGTTTAGTCTGTGCGTTGTATGTCAGTCAGTTAGTGAGTGAGTTACGGAATTGTTTTATATATATAGATAATGTGTGTCAGAAAACATAATTAAAAACAAACCGCAGAATTACTGTTATATAAGGTAAAATCTCTTCTAAATTCTAACAGAGTGACTGGCTGAAATATATGACAATTCAATTGAAATTCCATTGCTTTCTAGGTTTTACTTTATACAAAGGTGATGAGCGTGAAAAAATTCACTTTTATATTTTATATTCATTAACAATTTTATCTACACAAAATTCCGTCACACTTGATACAGCATGACTAAAGGCAAAGCATCAGTAAATATTTCTATAGAAATGGAAAGTTGTCCAATGAAATTTCTTCCTACAAATTTTCTAATTAAAGATAAACAAATGAGTATCTTTTTAATTCTGTTTTCTGCAAACAAAGGTAGACATTTAAATAAAGTGAAAAAAGATTTTGATGTTGCAAATTTTTTTATACCTCAATTTTTTTCTGGACATAATTGTTGATATAAAATTGTTTGATTATTTTAAAAAGGATTAAAAATATAGATTATAAATTTATAAATTATTTTGGAAACCAATTTTGCAAACGAATCTTAAAAATATCATGAAAAAGTTTTTTGAAAATATTTCATGTTAAGAATTAAAAAAAAAAATACAGATGAAATGAATTTAACGCCCTGTAAAAAATGAAATAAAGAATATTTAAAAATTAAAAAAAAACACTCTGTAGCGGAATGTAGCCAACATATAGTTCTTTCGCTGCACTTCGACTGCTTCACTGCTGTTCAGCGGAAAGTTGTATGCAAATTTATTTTCATTCTCAGCCGGTGGCTGTTTGTGTATATAAATGTAGGCATTTGTCTGAAACCTAGCTTGATTGCTAAACCACCACGTATTCTTTATTGCTGTGAAGTCATCAGGCCTCATAATTCTGGAAATTGTGCAACAAATAAATATATATAGTATTTGTAAGTAAGAAAGAGGAATCGTCTCATTTTTCGTCAGTGTGTTTTGCTGATTTATGCCTCCATACCAGAGGCGGGGAACACGCGGCCTGCGTGTCTTCTTGTGCGGCCTTCATAAAAGCTAGCATTTGTATTAATTAATATTTAATTTTATAGATTACAACAATTTGCAAATCTATGGAATTAAATAAAGAACGGCATGAATGTATGTACGCAGGCTTCGCGTTACGAAGCTTGGTCCAAATATTCCATTACTTTCAAGCAAGAAAGAAATACAAATGTCCCACTAGCTTAAATTTTCCAACGGATTTTAAAATTATTTTATTAATTGTTGCTATGTCAGTTATTTATAATTTAATACTATCATACACTGAAGTGCCACTGAATTAGGGATATCTACCTAGTAACGAGTTGGGCCTCCTCTGGCCTTGATAACGGCTGCAACACGACGAGGCATAGATTCAACAAGTTTCTGGAAACGTTCCACGGAAATGGCTTGCCAAATATTGGCTAAAGCTGTCCATAATTCAGTAAGGTTCTTTGGTGCTGTGTGATGGCCTTTCACGCCTTGTTCCAAAACATCCCAAAGATGCTCAATAGGATTTAAGTCTGGGATTCTAGGTGGCCAATTCATGACAGAGAAGTCAGAGGAATGCTCATTCAACCAGCCAGTAGCCAACCGGGACTTGTGAGAGGTACAGTTGTCTTGCTGGAAAACTCCATTACCGTGCGGATAACAGAACAGCATAAACGGATGGAGGTGATCACCCAACAACTCTACGTACCGAATTGCATTGAGGGAGGTTGGTACACGTACCAAAGATCCCAAACTGTGCCACGAAAAAACACCCCAGACCATGATTGAGCCACCATGCTCTTGTACAGTTCCAGCCAGTCATGCAGGATCCATGGCTTCATGAGCCTGACGCCATATTCTCAGCCTCCCGTCGGCGTTAAGTAGTTGGAATCGAAACTCATCACTCCATGCTACTCGTTTCCAGTCCTCTACACTCCAGTCTCTGTGCTCTCTTGCCCAGGCAAGACGTGCAGCCGGATGGCGAGTATAGAGCAATGGTACTCTCGTAGGTCGACGGCTCCCGAAACCCACACGGTGAAGCAAGCGTTGCACAGTCCGTTTACTGACTGTACGACTGGCACCGTCATTAAAGTGGGTGGTAATTTGAGCTAATGTTTGGCTTCGTTGGCTACGTACAATACGCCTGAGTCGTCTCTCACCACGCACTGTCAAGGCTAATTGTCCTTTGCAGTTTGTCCGATCGATAGTTTTTTTTCCACCATCCACATATTCTTGGTATACTCTTGACACTGTCGACCTTGAAAATCCTAGCTGTCTGACGATTTCGGAAATTGAATGGCCCATGCGTCGCGCACCTACGATTTGTCCGCGATCGAAGGCATCTAAATCAAGCAGTTTACCCATACTGGCAATTCCAACAACTAATTCAGAACAACCACAGTACGCGCTATATATGCAGTTACCACAGCACCCTCACTTGCGCATACATGATGCGCAGCGCTACAGAATTTGCATAGGCTTTGCTATCCCTAATTCAGTGGCACTTCAGTGTATTTCTATTGTATTTCTTTATAATGTTAAAATTATTTAAAAATACTTCTACTTTATTATTTTTTTTTGAAGTGGTATTTAAATATGTAGTTGTTTATTAAAATTATATTTATATATATATATATATATATATATATATGTGTGTGTGTGTGTGTGTGTGTGTGTGTGTGTGTGCTTACATAAATAAAAATACCAACAGTGAAATATAAAAAAATTACAGTGGTATCTATGAATCTATTATAAAAAAATAATAATTAAGGATTAATGTTATAATAAGTTTTTACCCTTATGTGAATACAAAAATTTTTATATTGTAACTTTTTAAATGAAATAATAAATAAATAAGGACTTTAATTTTTTTGTTATTTTTCTATATAATGCACCAAATTGTTAAAACTATACCTAACTATAATAATTTCATCAACGTCGCATTTATAGGTGCATCAACTTACCTCCTGCGGCCTCCTTTATTACTACCTAATTTACATGTGGCCTCTAATGGTAAAAAGGTTCCCCACCTCTGCTGTATACTCTATTTAAATATATACAAAGAGCAGAATTTATAATATGTTTTTATTGATGTATAAATAAAAATATACTAAAAGGAAAATTTCCTAATTGCTCAACATGGGGAATAGAGATGTCTGTGATCAAATGTCTCATTGCCTTCAACAAATAACATAGTTATTACAGAAAATAATTTTTCCTACCTGTAATATATCTTCATTCTTATCTGAACAGCTTCCATCTCGGAGAACTTTTATAGCCACAGGGATTTTCACATTTTCTCCTTCAGGTACCCAAACACCCTGCAAAGGAAGAAGAAAGTCACATAAGTATTAGTAAAAGTACATCTAAAGTTATATTTTTGATACAATTACAGTATAGGAAGATCATAGATGCAATTTAATAAATTATTCAACAAATATTAATAAAAAACAATATTAAAATAATTTATATACTTACTATTGCAATAAGCAAGTATAATACCGACAATATAAATAACATTAATAATATAATAAGCATACCACATTCATATAAGCTGGTCGCTGCCATATATTTTCTCTATATATCGTCGTAGTATACACACACACACACACACAAATATATATATACTAGTTATCAAAAGTTAAGGAAAATCACAAAAAGAGGGTTAACACGTTCAAAACTAGGCCAATCTGTTTAAAATTTGAATATGTTGTTAAGTAAAAGGTGCTGAAAAATACTATATTATGATAAATAGTGGCGCTGCAGTCGAAATAAGTCATTTTCGAGGAGCATAAAAGTGCATGTTTCAGAGCAAGGCGAAAATTGTCGCTGCAAGGCTGAGATTAGACATCTGGTATAGCCAAATTGTAACAATGACCTCGAGGCATCATTTGACCGAAGAACTGTGATGGCGAGCTATCGGGAGACTAGAGGTAGGACAAAGTCAGACAGAAGTGGCCAGATGGCTAAATATGAGCCCGTCTGTGGTTCATAGACTTTGGCAACAATTTCTAACCACGGATTTGGCATCCAGGAGGTTCAGCCAAGGACGGCCATACGCTACGACAAGTGCCGATGACCGATATTTTCATTATGCTCACGAAAGAATAGAACCGCAACTGCGTCTGAACTCAGACGGAGTTAACCCCTTCCTCTCTGCAAGCTCCGGAAGGTTGGTATCAACGTCAACCGTGCGTAGAAGGCTTCACGAAGGTGGTCTTTTTGCGAGGAGATCAACCATTTGCGTCCCGCTCACGTCCCGCCATGGGCGGGAACGTTTGCAGTGGGCACGTCAACATGTCCACTGGACGCGTGATCAATGGAGGGCTGTTCTCTTTACGGATGAGTCCAGGTTTAGCCCCCAAAGCGATAGTAGGCGTATTTTGATTTGGAGAGAACCTAGAACTCGTTTTCATCCATCACACATCCATGAAAGAGATGCATACGTATCTGGCAGTGTCTGTGTTTGGGATGGTATCTCTTTGGGTGGACACACAGACCTCCATGTCTATCTCCGTGCAAATGTGAACGCTCACACCTATAGAGATGACATCATTGATGCTTATGTCCGCCCTTATGCCGGGGCAATAGGTGATGCTTTCGTGCTACAGGACGATAACGCGAGACCGCACAGAGCTCGCATCGTGGATGCTTATCGTCAGCAGGAAACAATTCAGCGCATGGAGTGGTCAGCAAGATCACCGGACCTGAATCCTATCGAGCATGTTTCGGACGCTTTAGGACGACTTATAGCTGCTCTCAATCCTCCTCCTAGGACCCTATCCACGCTTTCAACTGCTTTGCAAGAGCAATGGCTCTCACTTTGTAAGGTATACACAAGATTCGATTCACGAGAATCGAACTTTTGAGTGAATTAAAGAAGCTGCTTCAGATATGCTAATTTTGGCATACGCGCTTAGTATAAATACCACGCAGCGTCATTAATGAAAAAGGGAGTTGTTGTTAAGGTTGAAAAGGTGTTATCCTGCTCTAGTCCTTAACGGGCTAGAAGTTTACGTGGCAGTACTGCTGGTTTGACTTACTGTTCGTGAGTATAAAAATATATTGTCCTTAAAAGCTGTATTTACATTCCGTACAAGTAGTACGCATGCTTATTGCTGTAAAAGCCAATTATATGTGCAGCGAATTCAATAAACATTATTTCATGTATAAACTGTGTTTGTATATAATTCAAATAGAGTGCCACTTCAAATTATATACACCCAAGTCTGGGTAGAAGTGAGCATAGATTCTCTATACTGGCGCCCGAAAAATATATATACCCTGGTAGTTAGCGTTAAATTTGTAACGAAGAACATAATTGAAATTAAAAACTGTGTACTGTGTACGTATATTGATAAAATTGTTGCAAGTACTTATATACTATTTAAAAAATGAGTGTTGTAGAACAAAATCCTGCTGGAAATTTTCCTCGGGTAATTATGGTTCAGCAAATTGCGCCATTCGAAGCCACCTTCAATGGCGGCCCCTCAAGCCAATTCCTAAAGAAAATTGAGCATTACTTTCAGCAACAATGCACCCCAGAAGGGGATAAACTTAAAATTGCTCTAGCCGCTTTAAGAGGTAGTGCATATCAGTGGTACACGTGTATGAAAAGCAGTAATCTGATTTTTGACTATTTGTCATTCAAGCAACAGTTTCTTAGCGTTTTTCCAAAGACCTTTAATCAAAGTGAAATTGAAGCGGAAATTTATTCGCTAAGGCAACGTGAAGGTCAGTCTGCATTAGATTTTGCTATGGAAAAGATTTCCAAGTGTGAGGAATATTTAGAAGAGTTGACGGAAGCGGTAATCATAAAAATAGTTATCCAACGTTTGAAGCCAAGTGTTCAAGATTTTTTAGATAATCAAACAATTACAAGCAAGGTTACCCTCCTTCAAGCTTTAGCTAAATATGACAATAGACATTTCTTCGCTACCCCTCACCGTCATTCAGGTACGAGAAGTTTTATACAGCCGCGCCAAAATTTTTCGCGAGTTTCAAACCAGCAGCGTAAGCAGTACCGCAGGCAAAATAATAGAAGCGCACGGCGTGATAATGAAATTAGTGCACTTAAAGAAAATATGGAAGCACCTTACTTGCACTGGCAAGTTGATTCACATGATATGGTTCAACCTGTTAAAACTGTGTGGTCAAATGTATTATTTTGTCCGAGCAGTAATCATTATTTTGAGAATAGTGAAAGTCAGGGTATTTTTGTGGCTTATAAAGAAAGTGAGTCTAGCTGGAATGATGAGGTAATTCCAGTACAAATTTCTGAAAATAGGGCCGATACTAATGCTAGTGGTTTAGAAAATAAATCATCGGACACTTCTATTAATGCTATACCTGATATTATTGATGCTATACCTGATATTTTAGATGATATTCACACATCTGTTAATGAAGGAAATTTAGTAGATGACGAAGTATGCGTTACGGAAGTTAGTGAATACTTATTAGTTGACGACAATAAAAATTCTTTAAACGATAGTAGGAACTTGCTAGGTGATGATATTATTTCAAGTTTCCAGCCGAATGAGGATTGTGTAGGCCAGGTTGATAATATGGTTTTAAATAAAGTACATGAAAACCAGACTGAGAATCAGGATGAAAAGTTGACACAGAGTTATACTGTAGGTAGTTTAGCTGATGCTTCGGAAGTTATAGAGAAAGTTTGCAATAAAACGCACGAGTACGAAAAGCTTAATCTTCCTAAAACTGAAGCAGTGTTAACGAATATAAATGATAACGATTCTGATGTCGCAAGTTTCAAAGAAACTTTTTCGTCAAAAGAGGATAAAACTAAAGTTAAGGGGGATAAAAAACGTGAAAAAGAGCCTTCAGGTTCCAGCATTAAAACTGCAAATACTGAAGTAATTAAGGCGGTAAACAAGAAGTCGTATAAGCACAAATACGAAAAGCAGAGTCAGGTTGTTGAAAAAATAGAATCTGCATTAAAATCTAATGTCTATACTCTAAAAGGTACGGAGAAAAGTAAAGTGTGCACTACAAAACCTCCATCTAAGGATGAACGTGGCACACATAAGGTACACAAGGTTATAAAAAGGAAGAATGACAATTTTAAAGCTCCTTTGCATAAGTACAGGGAACGCAAGATTTCTGCCGCCCAGCAAGGTTGGCCTCCTCCCAAGAGACCTCCTGTCCATCGTCAAGCCGGACCAGCGCCTCAGGACCTACGACCTGCTGCACGAAGGATGCCCACACGGTCAACGAACCCCTTTACTAGGACTGCGACCATCAAGAGAGGTTCCACGGATTGGACAAACTGGTGCAGTGAAGTTGCTGCATTCATGAGGAACAAGTCTTGTATCAACTTTCTTATTCTAACTCCCACCCTTTAATAAAATCGAACCAAATTGGTTTGAAGTTCCCCAGTGTATATACTGTGTAAACATTTTGAGGGGAAGTGGTGAGGCACTGAAAAAAAACGGTATACTGTTGTTTTATAAATTTTTGAAGGGGACATGTAGTGGAAAAAAATACATACTAACTACAGATAACAAACAACTAACATACTAACTTCGCAAATCATAACACATGTACATTATAAATTGGGGGAGAGCAGATACAGTCAAGAAATGTTATGCTGTGCAATTGTGTTGTCACTTTTAATTAAAATAGATATTTTAGGGCGCAGTTGGCCAGCCCAGTATCCGCAACTCTGCAAATCCACTGTGTGACGGTGTCACCTGGACCCTTCGGGGTTAGTTTTGTAAAATGGTAGTGGCGTTTTTCCCCCACACAACGTGTGGAAGGTTTTTTGGCTTTGCCACCCATTATGTAAAAAGTCAGACCAGCACGCGTTTTCAATTAGTTAACTGAAGCCGTTCAGACCTCAGTTACCTAATTTTTTTTTCGAGGGAGGCCAGTGTAAGGTATACACAAGATTCGATTCACAAGAATCGAACTTTTGAGTGAATTAAAGAAGCTGCTTCAGATATGCTAATTTTGGCATACGCGCTTAGTATAAATACCACGCAGCGTCATTAATGAAAAAGGGAGTTGTTGTTAAGGTTGAAAAGGTGTTATCCTGCTCTAGTCCTTAACGGGCTAGAAGTTTACGTGGCAGTACTGCTGGTTTGACTTACTGTTCGTGAGTATAAAAATATATTGTCCTTAAAAGCTGTATTTACATTCCGTACAAGTAGTACGCATGCTTATTGCTGTAAAAGCCAATTATATGTGCAGCGAATTCAATAAACATTATTTCATGTATAAACTGTGTTTGTATATAATTCAAATAGAGTGCCACTTCAAATTATATACACCCAAGTCTGGGTAGAAGTGAGCATAGATTCTCTATAACTTCCTACAGAACTCATAGACCGCATAATTGACAGCATCACACATCGCCGTATGTGCTGAATTGCTTCTCGGGGGATCATACGCCATATTAAAGGTACTTTTCCTATACCAAACTGACATAATCGATTTGTTCATTGTATTCATATGCTAGTTTCTATAACACTATAATTGTCTGGCAATTTCTTTTTATGTTAACTTTTACCTACCTATCTGTTGTATAATGTGTATAAATTTCATTAAATTCTAAGCGTAACTTTTTGAGTAATCGCTTTTTTTGTGACTTTTCCTTAATTTTTGATAACCAGTGTATATAGAGTAAGTATGCTGATTATGAGACCCCTTCTGATTTTCATACAACCTCTGACAATAAAGTTCGGTGAATGAAGTGAGAACGGCTGATCTGACAACACTGGTGAAACAAAACTCTGCACCTGCGTAGCGGCAGGTGTTGACCATCTGCCCCCACCGTTGTTCAGTTGAGCGTCGTTTGTGTTCCGTGTAAGACTTGGTTTACAAAGTGCTTGTTCAGTGCGTTTGTTCCGTGCGACAAATCGTTTTTAACGATTGTGCGTTTTAATTGTGCGACGTGCAATCGTTTTTAAACTGTGCGACAAATCGTTTTTAACGATTTGTCGCACAATTTAGGGATGAGAAAAGGGTGTTGCCGTTTTGTGCCACATCACTTGGATGACGATCACAAAGCATTAGTCAAGTTATTATCCACAAGGAATTTCTACCTGAGGGAATGACGATGAATGCTGAAGGGTACATTGAAATTTTGACCCGTTTCATGAAACGTCTACGCAGGGTACGATCGCAGTACGCACAACAAGGTTCATGGTTTATTGTTCACGACAATGCTCGCCCTCACACAGCCAATATCGTGAAACAGTTCCTGGCAAAAAAGGGGGTGGTGCAAATTGAACATCAACCATACTCGCCAGATCTCAATCCTCCAGACTTCCTATTCCCACAACTGAATCTCGATTTGAAAGGAAAGAGATTTGACGATATTCCTGACATCCAACGAAACGTGACGAGGCGTTTGAACTCCATCCCAAAAGAAGACTTCTTGCAAAGTTTCCAGAACATGTATAGCAGATGTCAGCGGTGCATAGTCATGGGAGGTGACTATTTCGAAGGATAGTAAGGTAACTTTCGTTAATATTTCATCTATGTTAATGTTACAGGACTATTCACCGAACTTTATTGTCAGACCTTGTATATAACTAGGAAAGTAGATGAGGGATTATAGTACCAACTTGATATCTATTTAATGCATATATTTTATTACGCATAACAATGACAGAAAATGAAAATAACCTGACAATTTTCTTGTATGAAGTTATAAACACAAATGTTCTATTTTGGGGGTCTGAAAAAAGTAGTCCTAATATGACACCCCCATTCTACAACTTTAAAAATGAATTAGAATTACTGAAAAGTTCGTAAAAAACAAAACTGTACACAATAATTAGTTAAAATTTACCTATATACACTAATAGATGAAAAAGAAAAGTGACATTTTAAACAAATTAGTTCGTTTTCACTACAGGTTTTGTTTGTTTTTTGTTTTTAGATTCAAAATTTTCACTTTTTTTACAAATAAAAAGTTCGACAGCTCAACAATCTTCATGGGCCCACCTGAAATACCTTTTACATTGACGCCACTGATCTCCCCGTTTGTCTTCTGAAAATAAACAACCACAAAAAATCATTCACCTTCGTTTTCATCAATGCTATCATGACTGCTGCCATGGAGAGAAAGTTTTTCATCATCTCCAATTGAGCTGAGATCATCATATCTATAATTAAGCTTATTCGTTCTCTGTTTTTTAACTAGTGTTAAATTTTCCTCCATCCTTAATTTTCCTTTTACCTTTATTGTTTCCTTATCCTTTTCTTTTTTACCTTGATCTCCTTTTCCTTGTTTATCCCATGATTTCTTATCTTTTAGGTCTATTTGGGTTTTTTTTCTTGTAGAAAACAAAGTTTTTTTTAATATGCTGCAGTTCTATTATTAATGCTATCAATCAATTTATTTTTATAGGGCGATGATGGGAAAATAGCGGCTTTACCGGCCTTACTTGGTTTCGAGGTGCTTTTCTCAGGTAACGTAGGCAAGGGATTTATTTCTTCAGGAGTCACTAAGAACTGGTTTGAACTTGTTGTTTGATCAATACATTCCACATTGTCACTACTGCTACAAGGTTATGGATTTCGCCTCGGCGTCATTGCATCTGCAGCTTCAGAGGAAAAAAAGCTGTGAGAGTGAAAACTAAAATAACTAATATGAGACCCTATCTCATATTAGGCATGCTTTGGGGTCTTATATTGAGCACGACTATGTTGTTGAACACGCCACTGAATTTTATAGGTTAGGATTGACGTTAGCTTAAAAACAAACAGGCGTATTTACACTCCACATTTATAGCTACCTATCCAATACTAACACTTTCAATAAGAGTCTTGCCATGAAGGTCAAAACAGTCAATTAAAATGGTTATGCAAAAAAGTCGACGAGCACACATTCAGGAAAAAAATACTGCACTTTTGTGTGTGCTTGCAAACACTCGACTGACCCACCGATTACGAATGATGCAATAGACTACTGTTTTAAGCTCCAGTCGCCAGGCGGCAGTACTTGATACGTCCTGTAAGCTGGGGTCTCAAATTAGGCAAGGTCTCATATTCGGCATACTTACTGTCTGTATATATACACTGGTGTTCAAAATTAAGAAAATTTGCACATTTTATCGAATTTCTGGAAAATTAATGGACAGATTTTAATTAAATTCGGTATGGATACACAGTTATATAAGAGAAAAATGTATACCGCACAACAGTCATGGCACGCACTCATGAATGTCAGTTCGGCTCATCATCATAGGAATGTCCAAAACCCACGTTGCAAGATTCTTCATAAAATGGCTCTAATTTGGAGTATAGACCCTCTCGCCGTCATACAGCTCTCACAGCGTGATGTCATATTGGAAACCCTGTGGCGGTTGGTCCCATTCCTGCAATAACGTAGATTTCAGATTCTGAATGGTTCTTGGAGGGGGATAACGAGCTGCAATTGCCCTCCCATGAGAGTCCCAGACATGTTCAATAAGGTTTAGGTCTGGATATCTGGCTGGCCAATCCATCCGGTGATTATAGTAATTCTCCAGATAATCGTCGACTAGATGAGCCTCATGTGGACGAGCGTTGTCATTCATAAAGATGAACCGGGGGCCAACTGCTCCCCTGAAATGTCGAATATAGAGCTAGAAGATCTCCGTTCTATACATTTCACCAGTCAGGGCACAAACCTGTCCAACACATGGAGAGGTTTGCGGCCTTCCAACATGATAGCTGACCAGACCATGACCTGCAAGATTCTTTGCCTCATGCTAAACGGCCTCACTTCTATATGTGTTTGACAGAGGATCCCTGGCTGGTGGGATGTACAGGGGTGATATCTTACAACCCTATATTCGACTTTTCAGTGGAGCAGTTGGTCCTCGGTTCATTTTTATGGACGACAAGGCTCGTCTTTATAAGGCTCACCAGGTCGACGATTATCTTAAAAGTGGGGATATTCGCCGGAAGGATTAGCCAGCCAGATTTCGACACCTAAACCTTATTGACAATGTCTGTGACTCTCTTGGGAGGGCAACTGAGGATGGTAATCCCCCTCGGAGAACCAACCAGGAGCTGAAAACTGCGTTGTTGCAGGAGTGGGACCGACTGCTACAGCGACTCACCAAACTGCCTCGTTCCCACTATGACATCACGCTATGAGAACTGTATGACTTTGAGAGGAGGCCATACCCCATATTAAGTCACTTTATGTTCTTTCTTATAATGTTTTTTCTGATGTTCTTTTGGACATTCCTGCGCTGTTGAGCCTAATTAACGACCATGAATGCATACCATGACTGTTGTACGGTATAAGTTTTTCTCTTACATAACTGTCTATCCATACCAAATTTCATTAAAATATGTCCATTCCTTTTCCAGAAACTCGACAAAATATGCACATTCTTTTAATTTTGAATACCAGTGTTTAAAATATTTAAATACATGTTTATGCAGAGAAGAGAAATTTTCTTGGTTTACAAACATGAAAGACAAGTGAAAAGAAAAACTTACCTTGTACACAGTACCAAAGACACCGCAGCCCAAACTGCCTATATTTCTCAAATCAGCTTCTTCAATTATTATAAGTTTGGTAGAATTTAGTTTCACATTTTTTGGTTCTATGGGTTCGTTATCTTCAAAAGTACTCATTCCCTAAAATTAATATATATATATATATATATATATATATATATATATATATATATATATATATATATATATATATATATATATACACTCATGGACAAAAAAATTGGCGCACCAAGAAGGAGTCGTCAAAATGAAACGAAATTTTACATACGTAATGACTACTTTGATATAAGTAAATGATAAGAAAATCAAAGAAAAAGGATAATTTAATTCAGAGAAAAAGGCAAAAGAACGGAGGAGTTAATACTCCGTTGGACCCCCTCTAGCGCGAATGCACGATGCGATACGATCGGGTATTGAGTCATACAAGTTCTGTATGATGTCTTGAGACATTTCGTTCCATATTTGCCGTAACCTTGCCTCTAGTTCGTTCAAACTCGTGGGATGCCCAACTCGTCGTCCCAAATGATCCCAGATATGCTCGATTGGAGACAAATCTGGGGATCGGGCAGGCCAAGGAAGGGTAGTAAAAGTGCGGAGACAGTCTTGTGACACCCTTGCCGTATGAGGCCGAGCATTGTCTTGTTGAAAAAATGGCTCCTGGGAGCCGTTGCATGAGTGGCAACACATGTGGTTGCAGGATTTCATGAACATACCGCTGGGCTGTCATGGTGCCACGGAACAATACTAGGGGTGACTGTGTATTGTAGGCAATGGCACCCCATACCATCACACCAGCTGTGGGAGCGATGTGTCGCTGTACAGCAAAGGCAGGATTGAAGCGTTCACCACGGGCTCTCCACACACGAACACGAATGTCATCACTGCCGAGATTGAATCTGGATTCGTCGCTAAAGACGACCTGGTTCCATTCCGCTGCAGTCCAGTTTCCTCGTGCGCGGCAAAACTCCAAACGGAGGCGTCGATGGGTGGGCGTCAAGGGCAGCACACGTAATGGGCGCCGCGATACCAACTGTCATTCAGCCAGGCGCCTTCGTATGGTTCGAGAAGACACAGAGGCCCCTAGTGAAGGTGCTACCTGTGCCTGGATGGCGGCCGATGAAGCAGTTGGCTGTACGCGTGCATTTCTTACGATGTGGCGGTCTTCTCGACGACCGGTCTGTCGAGGGCGTCCTGAGCCTGGTCTTCGTGTACATGACATCTCTCGGGTCCACTGGTCCCAACACCTCCTCACAACATAATCAGAGCGGCCTAATTGACTAGCTACTCGCCTAGCTGACCACCCAGCTTCCATCATCCCGACGATTCTCCCCCTCTCAAACTGCGACAACTGCTGATATTGTCTTCGAACACGGCGTAATGGCATGTCTATCTCAGCTCTTCCTTTGTAAATGATTCAGTACACTCAAACAAGCTTTTGTTACCTGTTTTATACTCCTCAGAGTACGATGTTCAACGCCCTCAACCGGCTATACGTAATGCGCAATCACGCTGCATTTCTAATCATTTGCATATCTTCCCGACATGTACCTTCATTGCGAGTTTCGTTACGATCCCGCAATTATTTCTTGGTGCGCTAATTTTTTTGTCCATGATTGTGTATATATACAGGGTGACTTTTTTTAAACTGGCACTACTCAGAGCCATCTATAGCGCGATCTATCAGTCGAAATTCCACCAAAATTGATAGAGGGACTATGGACGACATGGGAGAGAGTTTCCGTGAAAATAAAAAAATAGTTCCAAAAGTTTTTGATAGGGACGATATGGCGCTGTTGTTGTCGGCGCACCCGAGAATTTGCATAAAAGTCAAGTAAAACATCAAAATGCAAATTCATGACTACTTAGTCGACAGCAGCGCCAGTATTTTGGGCTATTAAGATCGGTCGGAAGCTGTTGCGCCTTCGCTTTACAGAAGAAGGGTCATCACTCGCCTTCTTCCACTGGCATGGTCACCTCGCTTCCCGGACGTGAGCCATGTATCTTTCTGTGGGATTATTTAAAGTCTAAGGTGTATCTAGGTGGAGTCTCGAACTTGGCGGCCCTAAAGCACAACATATCCCAGACCTTAATGAACATTTCTGGTGACATGTTGCTCTTGGCCGTTGAGAACATAGTGTTCAAGGTAGAATGTGTCATCCACCAGGACTGTGGTTATAATCAAGGAGGAAGAAGTGAATTTGCTGCATAAAGTGGTGTTGCAGGGAAATTCCTTTGTTATTCATTTGTCTGCTTACAACTTTTTCGGTATTCATACCTTTTCTTTATAGCCCAAAATTCTGGCGCTGCTGTCGACTACATAGTCCTGAATGTGTATTTTGATGTTTTACTTGCCTTTTATGGAAACTCTCCGGTGCGCCGACAAAAATAGCGTCATATCTTCCCCTATCGACGACTTTTGGAACAAATTTTTTGTCACGGAAACTCTTTACTATGCCGTCTTTAGCCCCTCTATCAATTTTGGTGGAATTCCGACTGATAGATCCCGCTACAGATGGCTCTGAGTAGTTTAAAAAAATCACCCTGTATATATATTTGTGTTGCTGTGCAAAGGGTGTTAAGTCCAAAATGGGTTAAAATGAGTTATCAAACCAGGCATGTTTGAAAAATCAAGGGCTACAGCAAGGTACAGAAAGCTAAGTCCAATTTCAGTCCTTAATATTTTTATTCATCAAGGAAAATTTGGGAAATGTGAAACAAAACGCAAACATGTTAGTTTTAAAGGCATGCCCCAACCAAGTTTATATATATATATATATATATATATATATATATATATATATATATATATATATATATATATATATATATATATATAAATATATATATATATATATATATATATATATATATATATATATATATAAATATATATATATATATATACACTCATGGACAAAAAAATTAGCGCACCAAGAAATAATTGCGGGATCGTAACGAAACTCGCAATGAAGGTACATGTCGGGAAGATATGCAAATGATTAGAAATGCAGCGTGATTGCGCATTACGTATAGCCGGTTGAGGGCGTTGAACATCGTACTCTGTGGAGTATAAAACAGGTAACCAAAGCTTGTTTGAGTGTGCTGAATCATTTACAAAGGAAGAGCTGAGATAGACATGCCATTACGCCGTGTTCGAAGACAATATAAGCAGTTGTCGCAGTTTGAGAGGGGGAGAATCGTCGGGATGATGGAAGCTGGGTGGTCAGCTAGGCGAGTAGCTCGTCAATTAGGCCGCTCTGGTTGTGTTGTGAGGAGGTGTTGGGACCAGTGGACCCGAGAGATGTCATGTACACGAAGACCAGGCTCAGGACGCCCTCGACAGACCAGTCGTCGAGAAGACCGCCACATCGTAAGAAATGCACGCGTACAGCCAACTGCTTCATCGGCCGCCATCCAGGCACAGGTAGCACCTTCACTAGGGGCCTCTGTGTCTTCTCGAACCATACGAAGGCGCCTGGCTGAATGACAGTTGGTATCGCGGCGCCCATTACGTGTGCTGCCCTTGACGCCCACCCATCGACGCCTCCGTTTGGAGTTTTGCCGCGCACGAGGAAACTGGACTGCAGCGGAATGGAACCAGGTCGTCTTTAGCGACGAATCCAGATTCAATCTCGGCAGTGATGACAATCGTGTTCGTGTGTGGAGAGCACGTGGTGAACGCTTCAATCCTGCCTTTGCTGTACAGCGACACATCGCTCCCACAGCTGGTGTGATGGTATGGGGTGCCATTGCCTACAACACACGGTCACCCCTAGTATTGTTCCGTGGCACCATGACAGCCCAGCGGTATGTTCATGAAATCCAGCAACCACATGTGTTGCCACTCATGCAATGGCTCCCAGGAGCCATTTTTCATCAAAACAATGCTCGGCCTCATACGGCAAGGGTGTCACAAGACTGTCTCTGCACTGTTACTACCCTTCCTTGGCCTGCCCGATCCCCAGATTTGTCTCCAATCGAGCATATCTGGGATCATTTGGGACGACGAGTTGGGCATCCCACGAGTTTGAACGAACTAGAGGCAAGGTTACAGCAAATATGGAATGAAATGTCTCAAGACATCATACAGAACTTGTATGACTCAATACCCGATCGTATCGCATCGTGCATTCGCGCTAGAGGGGGTCCAACGGAGTATTAACTCCTCCGTTCTTTTGCCCTTTTCTCTGAAATAAATTATCCTTTTTCTTTGATTTTCTTATCATTTTCTTATATCAAAGTAGTCATTACGTATGTAAAATTTCGTTTCATTTTGACGTCTCCTTCTTGGTGTGCTAATTTTTTTGTCCATGAGTGTATATACCGGGTGGCCATAATTAAACTGACAGTGCTCACAGTATTCTGTAGCGCGATCTGTTTGCGAGAATGACGCCACATTTTGTAGGAAGATTAAACAAGACGGGGGACGAAGGATTCCGCGAAAAAATAAATTAGTTCCAAAAGTCACCGCTAGGGGTATATTTGGCACTGTGTAACAGAAAATAGAGTGTTAACAAATGCAAATCAATACGGAAATTACCTTTTATTTTGCATTCAAATGAGGTTCAATGTGGCTGCCGTTGTTGTGGACCACATATTGCATTCTGTGCACAGTATGCACAACAGCAGAAAGTAACATGTCTGCAGGAATCTCCCGTACAGTCCGTGATATGTTATCCTTCAACGTAGCCAGGTCCTGGACCACTCCTTGATAAACCTTGGACTTAAGGTAACCCCATAGCCAGAAGTCGCACGGGGTAAGATCAGGCGCCCGAGGTGGCCATGCAGTTGGAAAGTAGCGGCTAATGACTCTTTCTGTTGTGAATTTCTGTCGTAGCAGCTGTTGCACCCGTACAGCAACGTGTGGAGGGGCTCCATCTTGCATGAAAATGATTTCCCCCAGGCATTGTCTTTGCTGAAGTGCCGGAATGACAAAGCTGTTCAACATGTGGCGATATTTCTCTCCGGTAACAGAACAGGTTTCCGGTCCTGTCGGGGTAATGTTCTCATAGAAGAATGGACCTACGATAAATTCCGCTGTGAACCCACACCAAACAATTACCTTTGGTGAATGTAAGGGAATTTCTGTGACTGCATGTGGTGATTTGTCATCCCAAATTCGGCTGTTCTGGGTATTCATAGTTCCATGCAGGTAAAAGTGGGCCTCGTCTCCCCATAAGATTTTCCACGGCCAAGCATCATCCACCTCCATTCTGGCAAGAGAGGTGAGAGCAAAAGTCAATCGCTTATCATGGTCGTGGTACAGTAACTCCTGTACACGGCTGATCTTGTACGGATAGAAGTTGAAAATCTTTCGTAATATTTTCCATACCGTACTGTAAGGAATATCCATATTCCGAGCTAATCCACGAGCGCTAGAGGTGGCAGCAATATTGTCTGGTCCTCTGTCGACAATCGCCGTAGCAACTGCTTCGATTGTATCCTGTGGTACAGGTTTTCGTCCTCTGCCTGACTGAACCTTCAGAGAACCTGTTTTCTCAAACGTCGCAACCACTGCTTTTAGCCCATTAACTGACACAGGACCGTTACCTTTACGCATTATTTTGTGCGTTCTAAAAGCACGAAGAGCGGCTGATGCGTTGCACTGGTTGAGGTAAAAGAATTTGACCAGTAACACACGCTCGACTAAAGAAGGAGACATTGCACATAAACTTTCAATCCGATTGATTCGAAACGTAACACATTGCCTTTTAAAACCCAAGCAGCTGGCACTGTGCCAATGGATTTAACGTGAAATTTGAACAAAGAACTTCTTCTTCTGCTCAGCGTACGTGATATTTCAGATCACGAGACTTTATCGGTGTTTATGTAGATTTTACTCTTTTTTAAAAGTGTTGCCATATTGCACTTGAACTAAATAACAAAATTTGCATAATAAAAGGTAATTTTATTCCGTATTAATTTGCATTTGTTAACACTCTATTTTCTATTACACAGCGCCAAATATTCCCCTAGCGGTGACTCTTGGAACTAATTTATTTTTTCGCGGAATCCTTCGTCCCCCGTCTTGTTTAATCTTCCTACAAAATGTGGCGTCATTCTTGCAAATAGATCGCGCTACAGAACACTGTGAGCACTGTCAGTTTAATTATGGCCACCCGGTATATATATATATATATATATATATATATATACGCATACACAAATTCAAACAGAAAACACGCAACAACTGTCTTCTATACAGCAGAAAACTCTGAAAACACAAGTCAGGATACCGGAGTCTTCAATACAATACACGCCTAACGCACTTTCACCACATTCAATTCTCAGTAGAAAAGAACTGATCCAGGTTCAGGTTCCAGGTATTTCAACTTGTCGGAGCTCGAAGGTCTGTAGGACTTGATCTCCTATTGTAGCGTTATGCATCAGAAATATATTTGCTCAGCAGATGATTAAATATCATAATTAGGTCCTTATCAGTAAAAACATAATACAAGTAAAATAAGTAATAGTATAATAAAAGCAAACTCTGGGAATCGCACCCTGAGAAAAATTTACAAAGCGCACTCGCCCGAGGACATTTGTGGTTAGCAAAGTGGGAGAAGTCATAGTCGGGAAACTCAGCTATAAGAACTTATCCAATGCCAGTGTGAAGTATATTTTTAGACTTCCAAAGCGCCCCCTATCGACCAGTCAGCTAGATATCTCTAGAAGCTTACAGAAAGGTCTAGACAGCAAATTGGCGATGATTTAGCCCCATATCGCCAAATGTTGAAAAATATCGCCAAATTTGGTGAACAAAATAAGTCAAAAAATCCATTTCCGATTCGTCGATAACTCTCATATTTGGCTAGATTACCATAGACTCGTAAACTTCGTAACAACCAATATACACTGCTGGCCACTGTAAATGCAACACCCTGAAGGAAACATGCAAATAACATGAAATTTACAACATGCATTAGCGGAGGTGAGATATGCAAATGATTAGAATTTCAGCGCAGACGCACATCACGTGCGCCTGTGGCGCCACTTCAAAACGCTATATAAGGCTTGGAGATTTCGACGATTTCAAGTTCGGCAATTGTGTTTTTCTAGTGGTTTTTTCAAAAAAACGATCAATTATGCCTCGTCGAAAACAGCGATCATCTTTTGATCAAGTATCCGAGTTCGACAGAGGAAGGATAGTGGCCTACCGAGATTGTGGATTATCTTTCAGGGAAATCAGTAGTCGTGTTGGATGAAGCCAAACAACTGTAATGCGGATATGTGATCGTTGGATGCAGGAGGGTACGACGGACCGGCGTGTTCGATCGCATCCACCACTTCACGTGATGACAGGCAAATTGTGCGCATGGCAGTGACGGATCGCTCAGTCACATCACGAACCATAGCACAGCACATGCAGTCTGTACCGCATCATCCAGTGTCTGCGCGTACCATTCGACGCCGTTTACAGCAGAGTGGTCTGTCCGCAAGACGTCCATTGCTTTGTCTACCCTTGACGCGGAACCACAGACGTCTCCGCCGCCAATGGTGCGATGACAGAAGGATGTGGACGGCAGAATGGAATGAAATTGCCTTTACTGACGAGTCACGCTTCTGTCTGCAACACCACGATGGTCGCATTCGAGTCTGGACACACCGTGAAGAGAGGATGCTGAACAGCTGCTTTATGCACCGCCACACTGGTCCTGCACCGGGTATTATGGTATGGGGCGGTATTGGATATCACTCTCGCACACCTCTAGTACGCATTGCCGGTACTTTAAACAGCCAGCGCTACATCTCCGAGGTGTTGGAGCCAGTTGTCCTTCCTTACCTTCAGGGCTTGCCCACAGCCATATTTCAACAGGATAATGCGCGACCACACGTGGCACGCATTGTCCAACGGTTCTTCGTCAATCGCCAGATTGAATTGCTTCTCTGGCCGCCTCGCTCTCCGGATCTTTCGCTGATAGAAAACATGTGGTCCATGGTTGCTCTACGATTGACCCTGATTTCATCCCCAGCTGCCACAGAAGATCAACTTTGGCAACGTGTGGAAGCTGCTTGGTCTGCTGTACCCCAAGAACTCATCCAAAGTCTCTGTGAATCAATGCCGAGGCGTGTGTCAGCGGTGATCTCCAACAATGGCGGCTACTCTGGCTACTGATTTTGGCAGGAACCACATTTCACAGAAGTCTATAAATTTAATCATTTGATACTTGGTCAACATGTTATCTACAAAATAAATTTTGTTGTGATATATCTTGTCTTTCTTGGTGTTGCAATTTGTTTGGCCAGCAGTGTATATATATATATATATATATATATATATATATATATATATATATATATATATATATATATATATATTGTTTGAAAACAACAACAATTTTCACCTCCTTGTTACGCGGAAATACACGCTTAGACAAAGAAAACGACGCACCAAAAATGAGTTATCCGAATGGGGAGAAAATCGGTAGATATGATTTACATGTACAGAAAAAAAAATTACAATTTTAGAAAAATTGGATGATTTATTCTAGAGAAAGAGCTTCACAAAGTGAAAAAGTTAATAAAGCGTTGGTCCACCTCTGGCCCTTATGCAAGCAGTTATTCGACTTGGCACTGATTGATAGAGGTCGTGGATTACCTCCTGCCGGATATCGTGCCAAATTCTGTCCAATTGGCGCGGTAGATCGTCGAAATACCGTACTGGTTGGAGGGCCCTGCCCATAATGCTCCAAACGTGCTCAATGGGGGAGATATCTGTTACCGTGGTTTGATTATAGTAATGGTGGTTAGTACTTAGCATAATTAAGTGATTACTCTTATTTATACACACAAATCAATTTATTAAACATTCATAATACATATACAATTCATATTATTCATTACTTAATTCTGATTACTCCTATATTATGTTGCAACAATATTTCTTATCATTAATACCTTATTTATTCTCATCAACTTTCACCTTCACTATTCAGTACCATCGTTTAATTATAAAGCAATCTTCTTAATTAATAATCTCACCTATACAGCATTAAAATTCTTAACTGATACGTATAAACACTTTACTAAATCAATATAACACACTCATCCCAAAACAATATTTCATATCATTAATACATTATTTATTCTCATCAATATTCTCCTTCACTATTCAGTGCCATCGTTTAATTTATAAAGCAATCTTCTTAATTAATAATCTCACCTATACAGTATTAAAATTCTTAACTGGTATATATAAACACATTACTAAATCAATATAACACACTAATCCAAAACAATTATTACGGAATTCCACAACCAAATATTTTATCATAGATATCTATGTACCAAATCACATTAAACAGCATTTCCCTTTACGCTAATCCCATCTAATTACCTCTGATTAGTCGTACGAAATGGGCATTGGTAGAATTAGCAAAATTTCTCCTACCTTATTTGAAGACACTCACGCCAAAAGACCTCTCCTTACAACAATGGTTTCGTCGTCCAAGTGCGCCTCATAAGAGGGGGGGGGAGAATCATCGTACGTCGCTGGTCCATATAAGCGGCAGGATCACCATACGCTGGCGGCATCAATCAGGGAACCTGTTCCGTCAATGCAAGCTCATTTCGGCTTAGCGGGGGTCAGTCATCGGCCAGCTTCTTCCTTGGTAGTAGGCAGGCGGCCGGTCACTCCGGGATATGGGGTTTACATCAATTTCTCCAGGCTAACGTCCATAATACTTCATGCTCTCAATTTCGTCTAAATGCTACCTGTTCCGTCAATGCACACTCATTTCGGCTGAGAGGGGGTCAGTCATCGGTCAGCTTCTTCCTTGGTAGTCGGCAGGGTAAGCTGTCGGTGACTCCGGTCTATGGGGCTTACATCTATTTCTCCAGTCTAACTTCCGTATTACTTCATACTCTCAATTTCGTCTAAATGCTGCCTGCCTCACTTTTTGAGTTCTCAAAACAATCTAATACCTCTCTGCCACATTTCCTCTCGAGCTCAACTTTTTTTAATTATCTATTCAGGCTTCCATTGGTGGCTATCTCCTGCCCAATAGGTCGATACGGAGCCACTTCATTGGCCGACCATCTATTTTTATATTAATACGCTCTCCAATCAAAATTGAAGGGGGCCTACGCCCGTGCACCCTTCTGGGGCTTCTCACGCTCCCAACTTCTCACGCTTTCTCCGACTCCTGCTGTGCTTTTTAACAACGTCCCACATCGTAAAAACTGTCTAAGCCCTTTTATTCTCTCACTAAGACTCTTCTTTGCATCCAATTTCAGCTCGTTAAAACCATCTGGTGACCCCTTTTCTTATTTCCAACTCCCCCAACTTGTCACATCTCATCTTTCAATTTCGCCTACGCAGCTCATTACATCCAGCTGGTCAAGGCACTTCTTTGTCTGCTTCCTTGCGTTATCTTCTGTCCCCTCCTGCGGTCCGCACCTGCGGTTTTCTATCTCTATTTTCTGATAACGTGTCGGGTCTCCACGACAATATTCTGCGACCTTGCTGGTCAAGGTAGCGTTGGGCAAGCACGAAGACAAGCAGTAGAAACTCTCGCCGTGTGCGTGAGGGCATTATCTTGCTGAAATGTAAGCCCAGGATGTCATGATATGAAGGGCAACACAACGGGGCGTAGAATATCGTCGACGTACGGCTGTGCTGTAAGGATGCCACGGATGACACCCAAAGGGGTCCTGCTATGAAATGAAATGGCACCCCTGACCATCATTCCTGGCTTTCGGCCCGTATGGCGGAAGACAGTCAGGTTGGTATCCTACCGCTGTCCAGGGCGTCTCTAGAGGCGTATTCGCTGGTCATTGGGATCGCATATCCAAAAGTCGAACGATTCGGCGATTATACCAACTGGCTTATTTGAACCCAATTTCACGTCCTCTCTCAAATGCTGACATCTGCGCATATTGTTCGCGCACCTGTATAGGAGGCATAGTTACTGTCTACCTGAGTACACGAAATGAAATTTGCAAAGAACGTATGACCTGGAATCGAAATTTCTCGTCTATAATATCCTGCCTGTTGCGCTGTTAAGATGCGCTGCAGCGTCACATGTTCATTCATTGGCCGCCAAACTTTAAAATTTTGTACTTTTCGTCGAAAAATGTATGCATATCAATTTGTGTGCAATTTGCATTAACCCTTCTTGGTGCGTCGTTGTTTTTTTTCTACGAGTGTATATATGTAAAGTATAAACAATATTTTTAATTATTCCCATCTTTTCTTAAAATTTGCTGTTTATAAACAAATCTAACAGATTCGTTTATAAACAGTAAATTTTAAGAAAATTTTCTGTTTTGAAGATGTGTGGTAAAATTATCATCAAAATTACGATCTTACAAATGTTACGCTACCAAAGATCGTTTGGAACTTTTTCTTTGATACTTTTCAAGGTATCAAAATATAGGCAAATTTAACTTTTTAAAAAACAGTTTACTAATTATACTGAGATGACCACTGAGTTTTCTAAAGTCTATTTGTGACTATATCTTTATTTTACGTTGACCTATTAAATCAATCTCCTTGTATAATTTTATATGGTCTTTTACTGATGTATTTCAAAACTAATTAAAGAATATTTTAAGTATACTATGTAACTATAAAATTTCAGTTTAACATTGCAAAAAATGTATTTACATAATAAAATAGAAATAATGGTTAAAAAATTCGAGTTTTTTTTTCATGATTATGTTCTTTTAAGGATAGCTGTATATTTTATTACTTCTTTATAGATTCTTCCAAATACTGGACACCAATAATAACTTTAGCAAACTTTAACATAGCACAATAAAATTATGCGTTCTCAAGAATAAATTTGTATTGACAGTAACCAGATTCCTAACTATACCAGTAGTGAAATACCAGAAGAAATTTTAAACTGATGATATTCAGCAGGGTACAATTTTCTCACATTTTTATTTTGAAGATAACATAAGGGACTATATTTATTAAAAAAATCTGTTACTAAACTTCGAAGTGTTAAAAAATATAAGTAATAATTCTTTTACTGGCAAACTGGAGAACACGCATTTTTCTCAATTTTTTTCCTTGTGATTGCTGTCAATGAAAAAAGTTTGTTGGTGAAAAAGACCAAAGCATGTGACTAAGTGGATTGGTAAATTTCCAAATAACTCACGATAATTTCATGTAATTACTGGAAAATAAATCGCTTTCAAAAGTACTTTTAACTGTTTTGGGGGACTTTCCTGCATAGTATAAAATGGGAATCACGAGATAATATTAAAACAGAAATCCTCATGACAGGAAGTTTAGAAAGAAAGCTAAAGAATGAAATTGTATTAGAACAAAATATCATGAAAAATTTTATGATTTCCTGTCATATTACACAAAGGAAAAATCACGATCTTTTTCGAGGCATGATTAGAACCGTTTAGTGATTTTTGCAACCGTTTTTATGATTTTGTGGGTTTTGGGGTTCCCTGATGAATTTAGTGACCAGTATACAATGATAATATAACTAAATTAAACAGAGCTAGATAATTATAAGAAGAATGTAGACAAAAACAACTATTACTGGACTATTACTGAATTAGGGTATGTATGCATCTTTGAAATTTAATTAGGATTGTATGTGCATGTATGGTGCGTTGAGCCCTTACTGTAAGTTGTCCGTGTCTTTTCATTTTCTTTTGACTAACTGTTTCATTGGGGAACTCAGGGCCTTGGGATATCTTTTGGTTATACCTGCATTCTATTCAGAAATTTCCCTTTGAGATAACTGATTTGGTTAGGCTCCCTGATGACGAGACCAGTCGGTTACCTCATACTTCTGGTTTAGTTCCGGCACTATTACAGAATTTTGCCTCTGGTGCATGGAGCCCTAAGTGCTTGATTTATTTTTTGCTTTTGTCTGCATTCTTCTTACTCTATTATCTAGCTCTGTTAAATTTAGTTACATTTGCCTTTTTCAATGTGAAGATATGCAGCAACTGCGCAATCTTTTATTGAAAAGGTTATTTATGTTTTCAATGATAGGGTAGGTTTTGAGTTAATTTGTTTGGCAGTCTATGTCCGCCTTTTTAATTTTTTGCTTGTGTTGATTTGTTTATATTTTTATACTTATACAATGATGTAATACATGTCTCTTAATACACACCATAGTCATCAGCATGGCATTTTCTTGGGTTTTAAACTTCATCCACTTGTATGCAAATCCGAAACACAGTGTTAACATAACAATGCAAACAAAAGCTGGTATGCTATACCTGAAAGTAAGAGATTTTTATTAAAAACACATTTATAAGAGTAAAACCTAAAATTGCGTTCAAATATTTTTAATGCTAACCTAGAAAAAAATCATGGCTTTGTAATGTAATAAAACAACACAATAAGAATAACTGTGTCATGCTTGCGGTTACTTTTCTAAGGGGATTATCAAAGAATCAGGATTTTATTTTCGACAATTAAGTCTGAAAAATATTTTCTTGCCTCTCCATAATTACAGATTAAAAGAACATATTTTTTTATTAAGTGAATATTTTAGAAAATAAACATAGCAGTAATAAAACCGAGTAACAAAAATTAGAGATGTAATTTCTTTTCTCTCATTTATTTCAGTAATTTCTCTCTCTTATTGCTGCCAAATATATTTCATCCAAATACATACATTTGTTTCGGACATTTTTCTTGCATATACATTCTCTACATTTACTTTAACCAAATCAAACAATTATTGATATAGTTGGAGAGCGAAAGAATTTTCAGTTCTCAGATAGAAAATTTATCGCAATTTTTTTTATAAAAGATGAAATATTTTGAGAGTGCAAAATAAAAGCACCGATAAATTTAACGATTTTAGCTTTTACACAAATTTTCCGTCCTTTTTTAACTTTCCTTCATCATCTCAAAGAGTTGTACTTATTTCAGTATTTTCCAATAATTGTTTGAAATTATCATATATTTTTCGTCTAAACACATCCATTTACTTTTGACGAATTACTGCTTACGTATTTTTTTCAAATGTTAAAACCAAATAATACAGTTAAAGTTGTTATGTATTGCAGATTTTTTTTAATAAACAATATGCATTGAAATTTTTTTATTTGTTATATTTCAATGAAAAAATTTTAAGGTGAAAAAAGTGAAGATAATTTAAACGATTTTCAATCGTATTTTAATTTTCTCAATCATTTAAAAGATTATATATATTTCAGTATCTTTTCATAATTGTCTTAAGTATACCATATAATTACGTCTAAGCACATACGTTAAAATGCAAAAATAATACACGCAATTTTGTGTTCCAATATGAAAAATTTTCACACTTTATTGAAACTTCATCTGGTGGACGGTTGGCTTGAGCGTAGCTAGGCGAAGCCCGGCTAGTCTATATATATAAAACAGTTCCGTAACTGACTCACTGACTCATTGACATACAACACACAGACCAAACCGCTGGACCTAAAGGGCTGAAATTTTGCATGTCGATTCTTCTTATGGTGTAAGGGTGCACTAAGAAAGATTTTTGAAAAAATCTTAATAGATTATTTTAAATTAAATTAATAAGCTGTTTTTGTAACTTTTTTTAAGTTTGCATTTAAAATAATAAATCGAGGGTTATAAAATTTATATAACGAGAAAGATTATAAAAATTTCTTTAAAATGAAATCTTTTTCGAATCTTTACCTCGATTTTCTGATTTTTGGTGAATTTTTAAAGATTAATTTTTAGAATTTAATTTATTAAATGCTGATCACGTGATTTCTTTTTCTGGTACTTTAAATAAATTTATCGTCACGTGCATAACCACTAAATAGACAAAAAAATATTTTTCTTTCTTTCTAATGCAGCAGACGATTGGATATTATCCAAAAAAAATAAATATCCCTTACGATTTTTAAATTTTTATATATGAAGCGACGAAAGGCAAAGTGATTTAAGTCAGTAAGTGAAATGGTGTAAGTCAAAAGCGTTTTACTGCAAAAACTACAAAAAATTCCAGCATAAATTGAACAAATTATAATTCATAACAATTATTATAATATTGCAAATAATAACTATTTACAATTCTACACTAAATTGAACAAAGAGATTACATTTTTGCCCTCAAATGTCAAAAGTTGAAAATGTGATTTACACCACTTTGCCTTTCACCGCCTCATAAATATATATATATATATATATATATATATATATATATATATATATATATATATATATACTAGCATTATTGCCCGGCGATGCCCGGGTAGATATATAGATATAAAAATTTTGATGCATTCGATCAAAAAATACTGGGCTGCACCCCCCGCTCTTCATGTTCATCTGGCTAGACAAATTGCGCTTAGCGCGTTTCTACTGAAATGATATACAAACAATAAGAAAGAAAGAAACTTTGAGTTTGCGGACCTTCGTCTGATTATACGTCTGATTTTATTAAGAATTAATAACACAGTGTTGCGTGATTCGCACGTTTGGATTGAATAAGTTTACTGCTTAATTATATTTGTTAGATACTGTTTAATTAGATTTAATTAGATTTGTTTGATCCACTGTTTAATTAGAAATAAGTTTTATAATTTACATTTGCCTTTATTATTTATTTTTCCCTTAAAAGCTCAGTTTGTTCCACAACACCCAAGAGACGCACTTTTTTCCACATCACCCAAGAGGTAAAGTGCAAGATATCCCCTTTATTTATTCAAAGTAGGGCGCGATTTCACATGAAGCCTATTTTCCTTACTTTGGTGAATCGGTTTTTTATTGTCGACAGGCCAAAAACCGTATCGGTGTTTAATTTTCCCAAGGCTAAAAACCGTTGAAAAAGCGAATTGTAATTCGATTTTTAATTTTCCTAAGGCCAAAAACCGTAGAAAAAGTAAATTGTAAATCGGTTCAAGCGATGAGAAAAACTGCAAATAAAAAAGGTCAAAAAGCAGAGCCGGGAAAGTTGTGTTAAAACATATAAATTTGAACTGCATTCTTAAAAAACTCCCATCTCAGTTAGTCTAGTGGTTAAATTTTATCTTTTACCGTATTTTAATATTTCTTTTGTCAATTTATTTCGTTGTTATGCACGTAATGCAAAATTAATTTAAAGTATCACAAAAAGAAAAGAAACCACGTGATCAGCATCATTCTAAAAATTAATCTTTAAAAATTCACCAAAAATCAGAAAAGGGAGGTAGGAAAAGATTCGAAAAAGATTTCGTTTTAAAGGAATTTTTATGATATTTCTCGTGATATAAATTTTATAACCCTCGGATTATCATTTTAAATGCAAACTGAAAAAAATTAGAAAAACAGCTTAAAAATTTAATTTTAACAAATCGAAGAAGAATTTTTCAAAAATCTTTCCCAGTTCACCCCTCCACTATAAACTCCACAATAGAAGAATCACCATGCAAAATTTCAGCTCTTTATGTCCAACGGTTGGGACTGAGCGCTATCTGTCACAGTTAGGGAAGGCCAAAGTTATTACCATGAAGCTCTCCCCCCCCCCCGCGCACCCCTCTTCTCCCTCGCGGGGGAAGAGGGATAGGTTCGTATTTCACTGAACGGTCTCCACAGGGGGTACCTCGCACCTCTTACGGGCACCAAAAATCATTAAAAAATTAATTTAAAAAAAACTAATTGAGACCCAAATTTCGTTTTTGCTGATTTAAGTTTCTCGGGTCCTAAACATTAACTGTGCCGAATTTCGTACCTGTGAGTGATACAGTCTATGATTCTATAGCGGACAAACAAACAGACAAGCTCTTTTATATATATATATATATATATATATATATATATATATATATATATATATATATATATATATATATATATATATATTACATCAATTGTATACATTGATCGTTGTATTTATTTTAAATATATATATTTATTTTTTTCGCATTAATTGCATACATTGACCGTTGTATTTAATTTGAATGTACTCCGTAGCGAAGTGCGAGTTTTCAACTAGTAGAGTTATATAAACATATTAGGGTTAAAATGATACCTTACATAATGACTGCAATCAGAATCTATAGAAGCACTTTAATGTTGAAGAGAATATTTCTAAAAAAATCTTTTATCATTAAAATAAAAATGCATATTATGCATATATGCAAGTTATTTGGCATAAAGTTGTAAATACTTTGATGTTTTTGAAAAGAATAGTGTATTTAAAAACATTCCATAATGTTTTTCTGTTATACTTAAGCACAAAAAGTGTTATTATGTTGTTGTTGCGTGGAAGTCCCTGGGGCTCAGACCACTAGGCTCCGTTGCGGTGCTCTTGAGAAGATAAGATAGAAAATACACATATGCAAGCACACAGAATTTCTTTTTTTATTATTTAAAAACTAGCCGAAAACCCGCACTTCGTTACGGAGTACATTCAAAGTAAATACAACATCAATGTATGCAATTCATGCCAAAAATAAATAAATTAATAAATAAATAAATAAATATATATATATATATATATATATATATATATATATATATATATATATATATATATATATATATATATATATATGATAATATTACTAACTACCTTTAATCGCCCATTCTGTAATTCATCTCTGTCCTGGTAACCTGTCCTTCTTGTCTTGGCCTAAACGCTTGGCCTTCCCACATACTAACTTTCTCCGCCAATTCTGGCAACCTTTCTGACCTAATTCTATTTTGGCGCTTTTTGCGGGAGACGCTGGACTGGCTCGAAGCGAGTAAGATGTGTTGCTTTATTCTTTAATAAATTCATTTGTTCCTGAAGCTGACTTTAATATTTTCCGGCCATGATCTATGCTCCTATTTCATGAGATGTTCATCCGGACATTCCAGAGAGCTCGACAGGATCTGGACTTTTTAAAAATACGACTGCATTGTGAAAAAGTGAGGAGGTCTTTGTTCTACAGGACTTTAGCTTTCGATTCCCGCATGCGTTCCTGAATGCGCCATCTTGAAAGAAAATGACCAAAGCTAAAACATTCCTCATCCAACTCCATGAAATTGCTACAGAAGTCGACCACATCGAAGCAAGTAAAGATGCCATTGTTCCGGTTCGTTCCAGTTTGGTTTTCGAATTCTGTTTCCCACCTGACCTCACCATTTTTTTTCCCACCTCGGACTACGCCATCTTTGTGTAAAGTACCAGTGCTGCAGCATCCTATTCAACTAGGCCTCCAAGAAGTGATTCAAGTTTTTATATTTGAGCGACAGTCATCAAAAAAAAAAAATCATTTCAAGAAAATAATTACGATTTCCGGGTGAACTCTGCACGCTGCTGGGAAATCAAAGAATTTCATCTAAGCAAATTTTCAAGATCACCATCACTCTTAAAACAGTTGTATTTTATGCCACAAAAGTTGGTGCTTTAAGCAGGTCAGTTATTATATTATTTTTGTTATTTTTAGTATTGTAAAAGTAAAAGCAAAATGAAAACTGCCAAAATAAATGTCGAACATGATGATAATTACGAAACATTTCAGAAAGAAATTGAAAATCGGAAAAAAAAGAAGTTAAATTTAAGTAATGAAATGATCATATAAGTCACCAATATGTAAATCATTCAGCTATCCTTAATCTTTCTATTTTAGCATTCCTGTCCTATCGCCATCCTAGTTAATTTTGAAGAAACCCCGTGAGTGTAAGTGAAACTCGCATATATTTTTTTTAACTTTTCGAAGCTTACTACATTTTATATGAAAAATACTATGTACTAGACAAATATTATTGATTATTTATACTGGGGTTTCCACTCACTGCCCTCCCTGTCTCTTCGCACTTTTCAAATGTTCCCTTTGAACAGTTGCTTTTCCCTCTCATGTTTGAGAAACTTGCCATCCCCTTTTCATATTGTGCAGTTTGCTCAACTTGAGTTTCAGGTTGGAAGCACCTTCCCTTTGGTAAACGCTCACGAGGATGTACTCACAACAGGTCACATACCTCAAATTTATGTTTGTATTGTCTTGCTTTTCTTTATTCTTCACAATAATTGAATGTTAGTGTCAATTGTTGGAATTTGTTTTTTGTTCGAATTTTTGCAACATCAGGTACCAAACATTTGGTATTGATGTTGAAAGTTAATTTTGACAGCATTTGGTAAATTTATTCTACTAATTGCTGAAAGAATAATTTTAATATTTTTGTGTACATGATCTAGAGAAAAACTTGAAATTGAAAACCAATGATAAAAAAAAAAAAAAAATAAAATAAAATATAGAAAGTGTTTTGCGTAAAGAAAAGTCAATAACTAATGTCAAACGTAATAATAATAAACAACAAAGAACATTATTTTTCTAAAAAAGTGACTACAACCCAGGAGATCTCCAAAAGAACTAAACATTATTCAACGACTAAGACTTTGAATAATAATTACTTTGTGTTTTTACAACTAGTTGAACTGTACCCGTCCAAGACTCTGAATACTTTCAAAGACTGTGAAACACATGTCAGGGACTGAGACATGCACAATTTTTTTTTACTTGTATTTGTATTTGGAACATCTTTACATCTGTTGTTGTTAGTGTTTTCATTTAAGTGTACCATTCCATTTTTATTTTACTCCAGCTATTTGTTTTAAAATTATGCCATTTTTCATACTATTATGTCTTTGAATTGTACATTTTAACATAAGAATTTGTGATTTTCGAGCCAGCTTCATCCTAATATTCACACTACTAATTTTCATGTTCTCAGTATCTGGAGTGTCTTGTAGTCGACGGCCGCGGTTCCAATCCATTTTAGATGGGGGGGGGATATTCTGTGATAATATTACTAACTACCTATAATCGCCCATTCTGTATTTCATCTCTGTCCTGGTAACCCGTCCTTCTTGTCTTGGCCTAAACGCTTCGCCTTCCCACATACTAAATTTCTCCGCCAATTCTGGCAACCTTTTTGACCTAATTCTATTTTGGCGCTTTTTGCGGGAGACGCTGGACTGGCTCGAAGCGAGTAAGATGTGTTGCTTTATTCTTTAATAAATTCGTTTGTTCCTGAAGCTGACTTTATTATTTTCCGGCCACGATGTATGCTCCTATTTCATGAGATGTCCATCCGGACATTTCATATACAGGGTGTCCCTAAACGATCGCATAAACTCTGCACAGCTAGATTCCTCGTTGGGAGTACATAAAAACTGCCCAAAGAAGCGTTCCTGTACGATACATAGGTTACGAGAAAAATACGAAAAACAAAGTATGACGTCACTGCCAGTGCAAGAAAAAATACTTTATTGAACACTATCCGGGCTTCGCCTAGCTACGCTCAAGCCATCCGTGAACATATTTATGTACTTCGGGCCCCACAAAAGAAAAAAAAAGCCTACAAATGTATTAAATTCAAGTGAACAAATTCGTTTCAATTTTCATTCCCGTCGCTGCCGACAGATGGCAGCACCACTGCACCAAATGATTTGGTTTCTCAGCAGTGAGTGATTTTAGAATGAAAATATCTTTAAAACTATTGAATTAACAGAATAAGTGTACGCAGAAAAAATTATCAGTTTTCGAAGCTCTTTCCAAATATGTAACATTTATGTACTTTCATGAGAAAAAAAATACACCGATTTTCCTGTATATTTGTCGCCATTTTTTTATCGAGGAGTGGCCCGCCCGGATGTGTTACGGTCATGTGATCCGACATCCACTTGTCCCTTTATTAGTATAGATATCAACAGCATGCACAATTTAAAGCAGATGTTCAAAGTGTCCGCCGTGCATGTCGAGGCACGCCGTGGAATGGCTGTCATCACACGTTGCAGCATCGCGAGGTCCACCGAAGTACAAGCAGCATGCAGACGAGCAACTAAGTCCATTTGTGTTGTCACTATTATTGTGTTGTCTTGATACAACAGTTCCTTGAGATGCCCCATAGGAAAAAATCCAACGGTGTAAGATCTGGCGAACGTGGCGGCCATAGAACCGGACCCCACACGTCCGATCCAGCGGCCGGGGTGTTCCATATCCAGCAAACCACGTACAGGAGCACAGAAATGCGCCGGAGCTCCATCATGCCGGAACCAAAGTCCCTGTATTGTCGCTAATGGTATGTCACCGAGGAACTCGGTTAAGACCTCATTGAGAAACACCAAGTACGACTGTCCCGAGAGCCGTTCAGGCAACAGATATGGTCCAAGCAGGCGATCCCCGAGTATGCCGGCCCACACGTTAAGAGACCAACGTTCCTGATGTTTCTGCGGCCAGATTGCATGCGGATTGACCTGGTACCACATATGGCTGTTGTGATGGTTGAATACCCCATCACGAGGGAAACATGATTCATCAGTCCACAGGATATGTGCAATGAAACCATTATCTGTGTTCTGTTGCTGCAAAAGCCATTCACAGAAGGCCACGCGTTTCTGAAAGTCATCTGGTTTCAGACCTTGCACGGTTGTGTACCGAAATGGGTGTAGCCTCTCAGACCGTAAAAGCCTGTGTACAGAACTTTTACTCGAAGTCATCTCTCGGGCTAATGCGCGTGTGCTTACCTCGGGCGTCTCTTCTACCCGCTGCAGTATTGCATCCGCCTGTGCTACCGTCCAGTATCGTGAAGATTGGCTGTTGGCAAGACGCTTCCCGTATTTCGCAGTCTGTCGTCCAGCATGCGGATGACGTTGACATCGGGAGGACGGCGGGACGGATATCGACGGGCATACTCCCTAGCAGTTCGTAAGGCATTTCCATTACATCGTACATCAAGTAGATGTCGGAGTAGTCACGAACGGAGTACATGGCCACCATACGAAGACTACCAGTAGCTGCAAGATGCAGCCTTTTAAATACCAGTTCAACGGCGGCTTAACGTCATTCCATGGCGCTCGCGTATGCATGACGCGATATGCGCGGCGAACGCTTTAAACATTATCGTCTGGAAAGATATGCAAATATTGTTGTTGATATGTCAAAAAAAGGTTTTTTTTCTTGCACCGGCAGTGACGTCATACTTTGTTTTTCGTATTTTTCTCGTAAACTATGGATCGTACAGGAACGCTTCTTTGGGCAGTTTTTATGTACTCCCAACAAGAAATCTAGCTGTGCAGAGTTTATGCGGTCGTTTTGGGACACCCTGTATATATAATAAATACGACGATGAATGTATACAATTGTTGTAATATATATATATATATATATATATTTATAAGAAAATCGTAAGGGATATTTTTATAGAAAAAATAATGTAGAAGAAAATATTCAAATTAAATCTAGTATAAAAATACTAAAGAATATAGTACAGTTAAAATAGTACAGTTTGTAGAACATTTCTTTTACTGTATTTTAATATTTTTTGGATAATGTCCAATCGTCTGCCGCATTATCAAGAAAAAAATATTTTTTGTCTATTTAGTTGTTATGCACGTGACGATAAATTTATTTAAAATACCAGAAGAAGAAATCACGTGATCAGCATTTAATAAATTAAATTCTAAAAATGTATCTTAAAAAATCACCAAAAATCAGGAAATGGAGGTAAAGATTCTAAAAAGATTTCATTTTAAATGAATTTTTAGGATATTTCTTGTGATATAAATTTTATAACCCTCAAATTATGATTTTAAATGCAAACTTAAAAAAAGTAAAAAAAAAAAGGCTTAAAAATTTAATTTAAAAAAATCTTAGAAGTATTTTTGAAAAATCTTTCTTAATGCAGCCCTCCACTATAAGAAGAATCGCCATGCAAAATTTCAGCCCTTTAGGTCCGGTGGTTTGATCTGTGCGTTGTATGTCAGTGTGTCAGTTACGGAACTGTTTTATATTGTATCGTACTGGAAATATGGTCTTATTTTTTCCCGAGACCCCACAAGAGCTTGAAACACAGCTGCGGGTTTTTCAAGGAATATGTTGCTCGGTTCCACCAGTTCGGAACACGTGGGGGGATTCTTGACGTTTCTGCAAGGTAATAAAGTTTGGCGTCTAAGAAGAGCTGGCAGCCGATAATCTGCCGGCCCCTGCACTCCGTCTGAAAATCCAGACATTGAGAGAGACGCTAGAGAACGCGGTCTGAGGTCGCGGTTTAGGCTCCGTACGGTGTGAATCTGCACGGGATTTTTAAATTGAATATGTTGCACTGTTTAAATGTTAATTATTTTTGTTAATAAATTGTTGAGTTTTTTGTTTTAAAAAATTGGCCTTCGCTTTTAATTAGAACTCTGTCTTTCTTTGTTATGGATCCCATGGTAGTAATTTTTAGCAACGCCTCAGAGAGATTAGCCTTACCTACTTGTCGTGACGCTACAATATACGTATATAGACGATGCAACGATACACACCGAAGATGGACGGTAGGTTGCTGCTTCTCTTTCGAGACGAAACTCTTTCGGTGTGATTATTGTACAAAATATTATTGTACAAAGGTAAATATGATCAAAAGCATATAATGAAATGCACTACTTACTTTCCATAATAAAGTGGTTCTGTGGGTTCCTCACACTGTTCCCCAGCACTGTATTTTAGGCATTCACAAACAGAAATAAGGATCCCGTATGCCGTACAATTCTTGCACCTGTCGTGGCATTTACGGCAAACCTGGAAATTTAAAATCCTCACATAAGTTCCTCCATTTTCATTTTATATGAAAGAAGAAAATCAACTAACTATTACACTAACCTTGTTTGGTTGAATGAAAGTACTGCTACCTTTTGTTTGATTAGTGCTAGTTGGACTGGGATCTACAGTTTAAAGCAAAATCATAATGGCAAAATATCCCAAGCCTACTTCAGTATTCATACCCTCAGACTTTAGTACGGAACCGAAAGGTAAGAACATCGTGTGGTTACACTAACCATAACCCGTACTGACACGTTTAGGATGCTTAAGGCGACAATGGACCTTCAGATTGACACACATATGTCCCCAAAACGATTTTTTTTCTGTCAGAAAATGATTCTGCAACTCATCAGCTTTAAATAAAAAAAAGCGTGTTGATCCGATCATTATTAACCGAGTTATAAGTATTTTTTCAAACGCAAACAATGGAAATGTTACGTTAAATTAAAACTTTAAATGCTATTTTCTTAAAACAAGTTTTCATGTCGTTTCGGTAAGTTCAAAATGTTCCATGCGTCATAATTTTTCTTGAATTTTCATAAAATTTCATAAAATGATTATTTATATATGTTAGAATAAAACTTAGTAATAAATTCACTATACTATTTTAAATCACCTTAAAATTAAAAAAAAAAAAAAAAATTTGATAAAATTTTGCATAAAATGAACTATTTTTATCGATTTCTTTTCTAGCTTTTATATATATGACTGTAAATCAAATATTGCTACTAACTATTATTATAACTATATAAATCTAGCTTAAGAAAGAAAATGAGATATCTGAGACAAAAATTGATGCGCATGGAGCATTTTTAAATAGTGTAATTAACAAATTGATTTTAATTAATATCTTAGGTAATTACATTCTGATTTTTTACAAAATTTAGCATTTTCATCTCAAAACAACACTGTATAAGTACACAAAATTTCATAGCAATTGGTTGATAAATAAAAAAAAAGATTTTCATGGTCCATTGTCGCCTTAAATCTTTTAGGCGGAGAAGCATTTTCTGAGCTCGCAACCATCTGCGGACCTGGTCTGGAATGCACAGTAGAGAGAAACACAAGTCATATCAAGATCAAGAAGTCTTTAAGATCACATCGACTAACAATGCAGACCTTCTATCCTAAGCATTAGCGAATTTACCTTTGAAAAGCGAAACTGAAAATACTAATGCATTTTCAGTTTTTTGAGACATGGTATAACCCCCGTGAAAAGTTAATCGTCAAAAAATTAAAAATGGAAAAACTGTGTCCCCGTTTTTTTTAATGTCTACATTCGTAAGTTTCATCTACATTTGTAAAATTTGTCATAGAATTGTGTAGAAGTGAAAATGGTATAATTCCCCACGGTGTATGGACAATAAAGAATGTATTTTAAAGGATGCAGAGGCAGGGGTAAATACAGGATTGTAAACCAATAAAAAAATAGAAGAATAGCTGTCGGTGTGGCCAGTGATAGCGATCTGAAGTCTAGATTTTACAAGATGGATGGTCGTTATTTTATGGCCCACAGTAAAAACGTCAGCTGAGAAGGGTCAAGGTTGTTTTGTAAAATAAAAGTATGTTGGTGGAGGTACTACATAGACTATGGACAGAGGCGACAGAGGCGGTGTAATAAAGAACCAATTAGGGGTACGAACCACTGAAAGAAAAACAGCCCACTGCCCAATGAAAGTGAGGGGCGTGCCAGAATGGCCCCCCTGTAAACGGACAACAGCTCCGCTAAGGACGGAAGGAATCGGAAAAGAAGGAGACGGATTTTAGATTGGGTTCCTGAGAGTTAGATGTCAGAGACTCTCGTCTACCCCATAGCCTTGGAGAAGTGCGAATATCCCGCCAAGGCGTTCCTACACTGGAGATGATACTGGGTCCCGGTCGCCGATGCTACGATCATCGCTGCATACATCCGTTATAGTAAGTGCCTCCCCGATAGACTCTAAAAATCAAATTTGACTCTATAGTTTGCCTCTGCTTCTGGATACCTTATGTCAAAATTGTTAATATGAAACGGATTGTTATGTTAATAGCTCTGACAAGTTAATTGAAATTTGGGTTATCAAATAAATGTATGTTTAAGGTCAATGCGTTGTATTCCTTGCTTGTTCCAACCCATGCATGCATCCATTGCTTCTAGGTAATTAACACCTAAAGTTTGCACAGAGGTTGAGGATTTGTGAGGTCAAAGGATATGACGCCTTAGAAAAAAACTAAGAAAAAAATCCTATTTCCCTTTTCCTCTTCTTGCAGACTCTTGTAGTGGGAGGAGTCCAGTTGACAGTTCGAGAATTCCACCCCCCCCTTAGGATTGACATTTTGAAGGATTGTAATGGCTCTCTCTCTATAGGGGGTTAAGCGCTGCCCTGAAATTTTTTATTTAAAATATATTTTTGTCAACTATTTACAGGTACATAAATGCTAATAATCCAATAAAATTGGTATTGTCAGATAGCCTGATCTTTTCTGCAAAGCGCTACAGGATTCATTTTATAAATTTCGTCCACCGAAGGAATTTATAAGCGTTTAAACTACTTGTATTGTAGTAGACCATAATACCACCACGAAACTAAATCACCGGTTTCCCTAATTTAAATAAAGGTGCTAAATGTAAAACCATTCTAAATTGCAGCATATGCTGGAGAGGGTGGAAAGTTCATACTTTATGTAAATTCCACAGAATTAAAGACAGAAAATTAAACTGATTTTGTAAAAATGAGATGTAGATAACCTCCTATTATTCTTCATTTTCCTACTTGATACGTGTGTGCGACCAAATTAGTACAAAAAAGTAATGAAATAGCATAAAAATTTAAACTTTTTATCCATACACTCATAGTTTTCATAAAAAGAACAATCGCCAACCGGTTTAAATGACATAAATTACTAGTAGGATAAAGCATAGTGAAAGAAAAAATACCGATTTTTCTGAGAGTGATTTCATTATCCCCTCTACTTGAAATCCACTATAATCTTGATAAAAGCCATCAGGGCAAGGTTCATCTTCTTTCAAACATTCTGCCTGAAAAGAATGTTTCAATTAATTTTTTTTCAATTAAAGTGTTTGAATTAAATATCTTTCCACTAAAATGCTCCAATTAGATACTTATCTTAATTAGCTGTAATCACTTATTATTTTCCTTAGAGAGATATCATAGGGACATGACAGTAGTGTTACGGCCAGGGACAGGAGCATGGAAAGAAATACAAAATAAAATAAAATAATTGTTAAATGCAATAAAGAAACAGGGCAATAAAAGAGAAGGGAAGAAAGCCATAGACCGGAACGAAAATTAGAGATAATGTTCGTAGCAATAAATAGAAGTGGAAGAGAGTGAAAATAAAAGAAAATTTATGATGGCTATAAAACGGCCCACCCAACTTGAATCCAAAGCATGGGAAAAAGTTAAAATTGAGGGAGAATTTATAAATCCCGCCCTCGACGCGCATTGGTAAAAGGGGATTGAGGAGTGGCAGCACGGACGAATGGCGATGGCATGATAATTTCCAGATAACCAATGGAAATTATAAGAGGCGGAGACATTAGTAAGAAAATATATGAAATAAAAAATAGTAAAAAGGCAGAGAGATAACCTGTAAAGTTTAGAGAGTCAGAAGTTGTCGAGCGCCCAGTGCCCCATGCCGAGTGTCTGCGATAAACGACGGAGCCGTGTTCGAGTGCAGTAAAATTTAGAGAGATAGAAGTTGTCGAGCGCCCAGTGTCCCATGCCGAGTGTCTGCGATAAACGACGGAGCCGTGCTCGAGTGCAGTAAAGTTTAGAGAGATAGAAGTTGTCGAGCGCCCAGTGTCCCATACCGAGTGTCTGCAATAAACGACGGAGCCGTGTTCGAATGCAGTAAAGTTTAGAGAAGTCATCATTACGAGTGCCAGCTGCCCAGAGGGCTTCAACCGTCATCTTCTGAGGTACCGACTTTGCATTTCCCTTGTATATTGTATCATTGCTTCTCAGTATATAGCCATAATGATTAAGATAGAGCGCGATGAATATAGTTTTTTTTTAATATAAGATGTTGAGTAATAGACAGATAATTCGTACCAACAATTTAATATAATGTTTTGCATATATATAAAGATTTAATTTCGTAGGAATGAAGTTATTGCGGTAATAATGTGTAAATGCCTGAGGAAATATTGAGTAATTTTGGAGTGTATTATTTATGTGTGTTAATATTCAATAAATTGATTTGTCAATATAACCAGAGTTAATTTCCATTATTTGGGAAGCACATAAATGTACTAGCCACAATCATGAACATAATTTCAATCATAATTTCATTTAAAATAAAATAAACAATTTAAAATTACGGTTACAAGAGACAGTAATATTTTCCTTAGAGAGAGGAGGATAAACTTTAAATAACAGACTAAATGTTATGGTAGAGGAATCCTAAGTAATTATAAATATATTCAAGTTGAAGACTCCGTATTTTATGAGATTTTTTCACAGATTGTATCCCTGAAATCGGGCCGTGTGCGTACATATAACTGAAGAATGATCTTAGTCCAGTCAATTTGTGCTCAAAAGGGGCCCTCGAGGGAAAATTTTGGGATAGTTTTGATTTCTTCCATTTTATATGTTTTGTGGGGTGCTGAATCCGAATCTGAGGTTTGTTAACAAAATTTCGTGACGCAACATTGAAGAAAATGCAAAAAAGGGTAAAAATTTTCATTTTTTGGCGGTTTTTTGCTTATAACTCGGAAACTATCAACTTTTTGTATATAACCCTATTTATCAAAATTAAAGTACATAAAATTTCCTACAAATTTTACTACTTAGGTTTTTTTGTCCGACCGACCGTTTGGGCTCAAAGGCTTTGATTGGCGTATTTCGGCTGGCTCCGCAAAAACCCACTTTTTACACTCCGAAACTTATCATTAAAGGCTGTCATTTAATTCCTTCTTCCAATACAATGTAGGATTTTCAAAATCACATTGCATTTAAATTCTGTGCAAATATAATTCCGTCTTGTACGTCTTTTCATGTTATTTATTCTCGGCAAGCCTCACCAAATGATTTTATAACTGCCCCGTTTGGTTTAAAAGCCCTCTTTCCTTCCATTCGATTCCTTCACAGACGATTCAAGGCCAACTACGTCACCGTGTACATGCGTACCCAATCAACACCCCCTATATCCGATATAGGGGGTGTTGACCCAGTCTCAAGTCCCTTCATATTGTTCACGAGGTTTCCTCCCCTCCCCCCCCCCAAAAAAATAAATAAATAAAAACACCGGCCATCCGATTCCTACCAGTGGCAGTTCGAAGGAAGTAAGTAGTTCAGTGTTAAAATCCAACGACAACACGATTCAAAAGTTATATTTACGCGTAGTGTTAAAAATGGCTTCAAATGTGTGTTTTGTTTGTGATGAAGTGCTGGATAATAACGTAGAGAAGGTGATAACAGTGCGGCACAGAGGTTTGAAAACGTTTATCGAGTCAAGCAAGAAGAGGAAGGATGGTGAGCATGTTCAGCTACGTGAAAAATCTGCAGTTGATGTTCATGAGCGATGTCGTACAAACCACATTAATAAAAGAATCATTGCAGCTCATTTGAAGAAGGCGGAGCAGGGTAGAGAGCAAGTCAAAAGACGTTCTACTGAAGCGCATTTCAATTTCAAAACTCATTGTTTTATGTGTGGCCTCGTCATAACACCTGACTTTATAGAACAACAAAGAAAAAAGAAAACCAATCGTAATATTGTGTATCAGGTTCGAATTTTGAAAGTCAAGGAAACTATCATAAAAAGGGCAGAAGAACGTGGTGATGAGTATGGACAAGCCATAATCAAACGTCTTTTGCCTGTCTGAGACTTGGTGGTTTCTGATTGTCAGTATCATAGTTTATGCATGAGAAAATTATACAATCGCCCAAAAATTCAAGAGAAGAGAAAAAGGGGTCCATTCGCCAATCATGTTGAAGCAGCAATGGAATATGTCTACACTTATCTTGAGAATAGTGATGGAGAATGTCAGTTTACGCTAGACGAGTTGGTGGACCAAATCAAGGGTGATTATCGTCCTGACATAAAGACAGTTAAAGCTCATCTACTCAAAAAATATGGAAGCGATATAATAATGACCTTTTCTCCAAACAAGAAGCTGGTAGTGTGTTTCAAAAACCCAGGGTATAAAATTTTAAATGATGCTTGGTACCAGCAGGCGTTAAAAAATGAACAAGAGGAAAGACTCCGGATTATTAAGACGGTTGCTGCAATTGTTGTTGAGGATATCCGGAGCCAGGTTTATGAGACAGAACAGTACCCCTCACCTGATAAATTTTTGGAAGGAAATGAGGAACTCATTCCTGAAAGTCTCCGTACATTTATGGAAACAGTTGTACTAAACAAAAAACGTGGGGACCATGATATGTGGAAGAAGAAGAACACAGCACTGGCTCATAGTCTTGTAGCAGCAGTGAGGCCCAGATCATTCGTTTCACCAGTCTTCGTAGGGTTGGCAGTGTTTCTGTACAAGAAGTACGGCTCAAGGAAATTAGTCGATGTGGTTTCCTCATTGGGATTTTGTTCGACTTACACAGAGGCTGTCCGCCTGGAAGCATCAGCTGTCAGCAGCGATCCGCTGAAAGTTAACCAGCCGTGCTTTTCACATCAGGTGTACAATAATGCTGATTTTAATGTACATACAATCGACGGATACAGCACCTTTCACGTCATGGGTACAGACTGAAGAAACACGCTTACATGATGCGGAAGGTATGTCTAATCTCACAATCTATTTCATAATCACTCATCTCTCCTTAAGATATGATCATAAGTTGTTGTTTTCTCACCACCTCTTTCATTTTCCAGATGAACAAGCCCCGATTCTGACGACAGAACAACCCGAACCTGTGCCAAGACTCGCCGCCTTCGAAGAACCTCAGCCAGGACCCTCTAAACGACAACGTCTCATATAATAATGTAATATATGATCATATGTATTGTAATACAATATAATAAAATGTAATAATTTTTCAAGATTTTTCTTTGGAATTTCAACTTTTTTGTAACAATTACAACTAATTTGTACAATTTCGGACTTCTTTAAATAACTTGAACATTATTTTATTTTTGAAAAAATCACCTGTACCTCTACATATACGATCTAAATAAGGTATGTGCAGAGAACTGGGAGGAATTCACTAATTGACAGCCATTAATAATAAATTAGAATTTTGGAATGGAAAAAGTGGGTTTTTGTGGGGACAGCCGAAATACGCCAATTTTCAAATAGCGCTTGAGCCCAAACGGTCCATCGGAGAAAAAAACCTAAATAGTGAAATTTGTAGGAAATTTTATGTACTTTAATTTTAATAAATAGGATTATATACGAAAAGTTGATAGTTTCCGAGTTATAAGCAAAAAACCGCCAAAAAATGAAAATTTTTACCTTTTTTTGCATTTTTTTTCAATGTTGCGTCACGAAATTTTGTTAACAAACCTCAGATTCGGATTCAGCACCCCAAAAAACATATAAAATGGAAGAAATCAAAACTACCCCAAAATTTTCCTCTGAAAAACACAATTTGACTGGACTATCTATATTCTCTCAACTTTGATGAAATAAAAACTTCCGCCGCTAAATTAGGGGTCTTCAAGCTTTCACGTTCGCGGGCCACACCAATAAATTCGCAAAGTTCCGCGGGCCACACTTTTGTGAAACATGTAGTATGCGCAGAGGAAAAAAATATATTATTTGCAAACGAGCTTCAGCCTTTGTGATGATTGCATGATTTGCTTTTTATAGCATGATGATGAAGGATTCATTCCTTTAAAACTGGTCGCTGAAGTTTTGTATGTATTGTGTATTTTAAAAATTATTTTGTACCTTTATAACCATTTTAAATTAAAAAATGTTTTTATTTATTATTATTTTCTACAAACAACACAAGATTGGAGTTGATTCAATGTATTTTGTACTTTATATTGCATGAAACAGATTAAATGAGGGGAGACGAGACACACGTGAGGTTCTGGAAAGAAATAGCCTTGGCATGCTGATTTTTGAGTTTATTTCGTCTTAAGATTCTGAATACAATTACCAGTTTATTATTTTGATAAGCCTATGTGCCGTGGGCTACTTTTCCCGGGAATTCTTCATCTTTTTTGTGTGAGAAAATTTGCCGTTCTAAGGTTTTTTTAAAAATTTATATCAAACTTTCGTTTTGCAAGGTCTAAACGTTTCTATGGGCCACCCTTGACCCGCGGGTCACTGGTTGAAGACCCCTTCTCTAAATGATAATCTTTAACTATTCACAAGCAACTTTGCAGGGGGCACACGTCAGATACGGCAAGCAGTAAAGAATAGTTTAATTAGAAAAACAATATTTTTTCTTTTGGGTAAAATACTTTCCTCATATTAATATATATTATATATATATATATATATATATATATATATATATATATATATATATATATATATATATATATATATATATATCAGTCAGTCCTCCTAATCTTAGAGGAGTAAAGAATGGAATAAAGTTAATTAACGTTTGTTTCTGAAAGTGAAAGAAAATGCTGATAGTAAATGCTGTTAAGAGTGCAATGAAGTACGTGAAATAAAGAATGCTAGCATCTAAATTCATCGGTGCGCCGCCCACATGGTGTGGTGGTTAGCGTTCTGAGCTGTCACGCAGTGGGCTTGGGTACAAATCCCGAATACGGCTTGATTGTTTCCCTGTCGTCCCTCTCATAGGGAGCAATGTTGGATCACCTATAGGGTGCTTCCATAATAAAGTAGACAGTAAATCGCGGTGAATAACAAAAGGTACAAGTCTAACGACAAGTGTCTCCGCATTAAAGTAACAAAAAACAAAAATTTATCGGTGCAGTCATTTCGTTTCTGCTTTCAACATGTCTAACTTTTAAAGTCACGTTGCATCGTCTTTTCTCCAGTATATCACACATAAGGACATAATGACGTATATGCATACATACACACACATATATGAGCTCACTCTGAACGTTGTGGAGCATCAGCGTGGTACGTCTAGCTTATCTAAATGAGATCCATTATTTATTATTAAAACTACGAGTAATAGTTTACTCTCTAATAATTGTAAGATTTTGATAAGCTGGTAAGAGCTTCTTAAGCTTTCTTTAGAGTCTTTGTGTTTCCAACGACCCCAAACACTTTTCGTCGGGAGCAAAATATCCACTAATATTGTCAACATCCATGAATATTGTAGAGGAATTCCCTTTGCTGTTCCATCATTAAGGATATTAAAACAGGGTAACTACGTAACTCTTTTTTATGATAACATATGAAAAAGTTTCATGCTCTGAAATGGGCTCTTATAAGGTTTAGGAAAAAGGTTCCCAATTAATTAAGGAATTTCTTAATACTAGAACTTATAAGGCAATAAACTATAAAGAAAATAGGAACTGTATAAGACGTAATTTTTCTAAACAAACCTTTAGATCGTAAGTGCTGTTTGTAAGTATTGCTTTATCACACGAATTGCAACCACCAGGTCCAAGTGACATATTTGGACCGGTACACCTAGGAAGTTAGGAGAATCACAATTATTTACAATAAAAAATTTGCATAAGTTAAAACAGGTTAATTATAATACTAATATTCTGAATTTCATTAATTTTCAGATTACAAATTGACAAATGATACATATATAAATAAATATATATATGTATATATATATATATATATATATATATATATATATATATATATATATATAACATGGTGCTTACACTACGTAACTCTTTATCTAATTAACACATTATGGCAGTCGTCATCAAGGCCTGTGGGAAATAACTTCGACTTAAATAAGAATTAAGGACATTCTTTATTATAATTAATTAACTCTAGTCAATCCAGCTACTTTCCTCATCTCTCAGCCCACGACACGCTTCCCCATCCAACGGCGAAAAACTCTACGAAACTACCACTCGGCGAAAAGCTATCGATGTGCTTTGTTCTGTCCGCGTGTTATGTAAAAGCGCGAACGTTAGTCAACACCTCGTGATCTGGTGATATCATAGTCATGCACTTCGAACATTCGAGAATATGACGCAATCTTCTGCTATTCGCTCCAGGTTACGCTACCAAAATCCCGAGAGATAGACATCGTAACGTCATCTGTTGGCATTTTTGTCTCAAATCAGACTAATATCTTGTTTAATGATTATTTATTCCTATTGATTCCTTTAGATTTAGCATCAATCGACCTAATTAAATATAGTTAATTATAATTTACGCTCTTGGACATTACAATTCCCCCCCTCTCCCTGTGAAGGCTTGCCCACACAGGCTGCAGTCCCACATGGCAAGTCCCCAGAAGAGAAACACAATTAAACTTTAATTTTGAAACCTAAATTAATACTAGCTGAAAAATTGACCCTAATTTAATATTAATCCCTACGTGCACTTAGCTGGATTGAAATGAGGTGTAGTTACAGGGTACATAGGTCTCTGGTCGAGACATAACTTGACACCAACAACTTGAATCCTTATTATACAAAATCCTAAATACTCTAAACCATATATGAATTGAGAAACATATAAAAAAATTCATGTTCATTCAAAACTTTAAATCATACATAATACTCTTTAAATAATACTCTTTAATTGATGAAATATGTCAATTTACTCACAATTTATTCAACTTTACTAACACAATTCGATCAGTTCCAAAATTAAAACATATCATAATCCTTCACACTTTATATTAATGAAAAATAACTTGAAATTCCATACCTTGTTCATCAAAATCGTAATTATATCATTAAATTTTATTCGATACACCAAAAACACACTCATAATAAAACTTTGTCAAAACGTAAATCAAAATAAAACGCTTCATATAATTCAAATGTATCAACATGGAAAAAAAGGCTATCACCAGCTCTGAAGACTACAGTTTGTAACAAATTACTCAAACGTTCTAAATTTCATATAATTTTCGACGAAATCTTTCAAAACTCTTAATTTTTTAACAATTATTGAAATCAAAATTTTCAAAAATTTTACAAATACTCATAAATTAATACATTATATTTTGCTTTCCCCCCCTCAAAAAAAAGCTGGATTAACATATTTTAATTTCGTAGCATAACACTATTAAAGTTTTTCCCAATGTCAAATTATTAATTAACTAATTTAGAAAAAAAATCATGAAATAAGTCTTTCAAACTCATAGAACTAAACAAAATCTGAACAAAATCTTACACATCAACAACAAATTTTAATTCAATAGTTTAAATACAGAAGGTCGTTCGAACTTTATGGAAACGATTTTGATAGTTACGTTTTATGTATAAATGCTATATTTTTCGCTTCGATTTGCTTCTATCTGATAGCCATGGTTCTTGACAATAGCTCTAGCTCGAATTCTCCCATGAAAGTAAACTTTTTCTCATCACTGTCATGTCAATTTTACACCATTCCTCTTGGACCGTTTTCCAAAGTCCGTTCAGTGTTCTTTGATGCCGTTTTCCTAAGGCTCGCTTTAATAAAGTGAAAGCACAAAAGTCCCTTGGAGAAGCGCCAGGTGCTTTTACAGGTATTTCATTAAATAGGATACACTTTATTCCTGTTCTTTTTTTGCTACATAAGAGGCAGTTTATTTAAGGGTGTGACTAGAGGCTTTGCGCATATGAAGCTGAACTTTATCAATGTCCTTTCCATATAATACTGGAATTTTTTCTTCAAAAATTGGTTGTAAAATATTCTGCTGATAATAGAGTGAATTTAATTTGTCTTTACTTGAGACTTCTTTGATTTTTAATATGCCGTTGTAACAAAATCCTGCAACTATCATGAATCCCTTTGGGAACTTTTCTGTACACTTATGAGGCCATTTCGTACGGTCATCCCAGTCAGTTGACCAATAGAAAATTGATCTTCTTTTATTACAGTCACTTAAAAACACCGATGCCTTATCGAGTGTTACCACAAATTTTCATTTTTCAGTAGCTAGATGTTTTTCATATAATTTCCTACGATTTGTTTTTCTTTCGGCAATATACTTTGGCAAAAAGCAGATGAACTTCAGATTTAAACATCTTTTTTAACTTCAAATCTTTATGAATGATTTTACTTACATCGAAACTAGGAAGACATTCCTAGTTTCGATGCAAATGATCTTTGATTCGGCAGATTTTCTTTTAGGATCAGAGACTTCACTTTCTTGATATTTACCTGCTTTCGAATCTTAGGATGAGGTTTCGCGGTCATGTTTTTATATTTACTTTCAGTTAGACTTTTTTTTTCCATTCAAATTTAATATGTTATAAATACCTTTTTTTGAAATGCCATAACCGCGATTTTTACACCGCTTCATAATTTGTTGAGACAAATATTTCTCCTCGGAAAGCGCAGTTACGTAACCTTCCAGCTATCTGCCAATTTTAGGAGACATTTTCTAAATAAAAATTTTATTTTACATTCCAATCAAAACAAAACAGTAGCATACGATTATTCTGAAGTTTCCAAATTTTTATCTTGAAATGCAATAGACAGAAATAAATTACAAAATCGTTTCCACAAAGTGCGAACGACCTTCTGTAATTCCAGTGAGATTGAAAATGTTCAACAGAAGTGCTGTCAGAAAAAGTTAAATGCCCAAATCCCCTAGTTCTACCAAAGTTTTACCTGCCCTTAGTGAAACAGGGGTGGGTAACATCAGCGTTAAATATTTTGGTTTAATCTTGCTCCCAATATTATACTGAGTTTAGTTTAGATTCTGACGTCACTCCTCAATAAACATTCTATTTTTACATCAAAACAAGCTAGCTATTATGAAAAATTAGAAATCCTAGACTTATCTCAGTTCCAAAATTTAGATCATAACTTTCAGCTTACATTTAACAATGTTAATCCATTAATATATTTAATTTTTGTTCACATTCATTTTAATTAAAACACGAATTCTTCAACTTTTTCTGAAGTTTTCTCCTGGTCTCTGGTAAATTCGTCTGCCGAGAAGAAAAGTTAGAGATAGATAGATAGAGGCGAAACACACAGCTGTAAAGTTCAATTATGTTAACATCCATCTCGAAGGCACTCGGAATGAAGATAGTTGCTCACTTTCGATGAAGAACTAAACTTCCAGCCGGAACACAAAATTTCTTGCAAGGGGTCGTGTGCTGTTGCTGTTGGCGATTTTGTTGTTGTCGCTGGCGTCGAGAGCCGAACGATAAACATTGCAACTCCAAATTAAGGATTCCCAAATTAAAATATTAACTTTTCGTCAATAGGCGAGGCGCTGTCACGAGGAGAGACGATGAGGAAACTGGGAAAATTACGTATTAATAAAAAACAACAAATTTTAAAATTTTAAAATGCATGGAGGGTTTCCTTCCCGCGATCAATTAATCGTGCGCGACTAATGACATGGTGCTTACAAAACGTCATTCTTTATCTAATTAATTAACACATTATGGCAGTCATCGTCAAGGCCTGTGGAAATAACTACGACTTAAATAACAATTAAGGATTTTCTTTATTAACATCAACTCTAATTAATCCAGCTAATTTCCTTATCTCTCAGCCGACGACACGATTATTTATTCATATTAGTTTCTTTAGATTTAGCATCAACCGACCAAATTAAATAAAGTTAATTATAGTTTACGGTCTTGGATATTACACATACACACACACACACATACATACATACACACACACACACACACACACACACACACACACATATATATATATATATATATATATATACATACACTGAAGTGCCACTGAATTAGGGATACCTACCTAGTAACGAGTTGGGCCTCCTCTGGCCTTGATAACGGCTGTCACACGACGAGGCATAGATTCAACAAGTTTCTGGAAACATTCCACGGGAATGGCTTGCCAAATATTGGCTAAAGCTGTCCATAATTCAGTAAGGTTCTTTGGTGCTGTGTGATGGCCTTTCACGCCTTGTTCCAAAACATCCCAAAGATGCTCAATAGGATTTAAATCTGGGCTTCTAGGTGGCCAATTCATGACAGAGAATTCAGAGGAATGCTTATCCAACCAGCCAGTAGCCAACCGGGACTTGTGAGAGGTACAGTTGTCTTGCTGGAAAACTCCATTACCGTGCGGATAACAGAACAGCATAAACGGATGGAGTTGATCACCCAGCAACTCTACGTACCGAATTGCATTGAGGGAGGTTGGTACACGCACCAAAGATCCCAAAGTGTGCCACGAAAAAACACCCCAGACCATGATTGAGCCACCATGCCCTTGTACAGTTCCAGCTAGGCATGCAGGATCCATGGCTTCATGAGCCTGATGTCATATTCTCAGCCTCACGTCGGCGTTAAGTAGTTGGAATCGAGACTCATCACTCCATGCTACTCGTTTCCAGTCCTCTACACTCCAGTCTCTGTGCTCTCTTGCCCAGGCAAGACGTGCAGCCCGATGGCGAGTATAGAGCAATGGTACTCTCGTAGGTCGACGGCTCCCGAAACCCATACGGTGAAGCGAGCGTTGCACAGTCCGTTTACTGACTGTACGACTGGCACCGTCATTAAACTGGGTGGTAATTTGAGCTAATGTTTGGCTTCGCTGGCTACGTACAATACGTCTGAGCCGTCTCTCACCACGCACTTTGAAGGCTAATTGTCCTTTGCAGTTTGTCCGATCTCTAGTTTTTTTTTCCACCATCCATGTATTCATGGTATACTCTTGACACTGTCGACCTTGAAAATCCTAGCTGTCTGTCGATTTCGGAAATTGAATGGCCCATGCGTCGCGCACCTACGATTTGTCCGCGATCGAAGGCTTCTAAATCAGGAAGTTTACCCATACTGGCAATTCCAACAACTAATTCAGAACAACCACAGTACGCGCTATATATGCAGTTATCACAGTGCCCTCACTTGCGCATACATGATGCGCAGCGCTACACAATTTGCATAGGCTTTGCTATCCCTAATTGAGCGGCACTTCAGTGTATATATATATATATATATATATATATATATATAGAGAGAGAGAGAGAGAGAGAGAGATAGATAGATAGACAGATAGATATAGATATAGATATGTGTGTGTGTGCGTGTGTGTGTAAGTAAAAAAATATCCCTGCTCCTAGTTATGACCTGACACGTATTCTACATTCTATTTTTTAACAAAATACGATCCCTCTTCTAAATTACGACCTAGGAGTAAGTTAATAGATTATTAATTCTACCCCTTAATGCAAGCGCTGAATCTCTCCCAGACGCTATAAATATTCCCACCCTGCAGTCAATGCTTAACATTCTATAACATCACCATGTATGGTCCAAACCGCGGGCTTCATTAAGTTTTTATGTAATAAACAAGGCCTGTTTTCAAATACTTACTAAAAGAAAGCAGAAACGAGGATGCTGCTAGTCTAGCCTATTTCACCATACATTGCTATCACACGAGACACCTCTATGATTATAGACAACGTGATTAATTTCAAACAATTACAAAATTCTGTCTCTAGTGGTGAAACAAGGAAATGTTCATTTTCATATACGCCTGCAGGGAAGATTCTTTGTAATATTTTGTCAGGTAAACACCATCGTGCATCTTCTCTGTCCGCTCCCTAGCTAAGTCCGGCAATCTTCTTATTACTACAGTGAGGTAATAAGAAGAGCCGGACATTACCTCACTGTAGTAATAAGAAGATTGCCGGATTATAGTACTATATTAGCTATAGATACTATATTAGCTTAGCAGTAGTATCCTCTACAGTGAGGATACTATTGCTAAGCTAATCTATATTTTCTGGTATGTGCTGAATCTGTCTCCAGAATGAATAAAATTCATGGGATAACGTCTATGCTCTTTTTATGTTCACACGGCTCAACGACTGTGTCTCATATAACTTAACGGGACAGTGGACTTTCAAAATTGTGAAATTTGTCCAAAAATTCGATTTTTTTAAATTTTATTGAATTAGAAAACTACAGACTAGTATAAATGTGTTGCAAAAAGAATTTTCAATTTCGGTGATTACTTTCCTAGTTATAGCCATTTCTAACTAGGTATTTAATTTAGATATTATGTGGTTACTAATAGCAATAACTTTAAATGTGTTTTTCTCAAAATAAAAATTTTCATGTCATACAAATATTCAAACTGCTCCATGCGCATTTCTAATTACCCTATTGCTTTGAAATTTAAGTTTTATGTACTTAACTGTATATCAAATAAATCTTATTGATAATAATTATGCTTCGTAGCTCAGAATTTCTAAATTTTGTCCTTGAAAAGATGATTTATAGGTATTTAGAGTAATAAAAAAGGTGTTTTTACTATTATTATTTTTCTTTTTCTATTTTTAATGAATGCTTAAAATAAGCAATAAGTTTCATTGTTAGTTCTATGAGGTATCCTAAAAATAAAAATTACCATATTACATGCAAAAGAAATGCGCATGGAACATTTTTAATTAGGTCAATTTTTGATATAATTAACAATTCATAATTCCTAAATTATCAATATTTTATCATTAAATTTTAACCACTTTTACATATCGATGGTACTAATCACATATTCAAATTTCAAGTAAATCCATTCAAAACAAAAAATGTTAGGTTTGAAGGTCCACTGTCCCCTAAAAATGACTAAGCATCCGTCGCCTTCACCCTTCCTTGATTGTATTTGCTCATTACATACACACAGATACACACACACATATATACAGGGTTCCCACCTATATCCATTACACCCCCCTTAACTTCTAACAGGTGACATCTTAGGCCACAAAGTTGATGTTAGGTATAGTAAAAAGTCTTTGCGCTACTCGATGAGACAACTTACAAAGCCATGTATCGGCAAATTTTGGAATTAGCGTTTTTATCTCAGAAACGGTACGAGATACGGGAAAAAAGTTAATTACAAGTTTGTTCAGCATCATCGATTTAGTAATAAAAGACACCTTGCGCACAACAATACATAAAACAGAATGTAGAAAATTAACATTTATTTGGGTCACGAATTCGAAAATTGTCATGTCATAAAGAGTGGAAGAAAGAAACTGAGACACTTTCCTATCTTCAAGATCATTTATTTATGTTGCTGAAAATGCTTTTTGAGAGCCCACAATTGTCACTGATATTTTTTTGCTGCTCTGAGGATGGGCGAGAGCGTATGCTAGCGCATCTTCCGGTTGCATTTTGCGTCCTACATTACGAGGTCTACAAACTCGAGGTCGGCTGGTCACGCAGCCCGTCTCCCTTAAACGTTTTACAACTTTTACAATGGTCTGTCGTGTAGGATGCAGACCTGCAGGAAAGCGTTCACGATACAGCCTTGCAGCTGGATTTGCTTTACGCACACATTCACCGTAAATTAACGACATCTTGCAATACTCTGAAATTCAAAATTTTGCCATAACCCTCAGCATTAACGTACAACCCAGCAAAAACATCATTTTTATACTACACTAGCTGAAAACCTGCACTTCGCTACGGAGTAGATTAAAATTAAATACAACGGTCAATGTATGCAATTAATGCCAAAAAAAAAAAAAAAATATATATATATATATATATATATATATATATATATATATATATATTTATAATAAATACGAGGATCAATATGTACAAAGGATGTAGAAAAAAATATATATATATTTATTAAAAAAATCGTAAGGGATAATTTTATAGACAAAATAATGTCCAATCGTCTGCCGCATTAGAAAGAAAAAAAATATTTTTTTGTCTATTTAGTTGTTATGCACGTGACGATAAATTTATTTAAAGTACCAGAAAAAGAAATCACGTGATCAGCATTTAATAAATTAAATTCTAAAAGTGAATCTTTAAAAATTCACCAAAAATCAGAAAATCGGGGTAAAGATTCGAAAAAGATTTCATTTTAAAGGAATTTTTATGATATTTCTCGTGATAAAAATTTTATAACCCTCAAATTATTATTTTAAAATGCAAACTTAAAAAAAGTTACTAAAACAGCTTAAAAGTTTAATTTTAAAAAATCTAAGAAGAATTTTTCAAAAATCTCTCTTAGTGCACCCCTACACTATAAGAAGAATCGCCATGCAGAATTTCAGCCCTTTAGGTTCAGCGGTTTGGTCTGTGCATTGTATGGCAATCAGGCAGTTACGGAACTGTTAATATACACTGCTGGCCACTGTATGAAACATGCAAATAACATGAAATTTACAACATGCATTAGCGGAGGTGAGATATGCAAATGATTAGAATTTCAGCGCAGACGCACATCACGCGCACCTGTGGCGCCACTTCAAAGTGCTATTTAAGGCATGGAGATTTCGACGATTTCAAGTTCGGCAATTGTGTTTTTCTTGTGGTTTTTTCAAAAAAACGATCAATTATGCCTCGTCGAAAACAGCGATCATCTTTTGATCAAGTATCCGAGTTCGACAGAGGAAGGATAGTGGCCTACCGAGATTGTGGATTATCTTTCAGGGAAAACGGTAGTCGTGTTGGACGAAACCAAACAACTGTAATGCGGATATGTGATCGTTGGATGCAGGAGGGTACGACGTACCGGCGTGTTCGATCGCATCCACCTCAGCGCACCACTTCACGTGATGACAGGCATATTGTGCGCATGGCAGTGACGGATCGCTCAGTCACATCACGAACCATAGCACAGCACATGCAGTCTGTAACGCATCATCCAGTGTCGGCGCATACCATTCGACGCCATTTACAGCAGAGTGGTCTGTTCGCAAGACGTCCATTGCTTAGTCTACCCTTGACGCAGAACCACGGACG
>CAJRAI020000280.1:0-208231 GCA_907164885.2 Dolomedes plantarius | reverse complement strand
CCCCCCCCCCCCCCCAAACAAACAAACAAATCCATTCCGAAGTGTGGTAGTAAAAGTTTTCAAAACACTCCCCCCCCCTCCAAAATGTGTAGAGACGCAACGAACTGCTGGTAAATAACTCAGTTACAGATTTTAGTTACACAGATTTGTTTGTCCACCAGAAATTTTTGACGAAAACCCGTTTTCGCGCTGTTAGCGTTAGCATTAACACAGGTGGGCGTCGCCCGTTTGAAGAAACCTTTTATTGATCCGAATAAGAACGTTACAGCTGGAAGGAAGCAAGCAAACAAATAAAACAAAGCAGAGGAATATTTTCCCCACAGATATCCCCCCACAGATAGGGGGCACGCACGTAAACATTCCAAGTGCAGCAGTCGCCCCTGTCTGTCATTTAAAATGTGCAATTAAACTGACCTTACCAGAAGTAAATGGTCACCGAGAGACGTCATATATTTGCCCCTGTCCGCGCCAATTATATGTAAACGCCACTCACATTACAAAAGGCCCTCCCCCTGACGCCCAGCTCAACACAACACAACTTGACTTGAGTTGACAGATTTCTTATTGGTGATATCTATTCTTTTTCAGGTATTACTTGCCTGCCTGCCCCCCCCCCCCCCAACAAACAAACAAACAAATCCATTCCGAAGTGTGGTAGTAAAAGTTTTCAAAACACTCCCCCCCCCTCCAAAATGTGTAGAGACGCAACGAACTGCTGGTAAATAACCGAGTTACAGATTTTAGTTACACAGATTTGTTTGTCCACCAGAAATTTTTGACGAAAACCCGTTTTCGCGCTGTTAGCGTTAGCATTAACACAGGTGGGCGTCGCCCGTTTGAAGAAACCTTTTATTGATCCGAATAAGAACGTTACAGCTGGAAGGAAGCAAGCAAACAAATAAAACAAAGCAGAGGAATATTTTCCCCACAGATATCCCCCCACAGATAGGGGGCACGCACGTAAACATTCCAAGTGCAGCAGTCGCCCCTGTCTGTCATTTAAAATGTGCAATTAAACTGACCTTACCAGAAGTAAATGGTCACCGAGAGACGTCATATATTTGCCCTGTCCGCGCCAATTATATGTAAACGCCACTCACATTACAAAAGGCCCTCCCCCTGACGCCCAGCTCAACACAACACAACTTGACTTGAGTTGACAGATTTCTTATTGGTGATATCTATTCTTTTTCAGGTATTACTTGCCTGCCTGCCCCCCCCCCCCCCCCAAACAAACAAACAAATCCATTCCGAAGTGTGGTAGTAAAAGTTTTCAAAACACTCCCCCCCCCTCCAAAATGTGTAGAGACGCAACGAACTGCTGGTAAATAACCGAGTTACAGATTTTAGTTACACAGATTTGTTTGTCCACCAGAAATTTTTGACGAAAACCCGTTTTCGCGCTGTTAGCGTTAGCATTAACACAGGTGGGCGTCGCCCGTTTGAAGAAACCTTTTATTGATCCGAATAAGAACGTTACAGCTGGAAGGAAGCAAGCAAACAAATAAAACAAAGCAGAGGAATATTTTCCCCACAGATATCCCCCCACAGATAGGGGGCAGGCACGTAAACATTCCAAGTGCAGCAGTCGCCCCTGTCTGTCATTTAAAATGTGCAATTAAACTGACCTTACCAGAAGTAAATGGTCACCGAGAGACGTCATATATTTGCCCCGTCCGCGCCAATTATATGTAAACGCCACTCACATTACAAAAGGCCCTCCCCCTGACGCCCAGCTCAACACAACACAACTTGACTTGAGTTGACAGATTTCTTATTGGTGATATCTATTCTTTTTCAGGTATTACTTGCCTGCCTGCCCCCCCCCCCCCCAAACAAACAAACAAACAAATCCATTCCGAAGTGTGGTAGTAAAAGTTTTCAAAACACTCCCCCCCCCTCCAAAATGTGTAGAGACGCAACGAACTGCTGGTAAATAACCGAGTTACAGATTTTAGTTACACAGATTTGTTTGTCCACCAGAAATTTTTGACGAAAACCCGTTTTCGCGCTGTTAGCGTTAGCATTAACGCAGGTGGGCGTCGCCCTTTTGAAGAAACCTTTTATTGATCCGAATAAGAACGTTACAGCTGGAAGGAAGCAAGCAAACAAATAAAACAAAGCAGAGGAATATTTTCCCCACAGATATCCCCCCACAGATAGGGGGCAGGCACGTAAACATTCCAAGTGCAGCAGTCGCCCCTGTCTGTCATTTAAAATGTGCAATCAAACTGACCTTACCAGAAGTAAATGGTCACCGAGAGACGTCATATATTTGCCCTGTCCGCGCCAATTATATGTAAACGCCACTCACATTACAAAAGGCCCTCCCCCTGACGCCCAGCTCAACACAACACAACTTGACTTGAGTTGACAGATTTCTTATTGGTGATATCTATTCTTTTTCAGGTATTACTTGCCTGCCTGCCCCCCCCCCCCCCCAAACAAACAAACAAACAAATCCATTCCGAAGTGTGGTAGTAAAAGTTTTCAAAACACTCCCCCCCCCTCCAAAATGTGTAGAGACGCAACGAACTGCTGGTAAATAACCGAGTTACAGATTTTAGTTACACAGATTTGTTTGTCCACCAGAAATTTTTGACGAAAACCCGTTTTCGCGCTGTTAGCGTTAGCATTAACGCAGGTGGGCGTCGCCCTTTTGAAGAAACCTTTTATTGATCCGAATAAGAACGTTACAGCTGGAAGGAAGCAAGCAAACAAATAAAACAAAGCAGAGCAATATTTTCCCCACAGATATCCCCCCACAGATAGGGGGCAGGCACGTAAACATTCCAAGTGCAGCAGTCGCCCCTGTCTGTCATTTAAAATGTGCAATTAAACTGACCTTACCAGAAGTAAATGGTCACCGAGAGACGTCATATATTTGCCCCGTCCGCGCCAATTATATGTAAACGCCACTCACATTACAAAAGGCCCTCCCCCTGACGCCCAGCTCAACACAACACAACTTGACTTGAGTTGACAGATTTCTTATTGGTGATATCTATTCTTTTTCAGGTATTACTTGCCTGCCTGCCCCCCCCCCCCCCAAACAAACAAACAAACAAATCCATTCCGAAGTGTGGTAGTAAAAGTTTTCAAAACACTCCCCCCCCTCCAAAATGTGTAGAGACGCAACGAACTGCTGGTAAATAACCGAGTTACAGATTTTAGTTACACAGATTTGTTTGTCCACCAGAAATTTTTGACGAAAACCCGTTTTCGCGCTGTTAGCGTTAGCATTAACACAGGTGGGCGTCGCCCTTTTGAAGAAACCTTTTATTGATCCGAATAAGAACGTTACAGCTGGAAGGAAGCAAGCAAACAAATAAAACAAAGCAGAGGAATATTTTCCCCACAGATATCCCCCCACAGATAGGGGGCACGCACGTAAACATTCCAAGTGCAGCAGTCGCCCCTGTCTGTCATTTAAAATGTGCAATTAAACTGACCTTACCAGAAGTAAATGGTCACCGAGAGACGTCATATATTTGCCCCGTCCGCGCCAATTATATGTAAACGCCACTCACATTACAAAAGGCCCTCCCCCTGACGCCCAGCTCAACACAACACAACTTGACTTGAGTTGAGAGATTTCTTATTGGTGATATCTATTCTTTTTCAGGTATTACTTGCCTGCCTGCCCCCCCCCCCCCCAAACAAACAAACAAACAAATCCATTCCGAAGTGTGGTAGTAAAAGTTTTCAAAACACTCCCCCCCCTCCAAAATGTGTAGAGACGCAACGAACTGCTGGTAAATAACCGAGTTACAGATTTTAGTTACACAGATTTGTTTGTCCACCAGAAATTTTTGACGAAAACCCGTTTTCGCGCTGTTAGCGTTAGCATTAACACAGGTGGGCGTCGCCCGTTTGAAGAAACCTTTTATTGATCCGAATAAGAACGTTACAGCTGGAAGGAAGCAAGCAAACAAATAAAACAAAGCAGAGGAATATTTTCCCCACAGATATCCCCCCACAGATAGGGGGCACGCACGTAAACATTCCAAGTGCAGCAGTCGCCCCTGTCTGTCATTTAAAATGTGCAATTAAACTGACCTTACCAGAAGTAAATGGTCACCGAGAGACGTCATATATTTGCCCCTGTCCGCGCCAATTATATGTAAACGCCACTCACATTACAAAAGGCCCTCCCCCTGACGCCCAGCTCAACACAACACAACTTGACTTGAGTTGACAGATTTCTTATTGGTGATATCTATTCTTTTTCAGGTATTACTTGCCTGCCTGCCCCCCCCCCCCCCCAAACAAACAAACAAACAAATCCATTCCGAAGTGTGGTAGTAAAAGTTTTCAAAACACTCCCCCCCCTCCAAAATGTGTAGAGACGCAACGAACTGCTGGTAAATAACCGAGTTACAGATTTTAGTTACACAGATTTGTTTGTCCACCAGAAATTTTTGACGAAAACCCGTTTTCGCGCTGTTAGCGTTAGCATTAACACAGGTGGGCGTCGCCCGTTTGAAGAAACCTTTTATTGATCCGAATAAGAACGTTACAGCTGGAAGGAAGCAAGCAAACAAATAAAACAAAGCAGAGGAATATTTTCCCCACAGATATACCCCCACAGATAGGGGGCACGCACGTAAACATTCCAAGTGCAGCAGTCGCCCCTGTCTGTCATTTAAAATGTGCAATTAAACTGACCTTACCAGAAGTAAATGGTCACCGAGAGACGTCATATATTTGCCCCTGTCCGCGCCAATTATATGTAAACGCCACTCACATTACAAAAGGCCCTCCCCCTGACGCCCAGCTCAACACAACACAACTTGACTTGAGTTGACAGATTTCTTATTGGTGATATCTATTCTTTTTCAGGTATTACTTGCCTGCCTGCCCCCCCCCCCCCCACAACAACAAACAAACAAACAAATCCATTCCGAAGTGTGGTAGTAAAAGTTTTCAAAACACTCCCCCCCCTCCAAAATGTGTAGAGACGCAACGAACTGCTGGTAAATAACCGAGTTACAGATTTTAGTTACACAGATTTGTTTGTCCACCAGAAATTTTTGACGAAAACCCGTTTTCGCGCTGTTAGCGTTAGCATTAACACAGGTGGGCGTCGCCCTTTTGAAGAAACCTTTTATTGATCCGAATAAGAACGTTACAGCTGGAAGGAAGCAAGCAAACAAATAAAACAAAGCAGAGGAATATTTTCCCCACAGATATACCCCCACAGATAGGGGGCACGCACGTAAACATTCGAAGTGCAGCAGTCGCCCCTGTCTGTCATTTAAAATGTGTAATTAAACTGACCTTACCAGAAGTAAATGGTCACCGAGAGACGTCATATATTTGCCCCGTCCGCGCCAATTATATGTAAACGCCACTCACATTACAAAAGGCCCTCCCCCTGACGCCCAGCTCAACACAACACAACTTGACTTGAGTTGACGAGATTTCTTATTGGTGATATCTATTCTTTTTCAGGTATTACTTGCCTGCCTGCCCCCCCCCCCCCCTTAAATAAACAAACAAACAAATCCATTCCGAAGTGTGGTAGTAAAAGTTTTCAAAACACTCCCCCCCCTCCAAAATGTGTAGAGACGCAACGAACTGCTGGTAAATAACCGAGTTACAGATTTTAGTTACACAGATTTGTTTGTCCACCAGAAATTTTTGACGAAAACCCGTTTTCGCGCTGTTAGCGTTAGCATTAACACAGGTGGGCGTCGCCCGTTTGAAGAAACCTTTTATTGATCCGAATAAGAACGTTACAGCTGGAAGGAAGCAAGCAAACAAATAAAACAAAGCAGAGGAATATTTTCCCCACAGATATCCCCCCACAGATAGGGGGCACGCACGTAAACATTCCAAGTGCAGCAGTCGCCCCTGTCTGTCATTTAAAATGTGCAATTAAACTGACCTTACCAGAAGTAAATGGTCACCGAGAGACGTCATATATTTGCCCCGTCCGCGCCAATTATATGTAAACGCCACTCACATTACAAAAGGCCCTCCCCCTGACGCCCAGCTCAACACAACACAACTTGACTTGAGTTGACAGATTTCTTATTGGTGATATCTATTCTTTTTCAGGTATTACTTGCCTGCCTGCCCCCCCCCCCCCAAACAAACAAACAAACAAACAAACAAACAAACAAACAAACAAACAAATCCATTCCGAAGTGTGGTAGTAAAAGTTTTCAAAACACTCCCCCCCCTCCAAAATGTGTAGAGACGCAACGAACTGCTGGTAAATAACCGAGTTACAGATTTTAGTTACACAGATTTGTTTGTCCACCAGAAATTTTTGACGAAAACCCGTTTTCGCGCTGTTAGCGTTAGCATTAACACAGGTGGGCGTCGCCCTTTTGAAGAAACCTTTTATTGATCCGAATAAGAACGTTACAGCTGGAAGGAAGCAAGCAAACAAATAAAACAAAGCAGAGGAATATTTTCCCCACAGATATCCCCCCACAGATAGGGGGCACGCACGTAAACATTCCAAGTGCAGCAGTCGCCCCTGTCTGTCATTTAAAATGTGCAATTAAACTGACCTTACCAGAAGTAAATGGTCACCGAGAGACGTCATATATTTGCCCCGTCCGCGCCAATTATATGTAAACGCCACTCACATTACAAAAGGCCCTCCCCCTGACGCCCAGCTCAACACAACACAACTTGACTTGAGTTGACAGATTTCTTATTGGTGATATCTATTCTTTTTCAGGTATTACTTGCCTGCCCCCCCCCCCCCCCCCCAAACAAACAAACAAACAAATCCATTCCGAAGTGTGGTAGTAAAAGTTTTCAAAACACTCCCCCCCCTCCAAAATGTGTAGAGACGCAACGAACTGCTGGTAAATAACCGAGTTACAGATTTTAGTTACACAGATTTGTTTGTCCACCAGAAATTTTTGACGAAAACCCGTTTTCGCGCTGTTAGCGTTAGCATTAACACAGGTGGGCGTCGCCCGTTTGAAGAAACCTTTTATTGATCCGAATAAGAACGTTACAGCTGGAAGGAAGCAAGCAAACAAATAAAACAAAGCAGAGGAATATTTTCCCCACAGATATCCCCCCACAGATAGGGGGCACGCACGTAAACATTCCAAGTGCAGCAGTCGCCCCTGTCTGTCATTTAAAATGTGCAATTAAACTGACCTTACCAGAAGTAAATGGTCACCGAGAGACGTCATATATTTGCCCCGTCCGCGCCAATTATATGTAAACGCCACTCACATTACAAAAGGCCCTCCCCCTGACGCCCAGCTCAAAACAACACAACTTGACTTGAGTTGAGAGATTTCTTATTGGTGATATCTATTCTTTTTCAGGTATTACTTGCCTGCCTGCCCCCCCCCCCCCCAAACAAACAAACAAACAAACAACAAATCCATTCCGAAGTGTGGTAGTAAAAGTTTTCAAAACACTCCCCCCCCTCCAAAATGTGTAGAGACGCAACGAACTGCTGGTAAATAACCGAGTTACAGATTTTAGTTACACAGATTTGTTTGTCCACCAGAAATTTTTGACGAAAACCCGTTTTCCGGGCTGTTAGCGTTAGCATTAACACAGGTGGGCGTCGCCCTTTTGAAGAAACCTTTTATTGATCCGAATAAGAACGTTACAGCTGGAAGGAAGCAAGCAAACAAATAAAACAAAGCAGAGGAATATTTTCCCCACAGATATCCCCCCACAGATAGGGGGCACGCACGTAAACATTCCAAGTGCAGCAGTCGCCCCTGTCTGTCATTTAAAATGTGCAATTAAACTGACCTTACCAGAAGTAAATGGTCACCGAGAGACGTCATATATTTGCCCCGTCCGCGCCAATTATATGTAAACGCCACTCACATTACAAAAGGCCCTCCCCCTGACGCCCAGCTCAACACAACACAACTTGACTTGAGTTGAGAGATTTCTTATTGGTGATATCTATTCTTTTTCAGGTATTACTTGCCTGCCTGCCCCCCCCCCCCCCCTAAACAAACACAAACAAACAACAAATCCATTCCGAAGTGTGGTAGTAAAAGTTTTCAAAACACTCCCCCCCCTCCAAAATGTGTAGAGACGCAACGAACTGCTGGTAAATAACCGAGTTACAGATTTTAGTTACACAGATTTGTTTGTCCACCAGAAATTTTTGACGAAAACCCGTTTTTCGCGCTGTTAGCGTTAGCATTAACACAGGTGGGCGTCGCCCGTTTGAAGAAACCTTTTATTGATCCGAATAAGAACGTTACAGCTGGAAGGAAGCAAGCAAACAAATAAAACAAAGCAGAGGAATATTTTCCCCACAGATATCCCCCCACAGATAGGGGGCACGCACGTAAACATTCCAAGTGCAGCAGTCGCCCCTGTCTGTCATTTAAAATGTGCAATTAAACTGACCTTACCAGAAGTAAATGGTCACCGAGAGACGTCATATATTTGCCCCGTCCGCGCCAATTATATGTAAACGCCACTCACATTACAAAAGGCCCTCCCCCTGACGCCCAGCTCAACACAACACAACTTGACTTGAGTTGACAGATTTCTTATTGGTGATATCTATTCTTTTTCAGGTATTACTTGCCTGCCCCCCCCCCCCCCTTAAATAAACAAACAAACAAATCCATTCCGAAGTGTGGTAGTAAAAGTTTTCAAAACACTCCCCCCCCCTCCAAAATGTGTAGAGACGCAACGAACTGCTGGTAAATAACCGAGTTACAGATTTTAGTTACACAGATTTGTTTGTCCACCAGAAATTTTTGACGAAAACCCGTTTTCGCGCTGTTAGCGTTAGCATTAACACAGGTGGGCGTCGCCCGTTTGAAGAAACCTTTTATTGATCCGAATAAGAACGTTACAGCTGGAAGGAAGCAAGCAAACAAATAAAACAAAGCAGAGGAATATTTTCCCCACAGATATCCCCCCACAGATAGGGGGCACGCACGTAAACATTCCAAGTGCAGCAGTCGCCCCTGTCTGTCATTTAAAATGTGCAATTAAACTGACCTTACCAGAAGTAAATGGTCACCGAGAGACGTCATATATTTGCCCCGTCCGCGCCAATTATATGTAAACGCCACTCACATTACAAAAGGCCCTCCCCCTGACGCCCAGCTCAACACAACACAACTTGACTTGAGTTGACAGATTTCTTATTGGTGATATCTATTCTTTTTCAGGTATTACTTGCCTGCCCCCCCCCCCCCCCCAAACAACAAACAAACAAACAAATCCATTCCGAAGTGTGGTAGTAAAAGTTTTCAAAACACTCCCCCCCCTCCAAAATGTGTAGAGACGCAACGAACTGCTGGTAAATAACCGAGTTACAGATTTTAGTTACACAGATTTGTTTGTCCACCAGAAATTTTTGACGAAAACCCGTTTTCGCGCTGTTAGCGTTAGCATTAACACAGGTGGGCGTCGCCCGTTTGAAGAAACCTTTTATTGATCCGAATAAGAACGTTACAGCTGGAAGGAAGCAAGCAAACAAATAAAACAAAGCAGAGGAATATTTTCCCCACAGATATCCCCCCACAGATAGGGGGCACGCACGTAAACATTCCAAGTGCAGCAGTCGCCCCTGTCTGTCATTTAAAATGTGCAATTAAACTGACCTTACCAGAAGTAAATGGTCACCGAGAGACGTCATATATTTGCCCTGTCCGCGCCAATTATATGTAAACGCCACTCACATTACAAAAGGCCCTCCCCCTGACGCCCAGCTCAACACAACACAACTTGACTTGAGTTGACAGATTTCTTATTGGTGATATCTATTCTTTTTCAGGTATTACTTGCCTGCCTGCCCCCCCCCCCCCCCAAACAAACAAACAAACAAATCCATTCCGAAGTGTGGTAGTAAAAGTTTTCAAAACACTCCCCCCCCTCCAAAATGTGTAGAGACGCAACGAACTGCTGGTAAATAACCGAGTTACAGATTTTAGTTACACAGATTTGTTTGTCCACCAGAAATTTTTGACGAAAACCCGTTTTCGCGCTGTTAGCGTTAGCATTAACACAGGTGGGCGTCGCCCTTTTGAAGAAACCTTTTATTGATCCGAATAAGAACGTTACAGCTGGAAGGAAGCAAGCAAACAAATAAAACAAAGCAGAGGAATATTTTCCCCACAGATATCCCCCCACAGATAGGGGGCACGCACGTAAACATTCCAAGTGCAGCAGTCGCCCCTGTCTGTCATTTAAAATGTGCAATTAAACTGACCTTACCAGAAGTAAATGGTCACCGAGAGACGTCATATATTTGCCCCGTCCGCGCCAATTATATGTAAACGCCACTCACATTACAAAAGGCCCTCCCCCTGACGCCCAGCTCAAAACAACACAACTTGACTTGAGTTGAGAGATTTCTTATTGGTGATATCTATTCTTTTTCAGGTATTACTTGCCTGCCTGCCCCCCCCCCCCCCAAACAACAAACAAACAACAAACAAACAAACAAATCCATTCCGAAGTGTGGTAGTAAAAGTTTTCAAAACACTCCCCCCCCCTCCAAAATGTGTAGAGACGCAACGAACTGCTGGTAAATAACCGAGTTACAGATTTTAGTTACACAGATTTGTTTGTCCACCAGAAATTTTTGACGAAAACCCGTTTTCGCGCTGTTAGCGTTAGCATTAACACAGGTGGGCGTCGCCCTTTTGAAGAAACCTTTTATTGATCCGAATAAGAACGTTACAGCTGGAAGGAAGCAAGCAAACAAATAAAACAAAGCAGAGGAATATTTTCCCCACAGATATCCCCCCACAGATAGGGGGCACGCACGTAAACATTCCAAGTGCAGCAGTCGCCCCTGTCTGTCATTTAAAATGTGCAATTAAACTGACCTTACCAGAAGTAAATGGTCACCGAGAGACGTCATATATTTGCCCCGTCCGCGCCAATTATATGTAAACGCCACTCACATTACAAAAGGCCCTCCCCCTGACGCCCAGCTCAAAACAACACAACTTGACTTGAGTTGAGAGATTTCTTATTGGTGATATCTATTCTTTTTCAGGTATTACTTGCCTGCCTGCCCCCCCCCCCCCCCAACAAACAAACAAACAAACAAATCCATTCCGAAGTGTGGTAGTAAAAGTTTTCAAAACACTCCCCCCCCTCCAAAATGTGTAGAGACGCAACGAACTGCTGGTAAATAACCGAGTTACAGATTTTAGTTACACAGATTTGTTTGTCCACCAGAAATTTTTGACGAAAACCCGTTTTCGCGCTGTTAGCGTTAGCATTAACACAGGTGGGCGTCGCCCTTTTGAAGAAACCTTTTATTGATCCGAATAAGAACGTTACAGCTGGAAGGAAGCAAGCAAACAAATAAAACAAAGCAGAGGAATATTTTCCCCACAGATATCCCCCCACAGATAGGGGGCACGCACGTAAACATTCCAAGTGCAGCAGTCGCCCCTGTCTGTCATTTAAAATGTGCAATTAAACTGACCTTACCAGAAGTAAATGGTCACCGAGAGACGTCATATATTTGCCCCGTCCGCGCCAATTATATGTAAACGCCACTCACATTACAAAAGGCCCTCCCCCTGACGCCCAGCTCAACACAACACAACACAACTTGACTTGAGTTGACAGATTTCTTATTGGTGATATCTATTCTTTTTCAGGTATTACTTGCCCCCCCAAACAAACAAACAAACAAACAAACAAACAAATCCATTCCGAAGTGTGGTAGTAAAAGTTTTCAAAACACTCCCCCCCCTCCAAAATGTGTAGAGACGCAACGAACTGCTGGTAAATAACCGAGTTACAGATTTTAGTTACACAGATTTGTTTGTCCACCAGAAATTTTTGACGAAAACCCGTTTTCGCGCTGTTAGCGTTAGCATTAACACAGGTGGGCGTCGCCCTTTTGAAGAAACCTTTTATTGATCCGAATAAGAACGTTACAGCTGGAAGGAAGCAAGCAAACAAATAAAACAAAGCAGAGGAATATTTTCCCCACAGATATCCCCCCACAGATAGGGGGCACGCACGTAAACATTCCAAGTGCAGCAGTCGCCCCTGTCTGTCATTTAAAATGTGCAATTAAACTGACCTTACCAGAAGTAAATGGTCACCGAGAGACGTCATATATTTGCCCCGTCCGCGCCAATTATATGTAAACGCCACTCACATTACAAAAGGCCCTCCCCCTGACGCCCAGCTCAAAACAACACAACTTGACTTGAGTTGAGAGATTTCTTATTGGTGATATCTATTCTTTTTCAGGTATTACTTGCCTGCCTGCCCCCCCCCCCCCCAAACAAACAAACAAACAAACAAACAAACAAACAAATCCATTCCGAAGTGTGGTAGTAAAAGTTTTCAAAACACTCCCCCCCCTCCAAAATGTGTAGAGACGCAACGAACTGCTGGTAAATAACCGAGTTACAGATTTTAGTTACACAGATTTGTTTGTCCACCAGAAATTTTTGACGAAAACCCGTTTTCGCGCTGTTAGCGTTAGCATTAACACAGGTGGGCGTCGCCCTTTTGAAGAAACCTTTTATTGATCCGAATAAGAACGTTACAGCTGGAAGGAAGCAAGCAAACAAATAAAACAAAGCAGAGGAATATTTTCCCCACAGATATCCCCCCACAGATAGGGGGCACGCACGTAAACATTCCAAGTGCAGCAGTCGCCCCTGTCTGTCATTTAAAATGTGCAATTAAACTGACCTTACCAGAAGTAAATGGTCACCGAGAGACGTCATATATTTGCCCCGTCCGCGCCAATTATATGTAAACGCCACTCACATTACAAAAGGCCCTCCCCCTGACGCCCAGCTCAACACAACACAACTTGACTTGAGTTGAGAGATTTCTTATTGGTGATATCTATTCTTTTTCAGGTATTACTTGCCTGCCTGCCCCCCCCCCCCCCTAAAAACAAACAAACAAACAAATCCATTCCGAAGTGTGGTAGTAAAAGTTTTCAAAACACTCCCCCCCCTCCAAAATGTGTAGAGACGCAACGAACTGCTGGTAAATAACCGAGTTACAGATTTTAGTTACACAGATTTGTTTGTCCACCAGAAATTTTTGACGAAAACCCGTTTTCGCGCTGTTAGCGTTAGCATTAACACAGGTGGGCGTCGCCCGTTTGAAGAAACCTTTTATTGATCCGAATAAGAACGTTACAGCTGGAAGGAAGCAAGCAAACAAATAAAACAAAGCAGAGGAATATTTTCCCCACAGATATCCCCCCACAGATAGGGGGCACGCACGTAAACATTCCAAGTGCAGCAGTCGCCCCTGTCTGTCATTTAAAATGTGCAATTAAACTGACCTTACCAGAAGTAAATGGTCACCGAGAGACGTCATATATTTGCCCCGTCCGCGCCAATTATATGTAAACGCCACTCACATTACAAAAGGCCCTCCCCCTGACGCCCAGCTCAACACAACACAACTTGACTTGAGTTGAGAGATTTCTTATTGGTGATATCTATTCTTTTTCAGGTATTACTTGCCTGCCCCCCCCCCCCCCAAACAAACAAACAAACAAACAAACAAACAAACAAATCCATTCCGAAGTGTGGTAGTAAAAGTTTTCAAAACACTCCCCCCCCCTCCAAAATGTGTAGAGACGCAACGAACTGCTGGTAAATAACCGAGTTACAGATTTTAGTTACACAGATTTGTTTGTCCACCAGAAATTTTTGACGAAAACCCGTTTTCGCGCTGTTAGCGTTAGCATTAACACAGGTGGGCGTCGCCCTTTTGAAGAAACCTTTTATTGATCCGAATAAGAACGTTACAGCTGGAAGGAAGCAAGCAAACAAATAAAACAAAGCAGAGGAATATTTTCCCCACAGATATCCCCCCACAGATAGGGGGCACGCACGTAAACATTCCAAGTGCAGCAGTCGCCCCTGTCTGTCATTTAAAATGTGCAATTAAACTGACCTTACCAGAAGTAAATGGTCACCGAGAGACGTCATATATTTGCCCCGTCCGCGCCAATTATATGTAAACGCCACTCACATTACAAAAGGCCCTCCCCCTGACGCCCAGCTCAACACAACACAACTTGACTTGAGTTGAGAGATTTCTTATTGGTGATATCTATTCTTTTTCAGGTATTACTTGCCTGCCCCCCCCCCCCCCCCTAAACAAACAAACAAACAAACAAATCCATTCCGAAGTGTGGTAGTAAAAGTTTTCAAAACACTCCCCCCCCTCCAAAATGTGTAGAGACGCAACGAACTGCTGGTAAATAACCGAGTTACAGATTTTAGTTACACAGATTTGTTTGTCCACCAGAAATTTTTGACGAAAACCCGTTTTCGCGCTGTTAGCGTTAGCATTAACACAGGTGGGCGTCGCCCGTTTGAAGAAACCTTTTATTGATCCGAATAAGAACGTTACAGCTGGAAGGAAGCAAGCAAACAAATAAAACAAAGCAGAGGAATATTTTCCCCACAGATATCCCCCCACAGATAGGGGGCACGCACGTAAACATTCCAAGTGCAGCAGTCGCCCCTGTCTGTCATTTAAAATGTGCAATTAAACTGACCTTACCAGAAGTAAATGGTCACCGAGAGACGTCATATATTTGCCCCGTCCGCGCCAATTATATGTAAACGCCACTCACATTACAAAAGGCCCTCCCCCTGACGCCCAGCTCAACACAACACAACTTGACTTGAGTTGAGAGATTTCTTATTGGTGATATCTATTCTTTTTCAGGTATTACTTGCCTGCCCCCCCCCCCCCCCAACAAACAAACAAACAAACAAACAAACAAATCCATTCCGAAGTGTGGTAGTAAAAGTTTTCAAAACACTCCCCCCCCTCCAAAATGTGTAGAGACGCAACGAACTGCTGGTAAATAACCGAGTTACAGATTTTAGTTACACAGATTTGTTTGTCCACCAGAAATTTTTGACGAAAACCCGTTTTCGCGCTGTTAGCGTTAGCATTAACACAGGTGGGCGTCGCCCGTTTGAAGAAACCTTTTATTGATCCGAATAAGAACGTTACAGCTGGAAGGAAGCAAGCAAACAAATAAAACAAAGCAGAGGAATATTTTCCCCACAGATATACCCCCACAGATAGGGGGCACGCACGTAAACATTCGAAGTGCAGCAGTCGCCCCTGTCTGTCATTTAAAATGTGTAATTAAACTGACCTTACCAGAAGTAAATGGTCACCGAGAGACGTCATATATTTGCCCCGTCCGCGCCAATTATATGTAAACGCCACTCACATTACAAAAGGCCCTCCCCCTGACGCCCAGCTCAACACAACACAACTTGACTTGAGTTGAGAGATTTCTTATTGGTGATATCTATTCTTTTTCAGGTATTACTTGCCTGCCCCCCCCCCCCCCTAAATAAACAAACAAACAAATCCATTCCGAAGTGTGGTAGTAAAAGTTTTCAAAACACTCCCCCCCCTCCAAAATGTGTAGAGACGCAACGAACTGCTGGTAAATAACCGAGTTACAGATTTTAGTTACACAGATTTGTTTGTCCACCAGAAATTTTTGACGAAAACCCGTTTTCCCGCTGTTAGCGTTAGCATTAACACAGGTGGGCGTCGCCCTTTTGAAGAAACCTTTTATTGATCCGAATAAGAACGTTACAGCTGGAAGGAAGCAAGCAAACAAATAAAACAAAGCAGAGGAATATTTTCCCCACAGATATCCCCCCACAGATAGGGGGCACGCACGTAAACATTCCAAGTGCAGCAGTCGCCCCTGTCTGTCATTTAAAATGTGCAATTAAACTGACCTTACCAGAAGTAAATGGTCACCGAGAGACGTCATATATTTGCCCCGTCCGCGCCAATTATATGTAAACGCCACTCACATTACAAAAGGCCCTCCCCCTGACGCCCAGCTCAACACAACACAACTTGACTTGAGTTGAGAGATTTCTTATTGGTGATATCTATTCTTTTTCAGGTATTACTTGCCTGCCCCCCCCCCCCCCAAACAAACAACAAACAAACAAACAAACAAATCCATTCCGAAGTGTGGTAGTAAAAGTTTTCAAAACACTCCCCCCCCTCCAAAATGTGTAGAGACGCAACGAACTGCTGGTAAATAACCGAGTTACAGATTTTAGTTACACAGATTTGTTTGTCCACCAGAAATTTTTGACGAAAACCCGTTTTCGCGCTGTTAGCGTTAGCATTAACACAGGTGGGCGTCGCCCTTTTGAAGAAACCTTTTATTGATCCGAATAAGAACGTTACAGCTGGAAGGAAGCAAGCAAACAAATAAAACAAAGCAGAGGAATATTTTCCCCACAGATATCCCCCCACAGATAGGGGGCACGCACGTAAACATTCCAAGTGCAGCAGTCGCCCCTGTCTGTCATTTAAAATGTGCAATTAAACTGACCTTACCAGAAGTAAATGGTCACCGAGAGACGTCATATATTTGCCCCGTCCGCGCCAATTATATGTAAACGCCACTCACATTACAAAAGGCCCTCCCCCTGACGCCCAGCTCAACACAACACAACTTGACTTGAGTTGAGAGATTTCTTATTGGTGATATCTATTCTTTTTCAGGTATTACTTGCCTGCCCCCCCCCCCCCCAAACAAACAAACAAACAAACAAACAAACAAACAAATCCATTCCGAAGTGTGGTAGTAAAAGTTTTCAAAACACTCCCCCCCCTCCAAAATGTGTAGAGACGCAACGAACTGCTGGTAAATAACCGAGTTACAGATTTTAGTTACACAGATTTGTTTGTCCACCAGAAATTTTTGACGAAAACCCGTTTTCGCGCTGTTAGCGTTAGCATTAACACAGGTGGGCGTCGCCCTTTTGAAGAAACCTTTTATTGATCCGAATAAGAACGTTACAGCTGGAAGGAAGCAAGCAAACAAATAAAACAAAGCAGAGGAATATTTTCCCCACAGATATCCCCCCACAGATAGGGGGCACGCACGTAAACATTCCAAGTGCAGCAGTCGCCCCTGTCTGTCATTTAAAATGTGCAATTAAACTGACCTTACCAGAAGTAAATGGTCACCGAGAGACGTCATATATTTGCCCCGTCCGCGCCAATTATATGTAAACGCCGGCCGGCCGACGACGACGAGTCTTGAGGCCCAGATTACGTCGGTGAGGGGATCTGATACATGATTACTGCCTTTGGGTGGGCGGAGTAATAATCCAGATCTCTTTTAGTATTCCCCAAAGGTATGAATGCAGTCCCTCCAGTTAATAGGCTCCAATAAATAAGTTTATTTGAGACTTTAATAATAGCAACTGTTATATTTAGAGGCATTATAAAATTAAATTTATCTGCTTGAATTTGTTAAAATGTTTATGAATATACTATTGAAATTTCTTGTCTCATATTATTGAACAATGATTACTTTAATAAAATTATTATTAACATTTCAAGCTTTCGATTCCTAAAATTAATTTTTTTTATTATAATTTCTAATAAGAAGCCATATTTATATTTTCTAAGTTCCTTTCACTTTGCAGCGCTTTATCTGTAATTTTAAAAGAGAATTTTTTTATTTGCAATCGAATTATTAGAGGACTGATTTATGACCCGCCAATGATTTAATGCACTGTAGTAATGAAGAAAAATATATGTCAATGATTTCAAACTTTTTAACCAATGCGAAGGCACTTGTCGTCAAACATTCGCCTTTACTACGCCGCAGTTTTACTGTTCAATTTATTATGGGGGCAGAATATAGGCGGATAGCATTTCCTCAATGAAGGGACGACAGAAGGGGAGTCATTTTTCGTGCCGCGACGCCGGGATTCGATCAGAGCACCCTCAGCACCTAAAACCAGCGCTATTTATCACAGTGCCGCCACTAGTTTAAAATTTCAAACTAGTTATATTAGAAACATACGAGTTTCATATTTTTTTCTCATTTTCAAATGATAAAAGATGGGGATTCTTTAGAGATTTTCTGATTTAAAAATTAGAATATAAATTTGTGTCACGCGCCCTTCAGTTGGATGTGAGCAACAATTTTAAGATTTTGAACTGGAACTTGGAAGATGAAACATAAGGAACTGGGTCAACGAAGTACTCGTTTCACGAATTTTGAAACAATGGAATATATTATTAATGGTGGATTATCCCTTGCCTTAGATTTTCTTTTCAAAATAACGCCTTTCGATAATATCTAGTGTTTTAGCAATTAATATTTATATTCTTTATTTATTTATAAATATACGGACATTACTGGTAAGGAAGATTTATAAAGTTACGGTTTAAATAAAAAGTAAATATAGAAACACAATGAAGTATTGAAGTTAATAATAATGGAATTAAAACAGAAAGGCATGGTTTTGATGTATACGTGTATATGTTTGCGTATAGTTTTTCATCTAATGGAAATAGTGCGATACACTTAACGGGATATTTATATTCTTTATTGTGTTCCTTTTACTCATTTGTAATAATTGCTATTGTCTATCATTTCCGAAGTGTATAATAATTTATACTTAAGGGTTATTTTTCTTCTTACATTGTAATGCGCGCTTATATCTCTACTCTGTTTGCACATGAATTTTCTTTTGTACATGCTTCATGATATGCCCTCATTCACAGTCTTTAATCGTACTAGTGACCTTTTGAAGTGAATCCGCAGATATAATTTGGTAATGATATTTTTGACAACAATGGTTCTGCAGTATAAAGGAAACAATTTAGTATCGCTTTCTGCTATGAACTGTGGAATTCTGAAGACTTTTGTATTCGTTTAAGAAGTTTCGCATAAATGCTGATTGTTAATCGGTATTATTCACGCCTTCCTACTACCACGCCTCCAGTGGGTTTTATATTATTTCTGGTATGTAGTTCTTATCTCAAACTATTAACACAGTGGACTTGAATTTAAATTTTTATTTTTAGAATGTGGCACGTACATATGAGGCAACAATTATGTCTTTTATACGCTTTAAGGATAATTGCTGATTTGCAAAATAATTTAACTGCACTAAGCTGGTACAATAATAATTGATTGACATATTGTTCCAGAAAAATATTCCTTGTACCGTTGTCAATTAAACGACGTTCTAAATTTCTCAAAACTTTGTTTTCATTTGTGTACTTAAAATAAATGATGGGATGGTACAGCACATTTTTATTTCAAATAATGATATTCGTTTGGTACTGTTGCCTACTGCAAGAGAATAGTTTGTAATTTTGCTAATACAACCTAGGAGAAATTTATTTTTCACGCCTTCCTACTACCACGCCTCCAGTGGGTTTTATATTATTTCTGGTATGTAGTTCTTATCTCAAACTATTAACACAGTGGACTTGGATTTAAATTTTTATTTTTAGAATGTGGCACGTACATATGAGGCAACAATTATGTCTTTTACACGCTTCAAGGATAATTGCTGATTTGCAAAATAATTTAACTGCACTAAGCTGGTACAATAATAATTGATTGACATATTGTTCCAGAAAAATATTCCTTGTACCGTTGTCAATTAAACGACGTTCTAAATTTCTCAAAACTTTGTTTTCATTTGTGTACTTAAAATAAATGATGGGATGGTACAACACATTTTTATTTCAAATAATGATATTCGTTTGGTACTGTTGCCTACTGCAAGAGAATAGTTTGTAATTTTGCTAATACAACCTAGGAGAAATTTATTTTTCCAAATATAGAAGTTAAATATGTGGCGGGCGTATAACGTAAAGGACGAGTTGGCACAGAGAGAATTCACGCGTGTGAAACACACATTTCCGCTTAAGGGGGTGCATCAGTAGACCTCGCAGATCGTGCGTTACAATGTTAATGAATTACGAAATAAAACTTTGCATACCGGGTTCCCTGATGAATATTTTTGAATTCTGTTTTCGGAATCTGAAAGTAGACTTCCAAAATAAATGCGGGGCTTTGCTAATTCTTTTTTATTATTATTATTATTATTATTATTATTATTATTATTATTATTATTATTATTATTATTCAAAATATTTTTAAAATTAAGTTAAAGTTTCAAAATTCCAAAACGAGAGGCATCGCTTGCTAAAAAGCTCTGTAACAAAATAACTAATAATAATTTGAAAATTTGGAAAACAAGACGCGAATCTTGAAACTTCAGGCTTTTTTTAAAGATTTTTTTTTTGCATTTTTTGTGTTAATAGGTAATTAGCATTCTAAGCAGTTATTTTGCATTTCCATCTGTAAAACGGGAGTGTTTGCCTTAAACTCTGCCTCCAAGAGCTTGGGGGGGGGAAGATGGCTACTTTCCCCTTCAACGTTCCCCCTCTCTGTCCGGCTGGCTGAAATTCTAGATCTGAAGTAGATAAGGAGTTATTGGGGGTTGTGCATTCATTTTATCGTTTGCTTGAGAGTGAGTTTCGAGATACCCCAAGTTCTGTGAATAACACTCCAGGCTTCGCGCTGAAGGAATAGTACAGTAATACCCCAAGTTACGTGATAGGTGGGACCAGCGAAAGATCGCGTAAGTCGGTACAACTTTGCATACAAATACATATAAATTTTGTCTCATCGGGACCAAGAAATTAGAAAAACACCAGTTTAAAGGAATAATATTGTATTAAAATTAAAATATTGTATTACATATTAATATTACACATATGTACAAGATATTTTAAAAAATTATATTGATGGTTTCAAAAAAATCTAATAAAGTAGTCTGCCATATTAACGTGTATATATATATATATATATATATATATATATATATATATATATATATATATATATATATTTATTTATTTATTTATTTATTTATTTATTTATTTATTTATTTTTTTTGGTGGGGGGGGGGGCAAGAACTTCTTCATAGCATACTAACATTTATTTTCCCTGCTTTATCGTGATCACGCGATCTTAATTTGAGTCTATATTGACTAAAAAAAAATCTGTAACCCTTTCTCAATTCCTGTGAAACCTTCTATCAAGTTTATAATTGTCATTAGGTTTTCTTGCGGAATTAGGTCTGAAGTGTCGGATTCTTCAGTGATGCTTTGGTCGCACATCTCTATGAGATCATCGACTATCAGCTCCTCAAGATGAGTATCAAACAGCTCGTTGACATCATCTCCATCGATTTCTATATCTAACTGACTGGCAAAATCGATAACTTCTATCACACGACCATTATGATAAGTTTCATGCGTTGTTTCCGTCTCGTTTTTAAAAAATATTGGACCCCAGGGGTCCGCGGACGACAGTTTAAGAACCTATGTGCTAAAGCATAGTGTACACTGAAGTCATAATAATCAATAATAATTGCAGTAAGTAAGTAAGTTGTTTTAATTATAATTATTAGGAATGAACTTATTCCACTTTCAATAAAAAATATTTTTGCGATAATATTTTATAGCCAAAATTCTTTTGTTTACTTTATGAAAAAATTGTATTCCATTGAATGTATGATTATAAACATGAAGAGAAGGTATCTATATCTTACTAAAATTATCGTTAACCCACTTTTTTTTTAAAGTGGACTTATACCTCTTTCAAAAATAACAGCTCATATATATATATATATATATATATATATATATATATATATATATATATGTGTGTGTGTGTGTGTGTGTGTGTGTGTGTGTATGTATGTACGTACGGTGAAACTCCTCTAAGGCGGCCAGTGGTACCGCTCCAACATTATTCGCCCCGAATTCGCAACGAATACACGCGGTTGATTCTGGAAAATAGTAGTGTGCAGTAGCAGTGTACGCATCGTAAAATTTATAAAAAGGCAAACACTCTTTGAAACTCTCTTGCCTACTTCAGGATAAAATTCCTTCAAATTTTCCTTCAAGATTTGCTACAGACCGTTGACCTATTGTGTCACGGCTATATGTATGTATGTATGTATGTATGTATGTATGTATGTATGTATGTAAGTATGTATGTATGTATGTATGTATGTATGTATGTATGTATGCATGCGCGCGTGTGTGTGTGTGTGTGTGTGTGTGTGTGTGTGTGTTTGTTTAGTTAATTTAAAAACCGAAAGATTTTCAGCTATCTTCTTCATGTGTTTTTAAATGTAATTTTCCTTAAAATATATTTTGCTTATCTGTAGAATTGAAATACACTAAAATAAGCTTAGTGGTATAATATTTTCGTTATTATTGGGCAATTATCCGTAAACATTTTAAATTTGTGTTCTGAAAACATAGCAATCACTTAACCTTTAAATATCGAAAGAAAAGTTCTTCGGAGAAAAAAAAATCTGTGTGAATAATTCCAGAAATTTTACAACCTATTATGAGATGAGAGCTGCCTTACTTAGCTCTTTTTCAAAACTAACAGTAGTAATGTTGCTTTGAAAGTTGAAAGAACTCATACGACTGCAATCCACGACTCGTCTATGTCGCGTTCTAATTATCTCTACCCCCTGTAGTTTTCCAACTACCCCTATTCTCAAATTCTCACAACAGTTCTTTCCCACTCTAGCATGTGTTGACATGGTACAAACATCCATCACGTTCGCCCGTGGTCAGGGATGTCTTCTGATTGGAAGAATGCTCGTGGAGGGTAACCGCCCCTCTCCTGAGAAAACTGGAGTATGTTTTTACGGCAAAAAAGGTTCCCCCTTGGTGAGGTATCCCCTTAAGGGCTTGATATCATAATAGTGTTCATAGTAGGATTAGTTTGTGTGTGGATGTGCGCAGGCCCTGATTTTCCACCAGGTCCGGTAGGCTTTGCCTAGGGGCCCCGAATGTGGCTTCCCCCCCCAAAAAAAAACATAATTTAATATTAAAACGAAAAAAGAAAAAAATTCTAATTCAATTTTTTTTTTAATTTTACCTTTTTAAATAGCAATTTTTTATATATCCTTTCAAATTTAATTTGATTCTTCATCATATATATATATATATATATATATATATATAGTCGTATGTATAGTTCATCATATGTACGTGCGTGCGTGCGTGCAAGCAATCTAAGACTACAGACATTTCTCCTTCAAACAAGACCTCATTTGTTTAAAAATAATTTAAATCAGAGTAATATTTTCATCAAAATATTAAACACACTTTTTCGAGAAATTTACGCCCTTTTGAGGATCTACGGTCGATGCTCTTCAAGTTTTTATTTTACAAAGAAAATATTTACATCATCTGGAAGATTAAAGCTTTCTTATTCATATAAACCTCATTTCAAGTCTCTATCTTAAAATTTCGAATTTTAATTGAATTTTAAATAACGATACTTCAACACAAATTTTATGTGGTTCTTCCAACGCAGTACTCTAGGCGTTGGAATCAATCAATCAATCAATCAATCAATCAATCAATAAATTAATCAATCAATCAATCATTCATAAGAACTGCGCATTCGCACAAGGAAACTTACAACTGTGAAATTTGGCCCACGGGTAGTGAAGAGTCTGAACATGTGCACCTGGAAGTCCGAATTTTAAATTTTATTACCCTTTAATTTTTAATTAATAAAAAACCAACAATTTTTGAAGGGAGAATCCAGAAGTAAAAGAGCCTCTCAGCCGTCTACCAGGGAATTCCGGTTTTACCTGCTCGAATTCAACCATATTTGAAAATGTGAAAATCGATGTATTTTTTTTTTCATACTAGAAAGTACTTAAATGTTACATATTTAGAAAGAGCTTTAAAAATTGATACTTTTTTCTGTTTACACTTAATCTGTTGCTTCAATAGTTTTTGTGTTATTTGGATCCTAATCTTGAGATCATCGGATGATATTTTGTAAAGAAAGCGTGACTCTTTCACAGTGTGGGTAGGACAATAGTTGGACACAAACCACAGGATCGTCATGATTTGTTAGCAAGAGTGTTTCATCAAAAACAAAAATCACTTATGAGTATCATCACAAAGGCAAAGATTTTTGGAGAAGTAAGGTGTTATATGTACACCATAATTGCAGTTTTGGCTGATTTAAACTCTGTTTTCTCACATTTTGATGCCCCTGTAGCAGTAGTGGATTACATGGTTAACTGGAGTTACTCATTTTGTTCCATTTTATAGGGATTAGGCTGTGATTCATATGGGAATGGTGTTTGGAAACATACGGCATATTAGGCAGATATAACAGATCAAATAATAGCCAAAGATGACACCACTTCAGTCAGTTGTCCGACATAATTGCAATTTTTGGCTGATTTAAATTCTGTATTCTCACATTTTGATGCTCCTGTAGCAGTAGTGGATTGCATGGTTAACTGGAGTTACTCATTTTGTTCCTTTTTATAGGGATTAGGCTGTGGTTCATATGGGAATGGCGTTTGGAAACATACGGCATATGAGGCAGATATTTCAGATCAAATAATAGCCAAAGATGACAACACTTCAGTCAGTTGTCACAAAACAACTGTCTCCGTCCACATGTCGCAGAAGCCTCCTCTACACGGTTTCTTCATTCGGGATTGGCGTTTAGAAACATACGGCATATGAGGCAGATATTACGGATCAAATATTAGCCAAAGATAGCAAGTGTCTATAGACAATGCGTGGATTGTCCCGTATTGCCCTCTACTAACTACAATTTTCAATGCCCATATAAACGTAGAGTACTGTAATTCAGTTTTATAGAATTGCGTGTGAGTGGAACACTGGTGTGTGGTTTTCAAATGATTTTAGATTTTACTGGAAATTAGTAGAACATTAGCTTCCAAAACAGTAATCGCTTGGAAAGTTTTTATTTATATACACAACTCACTACCATAATACTCTTAAAATTTATATTTTAGCGCATTTCGGTTACTGCTGTTGTTTGTAAACACACGATCTTCATTTCCATGCTCATTTCAGAAATTTCTCAATGAGATGATGCTCATTTAATGCGTGTTTTCAAAAGTGAAATATACCATGTTCTGTAAATGCCCCCGAAAATATTTCTATACTGGAGATGTAGAGAGATTAAAGAATTTAAGTGAACTTTTGTGGAATTTATACATTTGTGTGTGTTTAATTATTTAAATTAATAGATTTATATTTTTTAAACGTTTTATTCTTGCATTCTTTTAGGGGTTTATAGTGTTGCGTGTGAGTGGAACACTGGTGTGTGGTTTTCAAATGATTTTAGCTTTTACTGGAAATAGCAGAACATTAGTTTCCAAAACAGTAATCGTTTGGAAAGTTTTGAATTTCATTTATTTAGTGCTGATCACGAGATTTCTTTTCTGTTTGTAATACTTTAAATTAATTTTGCATCACGTGCATAACAACGAATTTAATTGACAAAGAAAATATTAAAATATAGTAAGAGATGGAAATTTTTCAAAATTTTGTTCAAATTAGTATGTTTTATGGATATTAAATCAAATCTATATATAAAACTGTATTTTCCTCTCAAAATATGCTTCGCCATGACGATAAATAAGTCCCAAGGCCAAACTTTAATATATGCTTGCGTACATTTACGAGGAAATTGTTTCTCCCACGGTAAGTTTTATGTAGCTTGCTCACGCGTAAGTTCGCGGACGAGCCTGGTAATATTAGTTCCGCTCAATGAAGAAACAAAATATATTGTTTATAAGAAAATCCTCTAAAAAGAAATTTCATTACTTTTTCATTGTAATTATCCTTAAATGTACTCCGTAGTGAAGCACAGGTATTCAGCTAGTATATATATATATATATATATATATATATATAGGTAGTAAGAACTATGGTATAAAAACAATAAAAGTTCAACAGTATAATCAATGTTTAAATCACAGACTTCGTAAAAAACGATGGAACCAGAGGAATAAAATAAAAAGTTAAATATAAAAGGGAGCAGGGCGGATCAGAAAGATTAGGTGAACTGCAACCGAAAGTCTACTGATATATATGTGGCAAGATCTATATAAGTGGCAATTACTTCTACTGACAATTACAAATGAGGTCATGCAGTTTTAGGATCATTGTTTCTTGGGCAGGAATTAGTAAATTCAACAAAAAATGTATATACCAGTCAAAGTAGCATAAGGAACCGAGCATGTAGATTTCACCTCAGAAATTATTTTAAAAGGATGATGATCTAATTTTTGGGACTATTTTAATTATGAATTATAGACTTAATAAACGTGAGTTCTTATTAACTGAAATAATCTTGGAGAAAGATGTTTTTAATAAAATTAGAAAACGAGAAGTATAAAAGAGTGTTGAACTAGAAAATAAGTCAAGCTACTTATTTCAGGTGCCGATGCTAATCGGGGTTACTAATTTGCGATAAAACAAACAAACAAACAAACAAACAAAATTTCAAGAATTTCGCAATAGAACTAAAAGAAATATTACAGTTATTGGTCAAAAAGATCTGATCTTAAGACAAACGCATTATATTAGAATTATATTAAATTAGAAGTATGAGCTAATGCTTGTTTAAGCTTAAGAAGTCTAATTAGGGGATAAGAAATCAAAATATTTTAAAATCTTACCGTACAGTACAATTACTACAGATACTTTTATACAGAGACTTAGCTGTCGTTAAATAATCGTTTCATCTATCTATGAGAAATCACAAGAGTATGTATTATTATATTAAGTTAATAAATTAGAAATCAGTAAGCATGGTTCATATCAACCAACAAGTCCCCATGCAACCGGTACATCAATGTTCTTTTCTATACGAACATATGAAATGGAAAGGATGTATGAGACTTAATTCATATATAAAATTTACTATTGATAACAAGTTAATGAGCGGTCAAATTAACTGCAGACCACGCATGAAATAATGACTAATAAATCAAGGGCAATAGGGGATTAATTATATTTGTGAAACATCAATAAGGTAAAATTTTGTAAGCAAATAAATTAATCAAATCAAATGACTTAGCTCATCTACTAGTTATGATCTAATAACTATCGAAAAACGCGGAAACTATGTAAATTCGAATTCTAAATAAATGTGACTTAGAAATATGTACAGGTTATACTTTCAGGGAGGCACATGAAGCTACAAAAAATTAATAAAGTAATAATACAATAAAATTATATTGCAATAATAATTAAATAACTTGTAGATGAGATAGTGAGAAAGAATTTCCTCCTTACAAGAAAATGGAGACCACGTGGTTTAACAAAAATTAGCTGATTAAAGCGAAAATTCCGGAAACATACGATAAGTACATATAAAACATACATGAATCTAAAAAGGTGTTTCATAAAAATCGATTGACATACATATAATGATTAAAATAAGAGGTAGTAAGAAAAATTTAACCAAAATTGCACGAAAACGTATCAAGCAGGGCGGTCGACCTGCATCGCCAAGCTTTAAAAAAAACAAAATAGACGCCAAATGAATAAACGCGCCAAGTAGAAAAATGCGTCAGACCGCTGTACTGCTTAATATACCCTGCACCGCTTGCTCCTATTCTCCACACGTTAAAACAGTTTGCTTAAATTATAAAATTCTGAATGAACCAAGCATCGTACAAAATTAAAACAAAAAGTAGAAGAATCTTATCAGCGAGTACTTTAAATTGAGATAAAAATGGACTTTCCAAGTTAAAAATTAACCGAGATATAGAATTTTTAATTTTCCGTAAAGTTAGGGATTTTGCTAGATTTTGCTTCTCGCCAAGGAAGATTTCGTCAACATTTTAAGAAGACCTATAGAGTTTAATATTGACCAGATTCGATTGAGGCTTGGTTTTATCGATAAGTTATTCGCTAACTTAAAATCTTTTATGTTTCAGTTAAAAAAAATAAATATTTCTATCTTTAATTAGCATAAAACTGCAAAATTAGCACCTCAGGGCGATAGTACGCCAAAATGGCAACCATTTTGGCGTAACGGTATTGTACCAACAACCGTTAACTGTTATCACTTAAAGAAGAAATCGGTGACCAGTATACACGCTGATTTATTTCTTAAAGTGAAATCTTAAGTAAGTGTATAGAATTTTTAATTATCTTGTATATACATGCCTGTATTTGTTTGTTTGTTTGTTTGTTTGTTTTATACGTCCATAGAAAATACTAAAGATTGAATTCAAATAAGGATTTATTCAATCCTTAGGATTTACTTTTTGCTACACCCACGTGGGTTTGAAAAATAGAGAAATATACGTAATGATTAATGGTGTATAAATAGTGTTTAGTGCGATATTACCCATTGTGTTTAGATTGACTAGAATAGACAAATGCCATCCAAATTACAATTAAAACGAAAAAACAACTAGGCCTATTACAGAGATTCGAAAAAACGAAAAGTGCTCCAATTAAGTGAACAAAGTGACACATTATAAGGTCCTGGTAGAGATAAATCCCCACGCTATGAAATAAAAGCTTCGAATGAAACAGTTGAAGCCAGTTGTATTGTGCAAACTGTAGAATCCAAAAGTTGTTTGAAGAAAATCGCTGAAAAAACTACACACAGAAAAACGTACTACAAAAATTATTATATGCTTAATAAAGAAAAATTAAGACATGCCAGGCAAACAAATTATGCACAAAAACGCAAGCGAATAACTATTTTATATGATCCCTTTCCTGTTAAAAAAATGCATGCAAATAAATCAGGAAACTGATTCTTTTGTATCCAAAATTTCTAATGAAAATCCTTTAGAATTAAATAAAATAAATGCTGATAAAGTGTCATTAGCAGGAAAAATAATAGATAATTCATTAGAATTAAGTGCTATTAACACTCCTATTGATGATTTAAAATTGCCAGACAAAGTTTCAAACACAAATTTGTCTTGTGACATAAACACAGAAGAAAACATAGATCCATTAATGAAAAAGTTAATTGATGAAAATAAATTATCGGAAAATGCTCACATAGAATCCGAAAATATGATTAAATGGGCAGTAGCTGCACGATGAACATATGTGAAACATTTGAGATCAACGCTGCACCTAATAAAGTCTAAAATTGAAGTAGTACTTACTAGGACCAATTTGTGTCAAGAATCAAAAGATAAATATGAAATATTAACTGGCACATCTTTGCACTCGTATAGTTCTGAACCATACTACACCGAACCTACGTACACAACTTTTAATGAGAACACATTTCCCTTACAATTACATACAGATGGTAAATGCTATAATTTATTTGAACCCGCAATTGAAGGTAGCATGCCTGATAAAAAATGGAAATGCAATCCTAAAACATGCAACATAAATGAATATGAAAAATTACTTTGCAGATTAAATTACATTATGGGCAATATATGTTCTGATATATTATTGTCCTTGAAATTTATTTGCAACATGGACATATGCGGTATAAATAATACTACTACTCATACACATGGTAAAATGGGTCATCCATTAAGTTGTCACTTTGAACATGAAGAAATTTCAGATATGCTATTTTTACGAAGCTTATCACCACATTATCCATTTTTACAAGCTATATTAAGATTACTGTATGATATAAAGAGTTCAAACAAACACATAAACATAATACAAAATGCAATATGTAGCTTATATATAAATGTATTAAAATTTTATGGAGATGAATACAAAAAGAGTGGTATCAGTTTTACTGCACATGGTATGGAAAACAAAAATGAAGATGAAATATTTTGTAAATACAAAAAAGAACTACAAGTAATGAAAAAGAAAGTGTTAGATATGCCAACAAAGATTTGTATGTCCTGTCTAAAATTCCATTTTCAACATGATTTACGGAACATAAACAAACTTAGAGTGCCTTTAGAAGGTGATTTGTGGGAACAATTAGTTGCACACGTTAAAACCTTAAATTTGCCGAATGAATTCATTTGTATATTTTACTTAAATAATTTTCGAAAAATGAAAATGCCACCTACTTCCCTAATCAATAATCTGTTTGCATATCCAGTGCCAAATGAAATTGCCATTCTAAACGATCATGAAAAAATATTAATACAGAGAGTAAAAGCATTTCAGGTTGTTACAAAAATGGGTACAGTGTCAGGAAATAATAAACCTAGAAGATTTTTAAATTGTAAGGTGGTAGGAAAAATATTTCATCTCCCATTACAATTAGAAAAGACTTTGGCAAGGTTGCCTAAACCTGAACAGTGTATTATTTCACAACAAGATCTATACGTGTTAGTACGGAGTATTCCAACAAACCAACGAAAGCTTTGGCAGAGTTTAGTAAATATTTCAAATGTTCATAAGGCATTAATTTGGTTAAAGCAAAATAACCCCCTGTACAAAAACATAGTTTTACCCAATTGTGCAGATAATTTATTTAATGAGTTAGACAATATAAATGCTCAGTTTGAAGCAATAAATTCAGAATTTGATGAACAAAATGAATTTCCTGAGAACAAAAAAACTGATATAATTTATCCTAATGAGCTACGCAAAAATAATACTGTTTTGTTTGAGGAATGTAATGTGCAAAAAGTTACAAATAAAATTAATTCTCGGCACAATGTTGACACAAAAAACTTTAATGATGAATACTACCAGCATCTCACAATTAATTCCATAAACGAAGAAAAAATTAATAAATCAGCTACAGAATTGTATAAACTATTGAAAATTGATGAGGATTGCATAGACAATAGAGATTTAGAATAGGAAATTAAATGTTTTCCCTATTTGTTTCCTGTAGGACGTTACGGGATGACCGAAACACGATCTACTAAGTTGAGTATATTTGAATACAGTAAGCTGCGTGTAATTTGACAAATATACGACAACTGGCTGCAGGAATATACCAAAAAATAAACACTTCATCGGTAAAATATACGGCCAAGGAATATTTAAAAATATTAAATGATAATGAAATAGATAGTTGCTTGAAATCAATATTTGCTAGATTACGAAATTCACCATCATTTTGGTACAAACCTCGAGCTGAAATTAATGCAATGATTATCGCATATGGCCCCACCACTTTCTTTCTAACTTTAAGCCCAGGAAAATATAACTGGAAGGATTTACATTCTTACTTAAGACAGGTTAATGTAGAAAATTCTAAGTTAAAATCTACATCTGCCCTAATAGCAATGGACCCAGTATCTACATCACGTTTTATTAATAATAAATTTAAGGCTGTAATGAACTTTATATGTAGCAAAAAGGGACCATTGGGTGAGGTTATACATTATGTTTGGTGCCGGGAATATCAATCTCGGGGAATGCAACATTTTCATATTTTATTATGGGTCAAAGATGCCCCTGTAATTGGTGTATCAACCAATGATGAGATGGCAGGTTTCATTTCAAAATATATTACATGTGCATTGCCAGATGAAAAGCTATTTACAACATTACATAATCGAGTAAAACGTTTTCAAACACATTATCATAACAGTTATTGTATGCGTTTAAAAAAATACAAAAAGGAAAAGTGAGGACGTGTAGATTTGGGTTTCCCCGTACTCAAACAAAGACACTGACTATTCGTTCAGTAGCCGCATCTATTTATGGTAGAAGAAATTTGAGCCCTAACAGTAGACTGTATGATTTACCGCTGACAGAAGAAGAAAAGTGTATTAATGATTACAATGCTCCTATTTTATTAGCATGGGAGGGCAATATGGACTTGCAAGTCGTTTGTGAAAAATCCACTGTTTTAAGTCATTACATAACAAAATATCAAACAAAGGCAGAAAAGAGTTTCAATGTAGATGTATTTAGTGATATTGATTCGAATAAATCTCTCCAATCACGTTTGTGGAATATTGCAATGCGAAGTTTGAGTAGTCGGGAATGTGGTGCTTTAGAAGCTGCTGATACACTGTTGGGTATTTCTTTATATGGAAAAGACAGAAACACTGTCATTAGGTATATAAATGTTTACAAAAACCGTCAAAGGAAACTAAAAAATTACAAACAGATACAGGAATTAAATGAAAATTCAACTGCTATATTTGAATTATCTTTAGTTGATGATTACTATCCTGCACTCCCACATGAATTAGAAAATGTATGTTTATATGATTTTGTTAAGTATTATGACATTGTTAAACAAACAAAAAATAATTCGGTATCTTACACGTTCAAATATGGGGTCGTTAAAAAAAGGAAACTGGAGTGTTTAATTAGTCATAAAATATATAACGTACAGCAAAATCCAGAATGTTATTTTTATTCCCTCATTTTATTGTTGTATGTTAGATGACTTAAAAGGTACACATAAAACTTACACTGAAGCATTTTATGCTTGCAAAAGTGCTTTGATTTTGGCATTACAACATCACGAAAAATTACAAGAAATACACACGGCTAGGGATGAAGTGAGAAACATAGTAAATGAATTGGCAGAAAATAATAGTGATAATGTACAACACAATCACAATACAACAGTGCAATATTTAACAATATTGAAGCTGTTGGAGCTATGAATTAATTTAGAAATGTGCTTGCCAATAAAAATGAAGAAGATCTACAATGTTTGATAAATAAAATGAATGAGGATCAAAAGCGGGTATTTCATTATGTAACAAAACATCTACAGGACACAAATGCAATCTTAAGACACTATGTATCTGGCGTAGGAGGCACTGGAAAGTCCTTTCTCATAAGAATTTTAAAATTATGGGTAATTGAAATTTTACACAAAGAGGTAGCTGTTTGTGTACCGACAGGAATTGCAGCATTTATTATAAATGGTTTAACCCTTCACAGGTTATTTAAATTACCAATAGAACACGGGGGTGTACAGCGTTATAAAAGTTTGAATGATGATGTATTGCAAATTTTAAGAACTGATTTAAAAAATGTTGTTTTAGTAATTATTGATGAGGTATCCATGGTTTCTAATATTACATTAATGTACATTCATCTCAGGCTATCCGAAATTTATAATACAGTCTGTGAGGATAATGGGTGGTTTGGTAAAATTCACATATTATTATTATTTGGGGATTTATTACAACTACCTCCAGTTATGCAACATGAACCTTTTATTCAATTAACTAAATCTGAAATAGATAAATACTTGTCATGCTTAGGTGCAGCCAATATCTGGAAGGACTTATTTTCATATGACGAGCTCACTATCAATACGAGACAAAAAGATGATAAAAGGTTTATAGCATTTTTATCTCGATGTGATGGCATTAACAAAAAAATTCTAGAATTAATCCCTGGAAACATAATACAATTAACAGCTAAAGACGATATTGCATGTGACAAATATCTAAAACAGCGAGCATTAAAAAAATTAAATTCTTATGAAGACGATAACTCTCGAACTGCCGGATTAGATAGAAATATTGAAGTTAAAACAGGAGTAAAAAATTATGTTGAGACGCAATATTGATGTTACATTGGAACTGGTAAATGGATCTATAGGAACAATTAAAACTTTTATTCTGGATGCAAATGGGGTGGTAAATGCTATTGTTATACAATTTAATTCAGAATTACATAAAATTAAACCAGTTACTAGTAAATTTGAAATATTATCAAAGGTATTTGTTTATCGTAAACAGTTTCCTATATCTTTAGCATATTGAATAACAATTCATAAAAGTCAGGGTTTGAGTTTATCATCATGTTTGATAGACATTGGTAATAGTACTTTTACACATGGACAGAGTTAAGTAGCATTGTCAAGAGTTACAAATTTAGATGGTCTTCATATCATAAATTTTGACCCAAAGAGTGTTTCTGCTCACAATAAATCTATACAAGAGTACAATAGATTAAGGAAAAAGTATCGGCCTGATTTAGATAGCATAAAAATTTCACATCAATAACATCCGGCTACGTTCGGAGCACGTTTTTACAAAAACTGTACATGTGAAAATTTTTCTTATTTTTCGAAGGAATAAAACACCAAAAAACGGAAATGAAAAAAATAATAGACAATTACTATGCAACTTTTTACAAAATTGAGGAGTTTTGGTCAAAATTTAGCAAATTTTTTACAAAAACGTCTCTAGCCTTAAAAAAAATTGCATATAACATTAATTTATTTTTGTAATATCTACGCAACCTCCTGAGGGTAATGACCTAATAGATATTTGGAAATCTAAAAAAATACAGTTAATTATATGCAATTACATGTAAAATTTCAGTAATTTCTCATGAGATTTTTTAATAAATGCAGCTATAAATCGTCAAATAATATACCTAGAACCAAATCTGTAATTCATTACATTCTTAGTATTATGAAAAAGATGCGTGGAAAATTTAATAGACATATCATGGTTAGATTTTTAGTTATTACAATAGAAGTTTACATTTTGATGAAAAATCAGTTCTTCAGAAAACACAAAGTTTTCAACTTGTATTGAAATTGATAGTTGCTGCTGATCTTTAAATCGCTCTGCTTTAATTTCTAATGATCGTACAGAAAAAAATAGAAGCAGACTTAGAAACAAAAATTCACATTCTTTAAAAAAGAGGAATGAAAACAATTTCGGAATTTTCGTCACAATTTTCGACGTTTTAAAGGTAGACGGATACCTAAATTTGTATGCAGTTAAATGAAGAAAGTTAAGATCAAGTAAAAACGAAATTAGCATAGAAACACATGAAAGCCATGTCTCTAAATTCCACCATCTTCAAGATAAACAAGCTACCTTTATGGCAATCAAAACTTTAAGATTAACAACAGCTTTATATTCATTTTTTGAAGATAAGACGATTATTATCAATATATTAAGATGCGGTCCATTGAGTAACTTTTGTACTAATGAGAAAAGGATATTACAAATAAACTTTCCCTAGAAATGCATACCTCATAATTTCTTTTTTAAGTTTTCTGCATCTTAATTTACTAAATTTTTATATTAATCCTATATCTAAGGCAGTACTTAACTCATCTTTCAAAGGAACTTATGAATCATAGCGTTATGGGATATTGTACGTCAGAAAAAAAAATCTGAACTTAACCTTTAGCTTACGGGGCTCATTTTTCCGAATCACTCTAAAGAAGGGGAAATTTCATATTCCCTTTGTAAGACAGGCCATTAAGGGAGCTATATATATATGTGTATGTATGTATATATATATACATATTTATATATATAAATATATATACATACATACATACATGTATACATCCATACATACTATATATACTCTAGGGCCCGAATTCTTGGGTTACAGCCTATCCCAACCCGTAAGGAAAAGGTTAAAGATTTCGTAATATTCGTATATAAATGCAACATTTTATCTGCAGAAGGGGAACCTTCTGTGGGGAAAAACAAGTTTGGTTTCAATAACAGACCCGGAATTTCCTTGATGTTTGCAATGTTGCAACCATAGACTTCTTGCAGTGCGAAAAACGGGGTGGGGGGAGGATTACCGTTTCTCAGAAGATCGAATATTCTTTCATGGAGCTCTTAGTGCTGGAGCTGAGTCAATCTATTGTGCCTACCATCTACTGTCATGGGACTTACGAACTGTCCAGTAGCAACCCTCTCTCATTCCTTCGGGAAGCAGGTGATTCCAGTATGAATACGAGGTGAGCAGAGCAAAATGGCATCAAAGCGAAAGCATCTTACGCTTCACGAAAATGTGAAAATTATTGAAGACTGGGAAGAAAGTGTTAGAACAACAAAAGTCCTATTCACAAGACAATTTCAGCTACCCGAGTCTACTCTCAAAGGCATTTTAGCAAACAAAGAGAAAATTCTTGAAGCAGCACAAAAATTTGGTTTAGGATCAAAATGCAAATGGCAGAAAATTCAATGTGGCCGATCAGAAGAGTTTGATAAGGCAGTTCTGCAATGGTTTCATGAAGCAAAAGCATCCAACATTCCAATTTCCGGAGTGATATTTAAAGAAAATGTTATTGTTCTGGCAGAAGACTTTGGAATTCAAAATTTTCTGGCTTCGGCTGGTTGGCTAGCAAAGTTCAAGGAAAGATATGGGCTTACATTTAAAAGCATATCTGGTGAAAGTGGCTCCATAGATTAAATAATAGTGGAAGAATGGAAAATAGTGTTCAAGATGATATTAGATGGATATGATGAGAACAGTTTCCTTGCATATGACACGGCCCTATTCTACATTACGGTGCCTAATAAAACTTTAACGTACACGGGCGAAAAGTGCTTTGGTGGAAAACACAGTAAGGAACTATTGAAAGTTTTATTGGGCACTAATTCGGATGGTTCTGAGAAATCTCCACCTCTAGTTATAGACAAATCAAAGCAACCAAGGTGTTTTAAGAATATCATCAGGAAACCTTGTGAGTACCGGAATAATAATAAAGCGGGGATGACATCACAAATTTTTATTGACTGGATTAGAAAATTTGATGCAAAAATGCATCAAGAAAAGAGAACTGCACATACTCCAAAAATCCCTGGACTTACAAATTTGACTACTCATTTCTTACCAGCTAATTGAACTAGCAAGTTGCAGCCATTAGACCTGAGTGTCATTCGTAGTGTGATAGCATACTACAGAAAGTCTTTAATCAGGAAATTAATAAACAATTCGGCTGAGAGTATGAAAATTGGAAAATTTATGATCTTGGTTGGAAGCAATGCACGTTTTAACATCACATGGAAAGAAGTTTCTTCATCTACAATAAAAAACTGCTTTCGTGTTGCTGGAATTCACAAAGAGCTTGTATTGGAACTGCAAAGTACGGATGTAGAAATCAACGAACATGACATTACCCCTGAAGAATGGAGAAGTTTTGTTGAAGATGAGAATGTTTCAATTCAAGATTTCTACAATTGAGATGGATCTGTTTTAACAACAGATTACAGAAATGTAGAACAAATTTATGAAGATATAGTAAACGAAAACACAGTGTCAGATGAAGAAGGGGAAGTTGAACCCTTGGAAAACGCGTCACTGCCACCGTCTTACAGAGATGCAACTTCTGCTCTAGATGTTCTCCGACGCTATATTACATCGAATATGGAAGATGACACATTTAACATTTTAGAAAATCTGGAAAAGAGAATAACGAAAGCAAGGCGAACAATGAAGCAATCGACACTTTTTGACTTTTTAAAAACCTTATTTATTGTATTATTTGTACTAATATTTCAATGTAATTTAAAATAAGTTTGTGAATAAAATAATAAGGATAATAAAAATAACATTTTAAACATGGCAATACATTAAGAAATATACTGACAGTCCTAAGCCTGTAAAGTGGGCCCTCTGACGTTATGGGACATGTTTTTTCACAAATTCTGTTTAAGGACGATCTCTACTTAAGGGCGATTTTTCACGGTCCCCTGAAAGTCGTTAAACAGAGAGCCAACGGTATATATATATATATATATATATATATATATATACTATACTAAACTATATATATATATATATAGTTTAGTATAGTAGTGTGTAATGTAATGTGAAAACAAACGACAATGGTGGAAACGCAAAATGTATGTAAATCGGTAAACTAAAATAAAGTTATTCAAACTAACCCAGCACAGACTGCCATGCAGCTAATGTAGGAAGTAACTAAAAATAGGTTAAACATGAATGAACATCCTTACTTCAATTTACTTGTAGTCTGGAGTCACAGCAATGGGAAGTAAATCATACGCCAAACAGAATCGAACACAGTTCACTTGAAGATATTTATTCCAGTTTCACGAACAGTAAAATGTTGAGTAGAACACCAACGTTGTAAGACAGCAGCAATTCAACTCAGTGACAACGAAGAACGGGAGAACTGGTCCCAAGTATAAATGCTGTTAATACAATAAAAATTTAAGTTATTTAAGTTAAAAATATACGCAAGCGTTAAAATCACCTCTGAATTAAAACTACATCAACGCGCTAAACATTACACGATTGCCAATTAAAATGCTAGTTGCCAAGTTATTTAAACAGAATTCTAAAGCTTATTTAGTTGCCACTTCAGAAAAGTCAAAAGCCCAACCAAGTGCAGCACTGACATCTGTTGGTGAACACTAATAAACATAAAAAAATAACAATAAAAAGGTCTAATTCCAAACAAACACACACACACGCACGCGCGCACACACACACACACACATATATATATATATTAATATATAGGGTGTCCATAATTAAAGTCTCACTTTCTAAAGGCTGCAAAAAAAGAACCACTGGTCAGAATGACTTCAAATTTGAACTGAATATACTGGAAGAAGGGGGAAACGATTTTGCATAATAAAATAAATTCCAAAATGTATCAATAGATGGCGCTGTAGCATTTTGGAACTTTTTTTATTATGCCAAATCGTTTCCCCCTTCTTCCAGTATATTCAGTTCACATTTGAAGTCATTCTGATCAGTGGTTCTTTTTTTACAGCCTTTTGAAAGTGGGACTTTAATTATGGACACCCTGTATATCATTGTAGGGGTGCGGTGTCCCAGTTGGTACAGGCAGCGAGCCAGCTATCTGAAGGTCTCTGGTTCGATGGCCGTCGCTGACAAATACACCGCCATGTGCACTAATGACGGCTGGTGCACGGAAAAGTCTGTTGTGGATGCAATGTCCTCCAAGGTCTCAAATTTACCCTCTGGAGGTTCGGGGTCAAGTGTACCGGTCTCGTCCCTTTACTTGATTATAAATTATGGGACCGGCTTGTAGGGGGTAATGCTAACTACTTATACGGTGCCCCATTAAAGGAATGGCCAGCAGTCTTGCGGTGTTCATACAGGCGAATGTCTAGCGACAAGTGGCTCAGCGTTCGAAAAAAAAATTATTGTTTCACTTGATTATTTAAACATACAATTATCACAATGAAACAGGATAAAAAGAATCTAGTAATAACAGTGTTAAAGATATTTAAGTTTGTTTGTTATCCATGTATAATGTTTGTGATAAAAAAAAATCCTTAAACTTTTGTTACCAATTGGGAACATGCTTTATATGCAGCGAAAAACCTTTTTTAGGCTAATAGCGATATTCTCATTTTTCTTATAGAATCAAAGCATGGTTTAAGTCTTTTTTTTAACAAAAATATTGTTATAAATAAGCATTTATCTAAGATTGGTAAAAAATTAATAGAATGAACGAAAGGAATAAAAAATTCCTTCACTTTGGTTTATTTTACAATAAACTAAATATTCATGACTCCATGGTTCCATATTATGGCAATCATTCTTTTAAAATTGTCATTCCTGTGAAACCCTGTCAGTTTTTTTAACACCTTGTAACCAGTGATTTTATTGATTTTCTTTTACTAATTTTTTGTATAGTTTTATTATGGCCTATGTATGTCACAATATGTCCTCTACACACACAATCAACCAACCAACCAACCAGCCAGCCAACCACCGAAGCCAATTCGCTTTGGGTTCAAAATGCGAATATGTGAAAGTGATGGATATCCATACAAAAAATGGAAATTTATGCAGGCAAAAAAGCGCATAAAATAACAAGTAGATATAATGAACAAAAGAGGTAAAAAACGGTGACAACACCAAAGAAGGTAAAAACAGTGATATATAGACGGTGGTTAAAAACAGTTGGAATTAGGAGGTGAAAAAAAGGCATATATAGATGATAAAAAAAGTCATATTAGTCCGGTAGCTTAGGGCTGTATTTTAAGATTACCGTTACATGGCGGATAAAAGCACCAAATTTGGTATAGAGGTACCTTAGAATGTACTAATAAAAGTTAGCCTAGGAGCCCTCTGTAATTTCTAAAAATTTTCACGTACAGTGCTAAAATCCAAAATGGCCGACTACGACCAAATATCACATGTGAATCTTTCTCTCCGAGGCACTACTACTGCAAAAACGATAAAAGATGGGATTTGTGATGTTGTGTTGCATATGTTGACCATCGTGGATTTCGTACCTGTTTATGTAGTGTTTCTCACAGACTAAATTCTAATTATATTGCCATCATTTTTCCCAGGATAATTTAGCATGGATGTAAACTGGGATCGATGCTTGATTTGCCAGCATGACACTGGTGAAAGCTTGAAATGTCCTTTACTGACCCCAGGGACAAGTAGTGAAAAAACAGATGCCTACATAACATTCCTGAAGAATGTAGATCAGTTCCGCAGCATTGATGCTCTCCCAGTTGAGCTGTCTTTCGGTATTAATGAAACTGCTACAAACTTTGCTTCTCATTCCGCTTCATGGCACAAATCTTGTCATCTGAAGTTTAATAATTCGAATCTGGCAAAGGCTATCAAGAGGAAACAAACTGGTGTTGATCAAAAGAAACGTCGTAGTAAACGCGTAGCATTGGAGGTACAATGCTGCTTGTTTTGAGAATTGGGCAAAGATGAAGGTCCACTCCATGAAGTTTCAACATTTGATACCGACAGCAATATTCGATCCATGATCACACAGCTCAATGACACACACCTCATGACAGGAATAATTGGAGGAGATCTTATAGCAATGGAGCAAAATACCATCTTGCATGTTTGGTCCAGCTTAGAAATCGTTACAGAAACCTCACTCGTAAGGCAAGCCATAAAGAAGAAAACACTGATGAGAAAATTAATTTTTTGTCGATCATTCGTAGAACTTACCAGTTACATTAGTACATCAGTGAAGTCTGGTATTCTCCTTTTCAAAATATCTGAGGTCGACTCTATGTATATAAATCGTCTTGAGGAACTGGGCATCAAGAAACAAATCAACAAAACATTCATCAGACAAAACTGAAGAATCAATTGCTAGAGCATTTCCCAGAAGCCCAAGAGCAGTTTGATGGAAGACACACTGTAATCATATTCAATGAAGGTATGAGAAATATATTGAGAGAAGCTCTGAAGATTCGAGATTTCTCAGAAGATGCTGTTATCCTGACCAAAGCAGCAGCAATAGTCAGAAAAGATATCATGAATCAACAAGGTTTCAAATTTAGTGGCTGCTTCCCAGCACAATGCCAAGAAAACTCACTGCCTGCAAGTCGCTTGTTTCTATAATGTTAAATGGTTCAAACTTGCAAGATCAAGACAAACGTAACTCTCAGGCATGCTTAATCATTGGTCAGTGCATCGTTTACAACTCAAAGAAAAAAATGTCTCATACTACTTTGAAGACACGACACAGTAAGGAACGTGAGCCTCCCTTCCCGATCTATGCCGGCATTAATGTTTATGCAGCTACCAAAAGTAGGAAACTCATCCAGAAGTTATGCCACATGGGCATTTGTATTTCATATGGCAGGATTCTAGAGATTGAAGACTGGATAGGTACTTCTTCCTGTGAACGCTTTGAAGAAAATGGAGTGGTGTCTCCTGCTTGTCTCCATAAAGGGTTGTTTACTGTTGGTGCCCTTGACAATATAGACCACAACCCAAGCTTAACTACATCATTATCCTCATTTCATGGGACTGGAATCAGTCTTTTCCAGATGCCTAGAAATACAGAACCTGGGGAGAGCCAAACACCTATTACAATTCCACCTTCTAGAGATTTAAATCACTCTCTTCCTGACAGCTATGCCTGTGTCCCATCCGTAGCTTTGAAGATCACTCATGTTGTTATACCACAGTGTACGGTGTTTCCAGTAGAGGAATGTTGAGATGCATCCAAGTCAAAGGAACGTAAATGGCTCCAGAAGGTACTACATCTTCTGCAAAAAGAAAATCTCACTAGTGGCGATAACATCACATGGGCTGCCTATCACGCCGCAATGCAACCTCCGATGGAAGACCCTCCAGGCCTTTGTACTCTTCTTCCTATGTTCTATGAGAAGGCTGCCACACCCGCAATTATTAAACATGGCATAGATGTCATTAGACAAGCTATTGAATTCCTTAATACAGGACAAATACCAGTCATTACATTTGATCAACCTCTTTGCCCTGGCTAAGTTTGTACAGTGGACATGGCCGAACACTCATGGTGAGCGACTTCAAGTGGTTATGCTAGGTGGACTGCACATTGAAATGGCCCTCTGGAATACATTGGGTGATGTCTTAGAAGGATCTGGCTGGACTACTGCCCTTGCAGATGCAGAAGTGGCATCCTTTGGCAAGGTTGAATCTTACCTAAAGGCAGCACATTTAACTCGAACTAGGCATGCTCTTCAAATCGCTCTAATGGCCCTGCACAATATCCAGCATGAAGCTTTCCTACTCTCTGAGTGCCCCAAAGATAAAGAAACTGAAATAGACTGGAGAAACGGCATGCGGAAAAGGAGTCGAACTTTCATGTATTGGGACTTGATCATGAAGTATGAAACCCTTATACTAATTTTAATTAGAGCTCACAGGGAAAAGAACTTTAGTCTTTATGTTGCTGTCTTAGAGGAACTTACACCACTATTCTTTGCCTTGGATCATGTAAACTACTCAAGATGTATGCCTGTCCACATCAGGGATATGAAGTCATTGCCTGACTCTATCAAGAATCAGTTTGAGAGTTGTTCTAAGTGGGTCATTTAAAAACACGCAACATGTTTTCTACAATACCATTCGATCAGACTCATGAACAAGAGAACAAGATTGTGAAAGGTTCAGGTCGTATTGTTGGGATCACAGAAAACTCTGTTTCTCTCCCACGATGGATGCTTTCAGAGCCTGAAATTTCCAGAATGATCAAACAGTTTGAAGAAGAATGTATTCTAGATAATGATGACACATATAATCCCAAGAATTTCCAACATCATGAGCAAGGACTTTCATCAACAACTTTCAGCAACAGGTTGTTAGTCTATGTAAAACCATCAATGAAATGGGAAATCCGTTCTTGGATGATTTCCCTAATCTAGTAAGTTTTCCTAATCTAGTGATAAAACCACTCATCTCAGCAGTATCAACCAGATAAGAAAGGAGCTTTTCTGTCAGAAGAATCGAGCAATGGACAAACTTCCACCGACTGAGGATGCTCTTCTACAACATATCCGAAGGGCAGTTTATCAAGCAGGTATTTGGACGACCAGCACACAAACACAGCAAGTGATTCCTTCCACGCAGGATTTTGCTTGGAATAAGGTTTCAGGGTCATGGGTATCAGTTTGGATGACAATTCCAGAGGTTTCCCGGTCATGCAGGGGATTGATTAGATGTTCCTGCAAAGGAGATTACAACAACTGCAAATGTTTGAAAGCCAATCTGGACTGCTCACCACTTTGCAAGTGCAAGTGTAATTTGTAAATGTAATTTATTATAACTGATGCATACTGAATTCCATTGAATGAATAGCTATAAATTTTGTTGTTGTTTTGGGAACACTTATTAGCGTTATATTTGTACTTATAAATTACTGTAATAAATGATATGGATATATTTTATTGTATTTTATTTAATATGTAGGCTACCCTAAGTTAGGTAGTGTACTTAGTTGGCTTAAAACTGTAACTGAAAATTAACGGTAAAATATATTGTGTTAAAAGTGATATTTTGTCGTATGTGTCGGGCATTTTGGATTTTAGTGCCATACATGAAAATTTTAGAAATTCCAGAGGGCTCCTAGGCTAACATTTATTAGTATGCCCTAAGGTACCTTCATACCAAATTTGGTGCTTTTATCCGCCAGGTAACGGTAATTTCGTTAAGCGACCGGACTATATATAGCAGATGATAAAAATCTTGTATATAAAGCAGAAACGGGAAATGGGTCGTGTCTGTATGTGTGTGGGAGTGAGTCACAAAAAACTCAAGAACCGTGAGCCCTACCTTGACGAAATTTACACGGTTTAATGTGCTTTGAAAATCAGGATGAATGTGACTATTTTCATCCCGTTACGACGTTCCATTCTCGAATTATGTTAGAACAAGTTTGTGCGGTATCAACGGATATTTGTGTTCAAAGTCATTTTAACATTTCCTTGTTGCCAATGAAATTATAACATTTGCGTAAAAATAAATAGACACGAATTAAAATGTGATTTATTAATATGTTGGTGCATGCAAGAATGAATTTGATATATTATTTTCATATACATGACAACGCCGGAATATTTCTTTTTAAAAATGAAAATATAAAGATGGAAAGTCATTCATTTTCAATGAATGTGTTCTGAATAAATTTCATGCATTTAAAATATCCCAAGCTACCTGTTCAAACTTCAGTATACTGAAGTACACGTTCACTTAGCTAGAAACACGTGCGTTTAGCCTTGACGTGATGATTTATATAACTAAAGTGACATTGAAACATAGCAGACGATTTAGTTTTGAGAAAGAATTACAGTCATGAAATACGTGTATATTCTAATTAAGGAAGTCTGAAAGTGGCATTGAAACGTAGCAGACAATTTAGTTTTGAGAAAGAATTCCGAGCATGAAATATGTGTATATACTATAATAATTATCAGATTTGCTGTGTATTAATACTGAATGTGTTCTCAATCCATTCAAATATTATTGATTCTTTTTCTATAATAATAAATCCATTCAAACATTATTTACTAGCTATAAATTAATTCTTTAAAATGCCCCAAAAGAAGAGAGCAACTTTTAATCCTGCAGAAGTAAGGGCAGAATGTCAAAGATTGTTGAGAAATGAGCAATGTGATGAAAAAAAATCAGAAGACCGCGAAGCCAACAGAATTCGAAATGCAGTTAGACGAACACAAGAATCTGAAGAAAAACATTCTTAAGCGCGCGAAGTCAAAAGAATTCAAAATGCAGTTAGACGCAAACAAGAATCTGAAGTAAAACATTCCTAAGAGCTCGAAGGCAACAGAATTCGAATTGCAGTGATCCGAAGCAGTGAGACTGATGAAGAAACTTTAACGCGTCGAACATACGATCGTCTTCGATCTTCAACATCGAGAGGAGAAGAAAGCGATGAACAACGACAGCACGAAGGAAGTATTCTCAAGGTCGGTGGAATAATTCTGGAAGCCACAAGCTATCCAGAAGAATTTTTTAATTCTTTGAATATTGATGAAGTCCACTACATAAATTGAAATTAAAAGTAGGATCACCAATTATGCTGCTTCGAAATTTGGACCCTCCAAAGTTATGCAACGGTTGAAGATTAACAGTAAAAAAATTAAATGCTTACGTCATTGAGAGAACAATCTTAATTGGACCGTATGAAGGGGAACAAGTTTTCATTCCTAGAATTCCAATCATTCAAACACAATTGCCATTTTCTTTCAAAAGATTAGTTTTCTGTTCGGCTTGCATTTGCAATAACCATAAACAAATCGCAGGGACAGTCATTAAAAGTTACTAGACTGGATCTTACAGAAGAAAGGTTTTCGCATGGTCAGCTGTATGTGGAAATATCTAGAGCAAGGAGTTTGAAGTCGTAACATCCTCCACCCCCAATGAAGACAATCATTATTGCTTACAACATAATAAATCAAACAATTTTAAATTCAATTATTACAAAATTAATAACGAAAAACATTGATATTAACAGAAATGAAAGCACTATTAAATGAAACAAACAATATAACTTGACAGCTGGCTTGTAAAATCACAACCTCATTTTTAAGGGTTGGATCACGACTTACCTATCTCCATATGATGCAGAAGCTGAATCGAACATTTGATTTGACCTGTAGAAGTTTTCAGCGTGACAGCTCTTACCTGGTTGTCTCTGTCAAAATGCAATTCAGTGACTCTTCCCATTCTTCACATTTGCCGTGGCATCTTATCATCTGCTATCAAGACTACGTCACCTACATTAAATTGACAAGTTACAATAACTTGTTTTATAACATTTACATTTTTTAACTGTAAAAGGTATTTACCCTTCCATCGTTTCCCAAAATGATTTAAAAGCTTTTCACGATATAAATATCTCTTAATTAATACTTTATGAGTACTGAATACACCTCCAGAAATTGATTTGTTAATATGGGGAGGTAAAGCAGTTATTCTTCTTCCAATGAGGAAATGAGCTGGAGTGAGAGGGGATGGTTCTGTAGGTTCATTATAGACATAAGTAAGAGGTCTAGAGTTCAAACTGTATTCAATCTCTGCAAGTATTTTTTGCAGTTCTTCAAAGGTTACCAAAGCCCTCCCAAGAATTTTCATCAAAACAACCTTTGTCATACGAACCATCCTCTCCCAATATCTGCCCCACCAAGCGGCCTTTTCTACTATGTACTTCCACGTAATCCTCTATTTTCCAAAATAATTTTGCATGTCTGAGTCCTTTATGTTCGTATCCAGTTTCTTGAGTTCGGTGACCGCACCTTTGAAAGTCAAGGCATTGTCCGAGTTAATAATTAGACAAACACCTCTCCTTGAAACAAACCGTCGAAACGCTAGCAGGAAATGTTCACTACTTAAGCTGGACAGAACTTCCAAATGAACAGCGCAAGTAACGGCGCAGGCAAATAATGCGATGTAGGCCTTGCAATTGTCCTTTTGTATATAAGGTTCCTGCAAAGTCTATTGCAGTGACTTCAAAAGGTTGGGCTTCCTTAGTTCTGGTTGAAGGAAGTGGAGCTACTACCTGCTTTCCTTGTTTAGCCTTGAATCGCCTGCATCGTAGACACTTGTTTAAACAGGACTTTACAGCTTGCCTGTCACGAATTATCGAAAATCGTTCTCTGATCTGTGTGATAGTGTCAGAAACACCAGAATAAAGCACGTTCTTATGCTCTCTCATTATCAAAAGTTCAGCAATCCTAATTCCTAATTAAGGTTATTGTTTAGTGTAGTGTTTTGTTTTTGTTTTGAGACCCGCAGTTTTGTTTTATTTTTCGCTTTCTTATTCTGGTTTACTGTTTGGCTTTTACTTGTTATATTTTGATCCGAATTTCCGATCCTGTGGATCTTGGAATGAGGGCTTGTATCGGGGCGGCCCGTCTTCAGGAAAAAACTCCGTATGGCTAACGCCGGGACGGTTAAAGTTTTGTATTATCAAAAGTTCAGTAAATTTAGTCTTGTTCGGAAGAAATATTGGATGTTTAGATTGAATATCTAAATCAGAAGTCTGCAATCTTCCCTTCAATGCTATTAACCCACCAAAGGTCAAAAGTGGATCTAAAGCATATAGCTTGGATTCAGAATCTAATGCGGTTTTCGTTTTTAATTCGCTATATTCTTTACCAAAGTCCTTTCGTTACACGGTTCGAAGCCAATAATTTTCTTTTGCAGAGAGTACATGCGCTGTTAAAGCATCCGTAGATTTTAATACATTTTGGTTTATAATTGTTCACAAACCGCATGATATGTACACTTATTCTTAGGATCTTTTCTAGGTCACTATACTTGTGAAGGTCCAATAGTGGTTCAACGGTTTCAAAGTTTACATGAAACGCAACGACCTTTCGCTTCTCTTCCTCAACACCTTCAGTATTTGAACTGACCCTCATCGCTGTTACCTCACATGGAATATCTAACTCTGCAAGCCAAGGTGGTCCTGTAATCCAAACATTATCATTGATTAGAGCTTGTGCGCTTATCCCTCTAGTGAGCTTATCGGCTGGATTCAATTTTCCATTGCAGAATTGCCATCTCGATGGATCAGTACTTTCCTTTATTTCTACCATGCGATTTCTCACATATTGCTTCCAGTCATCAGCAACACACTTTATCTAATGAATACAAATCTGGGAGTCAGTCCAGTAAAATATATTTCTTGGTTCTTCCATAGGAAAAGTAGACTGTAAATATGACCGCTGTCTTGCTGATAGTAGGGTCCCCATTAACTGGAGTCTTGGGAATGTCATCTTCTTCAGTGGGGATAAACGAGACTTCGATATTAGGAAACACGTTAAGTATCTATTTAACCTTCTCATTCTGAAGTATGCTACCGATCCATAGCATTTGGAACTGGCATCTGAGAATATGTGTACTTCAACAAAATTCCAGCAAATTTCACTGAAATATAATCTTGGTATCTCAAAGAATTTCAACTTCTCAACGTCGTTCAGCCACTCCAGAAATTCTGCTTCAATTTCACTAGGAACACATTCATCCCATTGGGGGCCTCTTTCCCACAACATTTGGACTATTCTCTTGAGTCGTACCGAAAAGGGGTTCATTATACCCCTTTCATTATACAACAAAATTAAAAACAAACCACAGCATTACTGTTATATAACGTATAATCTCTTCTAAATTCAAACATAGAGTGATTGGATGAAATATAAGACAGTTCAGTTGAAATTCCAGTGCTAAACAGGCTTTATTTTATACAAAGATGATGAGCATAATAAAATTCCCTTGCATATTTTATATACATCAACATTTTCATCGTCACACTTGATCCAGCATGACTCAAGGCAAAGAATCAGTAAATATTTCGATTCAAATGGTAAGTTGTCCAACGAAATTTCCTCATAAAAATTTTCTAATCACTGATTCGCAAATGCATATTATTTTATTCTGTGTTCTGCAAACAAAGGTAATTAAAGTGAGAAGAGATTTTGTTGCAATTTTTTGATAGCTCAATTTTTTCTGGACATAATTGTTGATATCGGTTGCTCCAAAATTGTATAATTATTTCAAAAAGAATAAAAAATATCGTTTAGAAAAAATTATTATTTTCAAATTTTTTTAACTTATTTCAAAACATAATTTTGCAAACGAATCTTTAAAATATCATGCAAAATTTTTTTGAAAAATTTCATTTTAAGAATTAAAAAAAATAAAAATAATATTTACGGATGTAAGAAAATTCTGTCCTGTAAAAATGAAATAAAGAAAATTTTAATACACTAGTTCTCAAAAATTAAGGAAAAATCACAAAAAGGGATAACTGGTTCAAAACTAGGCCAATCTGTTTAAAATTTTAATGTGTTATTAAGTAAAAGGTGCTGAACAATACTAAAGTATGCAAAATAGTGGCGCTGCAGTCGGAATACGTCCTTTGAGCGGAGCATAAAAGTGCATGTTTCTGAGCAAGGCGGCAATTGTCACTGCTAGGCTGAGATTAGACATCTGGCATAGCCAAATTATAACAATGACCTCCAGTCATCATTTGCCCGAAGAACTGCAATGGCGAGCTATTGGGAGATTAGAGGCAGGACAAAGTCAGACAGAAGTGGTCAGATGGCTAAATGTGAGTTCGTCTGTTGTTCATAGACTTTGGCAACAATTTATAACCACGGATTCGGCATCCAGGAGGTTCAGCCAAGGACGGCTATACGATACGACGAGTGCAGATGACCGATATTTGTGATTATGCGCACGAAGGAATAGAACCGCAACTCCGTCTGAACTCAGATCCTCCCTCGCTGCAAGCTCCGGAAGGTTGGTATCAACGTCAACCGTGCGTAGAAGGCTTCACGAAGGTGATCTTTTTGCGAGGCGAACAGCCATTAGCGTCCGTCTCACGTCACGCCATAGGCGGGAACGTTTGTAGAGGGCACGTCAACATGTCCACTGGACGCGTGATCAATGGAGGGCTGTTCTCTTTACGGATGAGTCCAGGTTTAGACTCCAAAGCGATAGTAGGAGTATTTTGATTTGGAGAGAACCTGGAACTCGTTTTCATCCCTCACATATCCGTGAAAGAGATACATACGGATCATGCAGTGTCTGTGTTTGGGGTGGTACCTCTTTGGATGGACGCACAGACCTCCATGTCTTTCCCCGTGGAAAAGAGAATGCTCACACCTATAGAGATGACATCCTTGATGCTTATGTACGCCCTTATGCCGGGACAATAGGTGATGCTTTCGTGCTACAGGACGATAACGCGAGACTGCACAGGGCTCGCATCGTGGATACTTATCTTGAGCGGGAAACAATTCAGTGCATGGAGTGGTCAGCTCGATCACCGGACCTGAATCCTATCGATCATGTTTGGGACGCTTTAGGACGACGTATTGCTGCTCTCAATCCTCCTCCTAGGACCATAGCCACGCTTTCATCTGCTCTGGCGTATATGTTCATAAGCTCGTGTTTTACACCATGTTCATTGCAAAACGCTGTGAAATTGTTGTTTATGAATTCTGTTCCATTATCCGTACGGATACATTTCACCTTCCGTCATAGGAACCTCTCTGCACGAGCAACATGATTTCTAAAGATTCTAAATACCTCAGATTTTTCACGCATAGGGTAGACAGAGGATTTACCGGAAAAACCATCTATAATTGATAAAAAATACTTTTCACCGTTCCGACCAATAGTACTGCAAGGACCCCAAACATCCATATAAATCAAATCATTGGGGTGTTTAGAACGTCTAAAATTTATAGGTTTAAAACTTACCCTCTTAAATTTATTGAGTGTACAGGTTTCGCAGACGAAATTATACCCCTCAAATCTTTCCAAACCCTTTATGGCATGTTTCCTAATTGTGTCTCTGATTACATATGGACTAATATGTGCCAACCTTCGATGTATTAACTCATCGTCAACTTTTCTCGACACACATGCTCTGAAATTTTCTTTCTGGCTAGCTATCCGGGGATTTTTAGGACAAACTTGATACAAACCATTTTTTAATTTAGCACAAAAAATAGTTTTTCCATACCGGTTTTTAACTCTTACACCACTCTGACCACCTTCGAATCTAAGACCTTGGCTGTCCAAAACAGAACCTGAAATCAAATTCAATTTAAGGTTAGGTGAGTACATAACATTATATAAATGAAAAATTCTGGAACCAAACTGAAGCTGAATAGTCCCTTTACCAATGATCGGGAAAGTCACACCTTCGATAGCTACGGATAATTTATCGTCTTGTATTTCTTCAAAGTTCTTGAACCATTCCTTTACCTTACAAAAATGATGACTAGCTGCAGTATCGAAAGTCCACAATTTTGAAGACTCTTCGAAATTGCTGACATAGGCTTGCACGAAATTAGCTGACTGAGAAGTCACCTTCTTAAAAGGTCGTTTTGATCTTGACTTATAACGTACAGGACTCATACCACGTGCGGGAGACCGACTTCGAATTGGCGTACTTTTCTGGTAATGTGTCGTATTCCCTGTCGAAACAAGTAGTCTAGGTTGGTACACAGGAACTGGATCTTAAACAGAACAATTTTTCTTAATGTGTCCCACTTGATTACACCTGTAACATATCACGCTCTTCTGAAACATGTTGTTGCGTGTTACTGCAGAGTATGCCTTAACCTCATGTGCTTTACTACGGTCTTGTTCTCGTACGGTTAATCTATCTTCCTCTGCCACTAACTCCACAAGAATATCCTTAAATTTAAACTTTTCATCTGGCCACCGTAATATGGACTGTGATATACTGTTATATTCTTCTGGTAAGTAGCGTAGCAACTGAAAACTGACGTAAAGTTCATTAATAGGGTGATTTATTCCACATAATTTTTCGACAATTCTTGTTAAACGTGCTGCAAAAAGGCTGAATTTTTCATGCGATTGAATTCGGCTTGAAAATAACTCTAAGATCAGCTGCATATGCCGTGACCTATTGTCAGGTTCGAAAAATAATTTTAACTTAAGCCATGCCTCACGAGCGTTTTCTATTCCTTCTATAACTTTCCGAAATTCAGGAGAAATATTTAAAGAAATCAAGGAAACCGCTGCTCCAGCACGGAGCACGGAGAGCTCCAGCACAGAGCCAGAATACCCTGCCTGTGTAACTACACTTTTCACGGCATCGGCATCTTTACCAAATACACCTTTAACGCTATCGGCATCTTTACTTGCTGCAACTATCTTTTCATGCTCAGTTTTTATTATAGGTGATAGCTCAGTACCTGCTACTATACCCCAGCATCCCCTTTCCATAAGGATGTACTTCATATCTTCGACCCAATTGCCGTAATTATTTGCATTGAGTTTTTCTATCTGGGCCTGCATTTTCAATTATCTTCACAAAATACACATTAATAAAAAAAATTCACTTGTCGTCTATATTTACTATCATTAATACTAAATTTAATGCCCCCCCCCCATCTTCGGGGCCACTGGTATACTCAACTACTTTTCAAAATACAATCTTTAAAAGTTCAAAAAACATTTCAGGCTTTTATTCAGTATTTTTCATGGTCGTATTCCTTCAATAACTCCGCTAGCCCATAACCATTTATTGTCAGCGTACATGTTAAAAACATGCACGTCAACAATTCTTATAATTTATATTAAAATAGCAGAGTTTAAAATGTGCAGTAAAAGCTATGTTAAAAAAGGTATACACTAAAACCATTAAAGTTGTTCAAAATAATGTATAGACGACAAGACTTTTTAACAATAACTAAAAGTTTATTCATTTGAAAAACTGGTTACGAATTAGATAAAAACAACAATATCAACATCTTTCTTCTTACTAATAATACTGGGGTTTTCTTTAGATCAGTTTTATAACAAACATTATATTTTATCATACTGTGATGGACTATCACAAGAATTAATATATAACTAATACAAAACGTCTTACTCTAGACAGGCTTGATACTTCATCCCAATATTTCATCCGCTCAAGAAGCTTACGATAGTGTGTGTATCCTTGATGTCGTGATGCGTTTTCTCGAAAGAGTTCGCCGCTTATATACACTTAACAAAAGCCGATATTCAATATCGGGTTGATTTACATCACTTCACTTGAAAAATGCTATCGGTTGGTAACTGAAGATTTGTGTTTAATTATGACGTATGGCAGATTGCCAGACATGACGTAATCTAAACGAAACTTACGTCGTTGATTCGGTTTAGTTATTAATTGAATAGCCTTTAACTTGAATCGGCTTAAAAATGGAAATACAGAATATGACGTCAAACTTTGGAAAGGCAAGTAATTAATGAATCTTCATATTGGTTCATATTGCTAACAATATATATATATATATATATATATATATATATATATATATATGTAAGTATATATATATGTGTGTGTGTGTATATATATATATGTGTGTATATATATATATGTATGTATGTATATATATATATGTGTGTATATATATATATATATATATATATATATATATATATATATATATATACATATGTATGTATGTATATATATATATATATATATGTGTGTGTGTATATATATATATTGTGTGTATGTATGTATATATATATATATATATATGTGTGTGTGTATATATATATATATAAATATATATACATACATATATATGTATATATATGTATATTTATATATATATAATATATATATATATATATATATATATATATATATATATATATGCATATATATTACATTATACAAATCGTTCAAATTTCTGGATATAGATGGCAGTGTAGAAGTGGAATGGTATAATTCCCCACGGTGTGTGGCCAATAACGGATATACATATATATACACATGTGTGTATATACGTTTAGAGTTGAAAAAATAACGTAAGGTACTTCGTTCCTGACGGGGGTCCCCCGACCGCACAATTTTTTCAATTTACCGGTCTCCCGCAACTAGGGATGCGACATCGATGTCGATGTTTTCAAAACATCGATTTATTGAAGCCGATGATTTTTTAACATCGATGTTTTGTGCTCGATGTTTTACGTTGTCTCGATGTTTATTTTAATGAAAAAGTACCGTAATTAAAAAATTTTACCACGTAGCATAATTTTCACACTCAGTAAATGTAAGTCTGAATTCTGAAAAGGACGAATACAAAAGGGGGAATGATTCCTTAGCAAACAGACAAGTGGCAATTTACAACCAATGAACCAATCAGAGCGCTTGGAATGTTCCTGACACTCCAGAACCTTCCATGGGGTTTTATTTTACAAATAGTATATACACGAGTGCATCCATTTAAGTGTTTTGTGCTGGTTTTATATAAGTTGAAGTTAATATTATTAGTATAAGATGCCTTCCAAAAGTACCGCTTGGAAATATTTTTACAAAACCTCTGACAAATTGGCGAAATGCAATATTTGCCTTAAGTCCCCCAAAACTTCTGGCAATACCACGAATTTATCTGGACATTTGAAGGCAAAACATGGCGGTATTTACAATGAGAATTTTGAGTCATCAGTGTAGCCCAAAGCAACCAAGTTTTTGTCATTTGTGTCTGCCCAAGAAGAGAGTAAAATTAAATCACCCCTTCCCCCCACGACTAACGGAAGTAACATTAATGTTAGAGATTACTAAACCAGTTTTAAAACATGGATGTTCTAAAACATCGATGATTAAAAACATCGATGGTTTTTGGGCGATGTTTTATTAGCATCGATGCTTTAATATTGAATATGTTTTGTTATCGATGTCGCATCACTACCCGCAACACAGGAGTAATTATCATCTTCTGCGCGCACGTGTTCATCGCGATATTCGAACTTTCCGTAACTCCCCATGGGCTGAATTCATTCAAGGGCTAGATCCCGATGATAACTCCGTCTGGCAATTTGTCAGACGATTACGTAAGCAGCACACGCAATTTCCGCCCATTCAAGGCCGTCATGGAGTTGCAATGACTGACTTAGACAAAGCAAATGCCATCGCTGACTCCTATAGAGAGCAATTCTCTCCTAACGACGACCTAGTCAATGAGGAAAACCATAGACTTGTCCTCACGACCGTTCAAAATTTCCTTTCCACCCCCACCGACTCCACTTCCCCCACTACCTTCTTTGAAATCACGGACATTATTCAAAAACTTAATAATAAAAAAGCTCCTGGCATAGACAACATTAACAATTTAATTCTCAAAAACCTCCCAACTAATATCATTCTATACTTCACTGTCATAGTTAATTCCATCCAAAAATTTAATTATTTCCCCACTTGTTGGAAGACTAATAACTTCAATAATTAGCCCTATCCCCAAGCCAGGGGGGGATCATAATTTTCCCCAGAGTTATCGTCCAATCAGCTTGCTGTGCTCCCTTAGTAAGGTGGCGGAGCGCGTCATTCTTAACCCTACACTACATGGTGAGTCATATATGAATCATACCATTTTCGACTAAGCTGAAACCAAAATATTTAATATTTGCCACTACTGCATAGCTTACCGTATCTGCCTCAATCCGAACTACCTTTTATCACTTATTTTTGCTAGTAGACGGCAGCACATACGCAATTTTATGTCGTTATGTTTAGCTATTCTGTTTTTTGAATGATTTTTAGAATTCCACGTGGGGAAGCTATATTTATAAACTGAAAAAGAGTATTAAAGAAAGGAAAAAAATATTCAGTGTATAGCTGCAAGATAAGTCTAATCACACGTTATGATATTTTTCAATTTGAGCGATTTTATATTTATGTTTTGAGCAGTAATAGGTATGATTCATATGTGCATCTTTATGCATTGAGGGGATCACTATTGACGATTTTTTATAAATATATATATTTTTTTCTACATCAATTGTATATATTGAAAGTTGCATTTATCATAAATATATATATATATATATATATATATATATATATATATATATATATATATATTTATTTATATATTTGTTTTGGCATTAATTGCATACATTGACCGTTGTATTCAATTTGAATGTACTCCGTAGCGAAGTGCAGGTTTTCAGCTAGTCTATACATATAAAAACAGTTCCGTAACTGACTCACTGACAGACATACAACGCACAGACTAAACCGCTGGACCTAAAGGGCTGAAATTTTGCATCGCGATTCTTCTTAGAGTGTAGGGGTGCACTAAGAGAGATTTTTGAAAAATTCTTCTTAGATTTTTTTTAAAATTAAAGTTTTAAGCGGTTTTAGTAACTTTTTTTAAGTTTGCATTTATAATAATAATTTGAGGGTTATAAAATTTATATCACGAGAAAGATCATAAAAATTCCTTTAAAATGAAATCTTTTTCTAATCTTTACCTCTATTTTATGATTTTTGGTGAATTTTTAAAGATTCATTTTTAGAATTTAATTTATTAAATGCTGATCACGTGATTTCTTTTCCTGGTACTTTAAAGAAATTTATCGTCACGTGCATAACAACTAAATAGACAAAAAAATATTTTTTTTCTTGCTAATGGGTCAGCCGATTGAACATTATTTTGTTTATAAAAATATCCCTTACGATTTTTTTATAAATATATATATTTTTGTCTACATCAATTGTATATTGATGACATATTATCTTGCGACATGAGTTAAAACCAGCTGGTCAAGGCACTCCACTATTAAAAATTCAACTCAGCAGTAAGTGTAAAAGGGGAGTACATTTTTATTACGATGTTTCTAATTATTTTACAAATGTTTGCATGAAATCAAATGGTGTTCATTTAAACGCGTCTTTAACTTTATAAATTTAAAATTAATTCTTAACTGAGAGACATTTATATATCATGGGCGTCACTCGCATCATAAATATTATGTATTATTATATAATATTCATACTTTTCCTAACTTCAATACTAAATTTTTTTTTAAATTTAATGATGAAACTGGAAAAAAACAATATTATATTCTACGAAGCTCGTTTTTTATGTGTGCATGACTATAACCTTGGATGTATGAAAAAATATGTTTTTCTGTGAAAACGTTCATGTGTACTCATGTGTAAGCGCTTTTCCCAATTTTCCTCTGTCAAAATAAAAAAAATATTAATTTTCTTTACTACCAAAGGTTTTCTATAACTTTTAATGGAAATGATGGGGATAGAGATGACATACTAATTTATTTTGCATCTATGTAGCGCTTTGCAACACATTTTCTTTCTTGCTAGGAGGGGTTAGGCAGATGGCGTTAGGTTAAAAAGGGGGGGGGGGGGGTTTGGAAGTAAGTGTAAAAGTGGAGTAGATTTTCATTACGGCGTTTTACAAGTATTTTACAAGCCTTAGCATGAAATCAAACGGTGTTAAACGTGTGAGTAAAACTATTTTTTATTTAAGATTTAACTTTATAATTTTAAATAAATTCTTAACCGAGGGATATTTCTATTTCATTGGCGACATTCGCGTCATAAGTATTATGTAATATTAGTAATATTCATACTTTTGCTATTTTTAGTACTATAATTTGTTTACACATTAACAATGATACTAGAACAGTCAAAATTAATGTCCACAAAGTTGAATTTTGATTTATACATGAATATAACCTTGGAAGGAATTTAAAATATATTTCATAAATGAAGCGTTCTTGTATTAATAGGCAAAATAAAAATTGAAAAACATATTGTGATTTCGAACTTCTTTGAGTTTAGTTTTAAAATTTATTTAACATGATCTTATTTGAAAAACTTAAACTGTTACAGTACATGAATCGAAGAAGTGATAGGAACGGGATTTGTGAACCTGAAAACCCAACCCAACTACCAACTACCAACCCAACGTTGCACCTCCATCAAAATTTTTTCACTAGGGTGATATCTAGAGTGAGTGAAGTATTACAGTTAATTTGTTATAATTTGAAATTTTTCTTTTCATTCAAAACAGGATTTTCATCCAGAAATAAAATGTCATGTTTTAGCTCTATCAACTCCAAGTAATTATTTTATTTACATTTCTTTTATTATCCTTATCTTTTATTATCTCCTTAAGAATTATAATCCTTCCCCCTATTATATTTCTTTTCCATCTTATATAAATTTTTAATATCAAAGACACATTTATGATTAGGAAAAGTGGATTGCAGGGTAAAAATAATAAAGAACAGGCAATTAATCAATTAATCAATTCACTATTTATACGCATTTCTCAGTCCTATCCTCAATATTTTAAGCCCATCCCCTGATATCTCTGGTATTTTTAACCACCGGTTGAAATCGAGAATCACAAATTCATTTCTTTAAGAAAAAAATGGTCGTAGTTTGCTTTAAAATAAATACATATCTTCGTATATTGGATGATATTTAATCGGAGTGTAGTGAAGTAATCCATTATATATGCTATAGTCGAAGTAATTCATTTTAAGGTAGAACAGGAATTTAATTTTATAACAGAAAAATAGCGTCTGTGCTTAACGCTAACATCTGTAAAAGAATAAAAGTAGTAATATTTCTCCTACTATCAAAGATTTATTTAAATTGTATAGATTAAATAAGAATGGCATGTTAAAATTTATGACGGAAAAAAAAGACAATCGGAAAGTTCAGGGCTCGATTTGATGGAATAATTAAAGACATTCTTCTAAAAGGGATTATTTGTTTAATCATTTTCATAATTAGGAAATTCCCCCTTCCACTACTTTTCTAGATGTGAAATGAATATCATAATGTAGCACTTCTCGCCAGTCATTTACAGCTTACAGATAACCATTGACTCCACCCCCATCAACGAATCAACACGAGGATCCTGGAGATACCAAAGAGAACTCTTCTTTTCACCCACCAAGTCTGACCAAAAGACTCTCCGCTTCACTTTTTGTGTTGCATTTTTCTGAACTGATGATGATATTCTTCGAACTTTCAATACTCATTTCAGTGGTACTTCCGCTCTCCGCTGACATTCATCTGAAATATCTGTGTTTGAAGGCGTTGGCCTAGGCAACACAGTTAGCCAATTGTTCCTATTGTCCTATGGCCAGTCATTTCTCTTGGAGCACTAATAGTGCATTTGGCTGTTAAATGTGAAGTAGTAGATACATTGACACATTTATGATGAATTATTGAATTTAAAGGAATTACAATTTTTCTAATGTGACAAAAAAAAGTTTGGTGCAGATGTAGTATACGCAACGAACGCCAAGGGGCGATTTTTGCCAAATATGATGGTTGTTTGGCGGTTTTATATTCTGGCAGGGAGAATTTTAAGATCGGATGGTATTTTTTTGCGATAAGCTTTGTTTTACTGACCGCTACAGCCAGCGGAAGCTATTTTTATACTGTACAACAGCCAGCGGTATGTAGCGAAGCCAGCGGCTGGGGATTTTCTGTAATGTTTTTGGACGGATGCGTAACGGAGCATAGCGGAATGAAGCAAGGGTATCTGAGGGAAGAGAAGATTCCCATGTGCGCCTACGAGTTTCATAAAGCCAGCAGTAATTTTGTTTTCCAGTTTATTGTTTACATTTCGCAGTTTAAGCCTAACAGGTCTCCGAACGGGATTTTGGCGCCAACTTTTCCCCAATTTGGAGATGGCCCGTTGCGTATACTACATCTGTTCCAAAAGTTTTATCCTTTATATCTATACATATTTCCATGTATATTTAAAACGCTCTTTATCACCTTTGATTTTATCCCTTCCCCTTCTCTCTACATCGGTTTTTCTGTTTATATATGTTTACTTATTTACGTATACGTGTATTAAAGCAATAGAAACCTGACTAAAATTATGTGTGTATATTATGTCTGTATATTTCATTACCAAATAAATTTTTAAAATACTTAATTTGAGAGAATTTTAATAAGAGAAAAATAAATAGTTTTCGTACGACTCAAAATGTCTGTATTATAATTTGGTGGAAACTGACAAAATAATCTGATTCCGAAAACAGATCCCAAGAAAACAACACTATTGATTTGCCGGTTGCCAGAAACATAAAACTAAATTACAATGACTAGGAATTTAAGAAGATTAGGAAGAAACTGTGACTGGTCGTCCTTATTTGTATGAATAACCCCTCCCGCGCAGGCGTGTCACCAGCATTAGGCGCTTTACATGCATTTTATCATTCCGAATTTAGGTTGATTCCACCTTAGATTTTTGTGTTGAATATATGAGGGATTCGAGGGATTCTGAATTTAAGCATGTATTTATGACTGCCTGTAAGTATAAAAGTACCCTTTTGTATTGTAAAATATTTTATTTTCTTCATCTTAAATTGTGCATAGAAAGAGTATGCATATTTAAAAGATGAGGAAATATAAAACGCATAATTTTAATTTTTGAATCAAGTCACATTATATTTCTACATAGATTTTTTATCCTCATTTAATTCCATAAAGGTGGCTTTAACGCTTTAAATATGATTTCCGGATAAATATTGTTCCACTCGTTGAGGGTACCCATGAATTTATCGTTCTCTTCAAATTTTACACTGAAATTTAAACATCCTTGAGCGCATTCTTTGAATTTAGCAGTATCTTTTGAATTTAGTTAATTGTAAGAGTAAAGAGAAAAAATGAATAATGAAAAAAATGAGTGACTAATATCTACTCGGTCATTGATATAAAAAACCGATTCTGAAGATAATAGAATAAAAAGTAGTGTCAAAATTACGATAAAAAATTTTCTTGATTGTTGTGATATTCATAAGACATTCATAAGAACAGCCACGAAGCACCTGGGAAGCATGGATATCTCCAGATACTTGATCGAAAATTTTAAGGATATGAACCTTTTATTCTTAAATTATTGATCAATCAGATACAAATAAGTGATATTGAATAGAAAAGTAACATGAAAACGTTGAATTTCAATAAATAAAAAAAATTTAAATGTAAGAGTAATGAATATAAGCTTCAGGAAGAATAGTAGTAACTACAGTACATGGGCCGAGCCCTCCACAATAGGATGATATAGCAATGCATAAAACTTCAGTGATCAGTAAAAAACGAAAGTAGGAAGAAAAATAGTAAGTGGGGAAAACAAAAAGCTTCTATAGTACAAGTAAAGTTAAAAAAAGGGGGGAAAGACACCGAGAGAACAAAATTATGAATACAAAAATTAAATTTGTTCATACGAATAAAAGAAAATTTCAATGTCTCCGAAATTCCCCCCCCCCAAAAAATAAAATGCGGTTGGTTTTAAATTAAAAAGGCCAAATTATGTATGCTTGTGAAAATAAAATGTGTCTGGCGACACTAAAATTAATATAACATGTGGTTTATCTTAAATTACAAAATGACAAAGTGTTAATGCGTTCTGCTAAATTTAACATTGTTGAGTCAACCGACACGATAAAATATTAAAGATGAGTTAAGTTCAGACGAAAACTTTACATATATTTTACAATCATTTTGCGACAAGGACATTTATAGGGCTGGAATCTAAATTTTAGCAGTCAGCAGTGAAATGCAGTTTCCAAAGAAGCATCAAGTTTGTATATAGTTGCTTATTGAATAAAACGCAATTTAGTTCGATGATTTGAACTGAAAAACTACTTTAAGAAGAGATTAATTTTTCTGTTTGCTTTAATTGTATTTTGGAAAGCCAGATAGACCGTCAGTTATAAAATGCTAGGGGAACTCCCTCGTGGGAGGAGTCAGAATTTCAAAAATACACACAAGAATCTTGGATACTCTGAAGGTGTATATATTTGCAGTGCCAGGTTTTTATGCCAAATCGTTTCGTGTTCTGGTACTTTGGTTGTCTAGGCCCTCAATAGACGACTAATTTATCGCAAAAGGGAATGTATGCCCATCCTTTTGTCGCAACTCCGAGTGGGCGATAGTATGAGCATATATCGAAAAAACGTGCCGCCCATCGATGTATCACGAGTTAACCAACATAAAAGCATGCGAGCCGGTACATTACAAAACAATTTGATTTTTCTGAGTTTAATTATAAATTAACAGGCGTAATATAGTTAAAAATTTTAATTTCACTTGTTAACGTGTTACGGGGATTAAAAATTTAATGTTTATTGGGTAGATTAGATTGAATTAGATAGACAGTTAAATTGACAATAATTTTTTACTATATTTGTAGAAATTAAGTTAAACTGAAATAATATTACTTAGTAATAATACTTAGTAATAATAATACTTAGATACTATACTGTCTATCAACAGCATAGTATCTAAGAATCAGACTCGTGGGGAATTATGGTCATTGGACTTTCCCCCGACGTATAAAAAAAAAAGAGTATCAGAATCGGGCTGCTTTAGTTGGATTGCCCAAATCCGAATGCAAGAGAGGCGGTAAGCATGCTTTCGGCTTGGACGGTGTTCCCATTAGGCTGTTTCTAATTGAGATTTCTAAAACTAGGCGTCATTTTCACCGACTTCTTAGGGAATGCCCCTAAGAATAATATTGTATATATATATATATTTCAACCTTTTCTTTGTGAGAACGAATTAACAACGAACTGCATTTTCATAAACAAAGAATAAAAGCTCCGTCGGACAATTTGCAAGTAAGTAGTATTTATTAACAAAGTTCTGCATGCACTTGTTATGTTACACAATTTTTTTTTTAAAAAACCTGTCTTATATATTGTTGGACTGAAACTTCGAAAGGGAGGGATTAAGTACCGGTCAGAAGCAATTGCTGCGTGGAGAGCTGGAGTAAAAAAAAAAAAAACCATTGCCAAGCTTAACGCAAAATAATTCTCTTGGTCAGCAACTGGTCGTATAGCGTCGGAAGCGATTCCTTCTAGTTTCTTTCTAGTGATTCTTCTGTTTTTTCAACTCTGAGATCTGCATTTCGTCGCTGATCGGGGTGGGGGTGGGGGTGGGGAGTGTTCTACGGATATTCTAAATCTGCTCATTTTCCATTTGGCTCCATTACTTGCACTTGCTAGTACTGGAACTGATCTGCCGCTTATTGACGCGTCTTTTTGTTTATAATAAACCTTATTCCCTTTCATTAAATTGTTTTTTTTGGTCTTTTCAAACTTGTTCCAGATTTCGTGTTTTCAAATTGTTCTTTAAAATTTGTTTTACCCTCCTACCTGTTTCTCAACTCCTCAGTTAAGATTGAGTCATTACTTTTTAATTACTCAAGATTGAAACAGACCACTTTTTTCTCCTTTATTTATTTACTTATATTATACTGCCAACATCAGTAATAATTTTGAGAATGGTAATCTGTGCTACACACTATTGCTTTTTGAGAAAGAATATGTAGCTCTGCTCTTCGGTGACTCAATAATTAAAAATGCCAATGCCAAATTTTTATGCCAAACGCAAATTCTATGAACGCCATCACATTTGTCACTTTCTGGCCTCTGCAGACCATCTGCATTGATATTTGTTGACAGATCTTTTCTTCCAGTCAATTTACATGGTCAGAAATCGAGAAAAGGATTTTATAAGCACGCATCGCCAAATAAGTAATTCGTATTTCAGGGAACGAATAAATTTTAGTCTGACTAAAACTAAAACTTAAGCATATGTCAGCGTTACAAAGCAATGCTGAATACTCACGAAAGGTTTAGTTTTTGGGGATTTAATAGCGCAAGGTCCAGGGAGGACATGTTGCGCCAAACACATGGTAAAACCCGAAAAAAAAACATGTATACGTCAGAATTTTGAAACCATAATCCATTAAGATAAATGAATGATGAAAGTGAGATAAAAACAGTGAATAAAATAACAAGCAGACACAACGAACAACAGGGGTAAAAATGGTAACAAGAACAAAGGTAAAATGAGTATACAGACGGTGATAAAATGAAGCACATTTATCAGGTGATAAAAACAGTCACATATAGCAGGTGACAAAACCAGTTATATATAGCACGTGTTAAAACAGTCATATAAAACAGGTAATAACAAGTAATATAAAAAGGAAAGTTTTTAAAGTCAATTCCTACGTAGGTCAACAAAGAAAAATTTTATTTTAGCTACTTTTTATTAAATAATTACAATTAATATAAATATGTATATACATATGACAGAATCACAATATTAAGTGGCAGTGACGCACCCAGGAGGGGGCCCAAGGGACCCCCCCCCCCCAAAGAAGTAGAAATATTGATTTTGCATTATAAATATTTTTAATATTTTTATTCGTTCATCTCGCCCCCCCCCATGCATTATAAATATTTTTATCCATTCATCTCGCCCCCCCCCCAAAAAAAATCCTGGGTGCGCCACTGTTAAGTGGCAAAATAGAAAGCGAATTTCCTTGCAATTTGCGTAGGCGCTTTTCTTCTTCTGTTTCATTTGCAAGCTTTTCTTGGCGCTTTTGTTTTTCTTTCTCTAATCGTCGCTTGCGATGTGCTGTAGTTTCTTTTCGCTTTCCTTTCGCACTGTCCGTGTGTGAACCTTGATCTTGTCGTGTAAACGTACGACAATTTCTTTAAATTAAGGAGGCTCCTTTTTAAGTTATCAAAATATCACTTTTATTATAACAACTTTAGAACATGAACATGACCGTTAAACTTATGCTATCTTACTACGTCTATTGTTTACATTTGCAGCGCTCACGCGAGCAAAATAACTTTAACATTGCACCATCTCTAAAAGAAATTTTTTTCCAGCGATCTACACGCTTCGCTATTGACGGTATTTATTCCTAAATTTATATCCTGCTAAATATCTTATATAAGAGAAAAAAATTTTCTCCCATATAAAACTAAAATTAATTAATTAAATTTAATTGAATTAATATTTGATAAAACTGTATTAACATTAAGTGTCATCCACTACAAGTTTAAAAAATGCATTTGAACTTGTGTGGATGAATAAAAAGCATTTTATTAACGATTGAAAATTTGAACAAGATATATAAATATATATAGGGAGAGTGTGAACTAATAGTAGGAATTGAAAAAATCTATACTTATATATAAAGAGAGAGCGATTTTGTATGTGGAGGGTAATGTAGTAAAGCGCTTTTAAATAAAAAGCTGACTTTATTACATGTTTGCGATAAAAGTCGTAATCAAATTTAACGCCGACAGATAATTATAGAGTTGAGTGGAGTAATTTAGGACGTAGCCTGTTGCAGTTTTATGAGTTTTATGAGTTTTGAAGATGGGAAGGTCTGAGATGGAGACACAGATAAGGTGACGGAACCAAACGATGACGTTATATTTACAAAAGCCTTTTATGTTAGATTTATGGCAGTACGGTTCGGAAAGTGGTCTTTTTGAAAACCGGGTGGTCGCAAGGGCAGGCAGTGAGGGCGTAATGTGTTTGAGTTAAGAAGCCAATGAGAAGGTGAGAGAGGGAGTACAGCAAATAAAAAGTTTACGGTGGCCGGTTTGGCTGATTGAAGTTTATGAGAAGGTGGAGTCAATAAGTATGAAATGGGATTAAAATAATATATTGAAGAGTTTGAAAAAAAGAAAGAGAGAGAGAGTCTTGATCGGGGAGGCTGTAGGTCCCCATCTCCAGCACGACTTAAAAAGTTAAACTTTAAGTGGACTTGAGGAGTCCACATAAACATGTTAAGGCAACTGCGAGACTGCGTTGACCAAGTGAAATAGAGAGGTCCGCATCCAGATTACAGCCGAGACCAAGAGACTCAGCTCCTGTGCCACAGCCGAGAAGTTAAACGACGAGAAGTGCGCCACCATCCCGTTTCACGACATGAAGAGATACCCAGCGCCCGTACAAATATAGTGAAGGTACGTGCCAAGGAGAGCCCAGCTACAATTTATCGACAGAGAAAAAGTGGTAATTCACCGTGAAAGAAATAAAGTTAGCCCCCTGCCCGGCGTAGCAACGTGATCCCTGACCCTAGGAGAGGCGAGAAGGCCAAGAGAGCAACTTGAATTGATGAAGAATAACTGGGTGAGTGTTAAATAAATGATTTTGATTTGTTCAGTTCCAATTCAGGCTAAGTGAATTTAGTTTTTCGTGAGGAAGGAGTTTTTTAGTGAAAAAGTTTTTAGTGTTGAACTAATAGTAAAGTTTATTTGTCGTTGCGCTCGGAACGTTCCCTAACCTTAGCAAAGTAAATAAAAAAAATATATTTAGTGAAAGATATAAATATTATTGTGCTTTGTTTTCGGAAAATGAAAGATTCTTTTATCACATGTAAATATTAAGTGTGTAAATAAACTAAGTTTTCTTATCTTAAACTTTTAGTTTGTCTAAATTGAAAGTTGTTGATGTTAATCTACATAATCTAAAATTTGAGAATAGTGTATTGGTTTTTTTGTTCGGTTGCTAAGTTCGACATCCAGAGCTTTGGGTTGTATTCAAGAAAATAAATATTCAACACAACGCACCCAAATAAATCCTAAGAAAAATAAATACATTGTACTAACCAAAATAAATTTACGATACGCGCCCAATTGACTTAAAAACTGGATGTAGCAACACGACAGGGAATCTCCAGAACCACTGCACCTATTTGAAAAATTCTTTCACTGTTTGAAAGGTACATTATTCCAGATGGACATAGGCTATATATCATGTATATCTGATCAGTAGAAATAAAGTTAGGGGCTTAATCTTAACAATCTCCATTGTTACCGCTACTGTCCTCTACCGCTTTTTGTGCCGAAGACTTCAACGATCCTTAGTGTGGTGCTATCGCGGTGGGCTACTGTTCTGACGTTAGCGGTTGGAACCTAGCCGTTCTCCGGCACGCCTTTTTCTTTTAAAAAATTAACTTTAATTATTAACTAACGTAATATTAATTTGAATATTATTTTCGGAATATTATTTAAAAAAAATTGAATATTATTTTTAAAAAAACATTCTTTATTTAAAATCCTTTTTTTATTTTTGTATTTTTATTTCATCTCTTAACCAATATGTATCAAAACTTCTATATTCTATATAAATAAAAATGTAAATGTTCGTTTGTTCAAAACCTCAAATCTCCGAAAGTTCTTCACCGATTTCTTTGAATTTTTGACACAACGTTGCATTCAAATACTTGAGTGTTTTTATACATCTATTATATAGCTGCCACACCTGTGACAGGTATAAACATGCTTTTTTTAAACACACGCTATACTAAATATTTTACGGAAAACAAGAAATGTCTTTCCCTTCCCCCTGAAACAGAAATTTGTCACGGTGGGGTGCGACCCCACTATCAGCAGTCCCCACAGGTCATAAAGTACGCAGATCTCGTTTTAGACAATAAAAGACTATCGAAGAGATAAGAGAACGCACATGGCTGAAGATATTTTCCGTCGAATACGCGAGGAAAATTCAAATATGAACATGGATTTCACAGCAGAAATTACAACGAAGCGTTGATAATAATTGAAGATTTGTGCTTAGAAATCGCGAACAAAGTTCTAAATCAATTGGGAATGCCATCACCGAATCGATCTACTGATGCTTCGTTCGATGTAGAATTGCGTCGTGAACAAAATTACAACATGGGTGATCTTTTGTCGTATGTGCAATCAAATATTCCTAAGCTAACGCTTGAGCATAAAGGCATTTACGATCAAATATTGCAAACTGTCAATAACGGGATTGGAGAAATCTTCTTAGATGCGCCAGGAGGAACTGGTAAAACGTTCCTAATATGATTGATTCTGGCAGCAATTCGATCCCAAAATGACATAGCCTTAGCTCTTACGTCATCCGGAATAGCTGCGACATTGCTACCAGGAGGAAGAACTGCACATTCCACTTTGAAATTGAAATTGAACATACAATGCATTGAAACTCCCACGTGCAACATTTCCAAAGCATCCGGCATGGGAGAAGTATTGCAGAAAGGCAAACTTATTTTTTAGGATGAATGTAGAATGGCCCACAAAAAATCGCTCGAGTCTCTTGATCGATCATTGCAAGATTTGCGTGGAAACATCAGACCATTTGGGAACGCATTAATATTGTTTGCAGGAGATTTCAGGCAAACATTACCTATAATTCGTCGATCGACACCAGCGGACGAAATAAATGCTTGCCTGAAATACTCTACTTTGTGTCGACACGTAAAGACGTTGAAATTATCTACAAATATACGTGTACATCTGGAAAACGATCGATCAGCTGAGATATTCTCACATCAATTGCTGGAAATTGGGAACGAAAAGGTGCCGGTTGATCTGACATCAGAACGAATTTCATTGCCTCATAACTTCTGCAATTTAGTATCGTCAAAAGAAGAATTAGTTGAAAAAGTATTTCCCAATATTCAAAACAATTATAAGAATCACGATGAGTGAACGAGCTATTCTTGCCGCCAAGAACAAAGACCAATATCATTCAGTATAACATTCCAAGCGAGGCAGTCACATACATGTCCATCGACACTGTTGTGGAAGCAGATGAAGCGGTTCATTATCCAACATAATTTTTGAATTCACTAGATTTGCCAGGGATGCCATCGCAGGTACTGCAATTGAAAATCGGCTTGCCAATTATAGTGTTGCGAAATATCAACCAACCAAAGCTTTGCAACGGCACGCGGCTTGTAGTAAAAAAATTACTGAGCAACGTCGTAGAAGGAACGATTTTGACAGGACTATTTAAAGGTGAAGATGTCCTCCTTCCTCGCATTCCCATGATTCCAACGGATATGCCATTTAAATTTAAGAGATTGCAATTCCCAATTCGATTGGCGTTTGCAATCACCATCAATAAAGCTCAGGGCCAATCTTTACAATTGTGAGGGTTAGATTTAGACACGGATTGTTTCTCACATGGACAATTATATGTTGCGTGTTCTAGAATCGGAAAACCAGACAATCTATATATCTGCACAGACAATGGAACGACAAAAAATATTGTATACCCACAAGTATTGTAAAATTAAACATTTAAAAAAAATTTTTATTTCCGATGCAGCGGGCGAAGGGGAACACAATTCTTTCACCAAGATATTAGACATAAAACAAGCAAGTACTAAAACTGAACTATAAAATATGTTGATGGGTAACGTTACTCGCGTCCGTAGCATACTTTAAGCTACACGTGCCCCCTGGGTAGTGCTAAAGGAGTAACAGCTTTGCAGCCTTTATAAATTAAACATATTAGAAACTTGATTTCTCTTTTCTTTCTTTTCCATTTAACCTGACTGAGCCACAGCAACGCGTGGCCGGGTACAGCTAGTACTTATATAAAATTATGAAATACGGTGAAAAGAAAGAAAGCTGTAAATAAGGTAAGAGCAAGTTAAATAAATCTGCTCAAATAAATTGATAAAAAGGAAGAGTAAAGCTGATAAAAGACAAACTTTCTAGGAGGGGAAACCCCCAACCAGATTACAGTGAAAATTCAAGAAAAGGGGTAGGGAGGGAAACCAGGAAATTCTTTTTAAAAAAGGAGGAGTTGGAGACACTTCAAAAACAACAGCATTGTCCTCGTCCTCGGACACATAAAATTTTAATTCAGTCTCCGAGGCGAGTCTGTGGATATATTGATTATTTTTTAAAATGTAGTTTGGAGCTTTCCCTTTCCTAGAAAGGTTAATGCATTTTCTAGGTATGGCTACTTTTTTTCTATTTTGGTTTCGAGGGATTAGTCAGTTTATATCTATATGATATGAACATGACTGATTGGATGCAATAACATTTTGATGAGCGGAAGTAGGGACAGTTATAGATTTTTTGTTTTTAGATGAAGTAGCCCGCTGAGGTCTCTCTTTTTTGTTGCGTTGTGCCTTTCTGGATTCAATAATATTTTGATGAGCTGGATGGGGTGAAGATTGCTTGGGTTTTCTGCAATGTGAAGACAGAGAAGTGATGGCTGGGGAGTTATGTGGATTATCTTCGGTCTGCGTGCACGTTATTTCATTACTATTTTAGCAGAAGCAGCATATGACACATCGACTCTTGGTGTTTTTGATTCCATTAATTTTCTGGCCTCCGGAAAAGATATCTTCTAGCTCAAGCACTTATTAATCCGTTTTACGCAGAGCAGAAGGCGAATCCAGTCCTTTCCATGTTTTTCGCAAAACTCTTTTAACACGTGAAAATATTTCTCAGTGCTGCATTCATGGATCACGTATTATCTCCCACGGGGCAAACTCATTTAATGTAAAATTGTATTTATGGAAAATGACTCGGTATCGCAACAGCTGGCGCATCCCCAAAAAAACCTTGGAGGAAAAAGGGACGTACATCCTTGTCCGAAACTGAAGTAGTCTATGTCTTGTTCACGAGATGGGATATTCATACTGTTCACACATATGAGATATTCATCATAGGACATTATAATGTGCATGATATGTTAAATTTTCATATTCAAAGTCATTGATGGCAAAAGTTCCTCAAGTCTACTAGTGGTGCGGCTTCCCAGCAAGGGAGTCAGCTGGTTTATTTCGAAATTAAAGTCTGACAAAATAGGAAATTTTGTGTCTGTCATTTATTTCTGCTTCACCAACACTCATGAAATGGAGGGGTCATCGTGAAAATGTTCTCAAACCCAGTCTCAAACAGATTGCCTGGACACTCGTCGAGGCAAATTAAAAATCATGGATAAATCAACGAGTATTCAGGAAGAACACAATTACAGAGCGTCGTTGGAATATTATGCTTTGTGCGAGGAGAATATAAAGAAGCTCTAGCCGCTTTTACGCAGGCTTCTAATGCAGAGAAGGCTCCTAAATGTATTAAGGCAACAATACAGAGCAACATAGGCAAATTGCTCGCAAGACTTGGCAGATATCCTGAAGCGAGATTCGTTTTTATAAAGATCCTAAAAATGAGAAAATCAATTAATATCCACCACGAGACGCTGAGTACTTATAGACAGTGCTAGATTTCTAGAAATAGAGGTGCCGGAACGGTAACCTTCCGTCGTGTGTGTGTGTGTGGTGGGGGTATTCCAAATTATTGATAAAGAGTGGTACCTAAAGAGAGGTACCATAACGCCGTTCCGGCGCGTTCCGCCTCAAATCTAGCCCTGCTTATAGGTATATTTCTGTTACTCTTGAGAAAGAGTTGCGATTCATACTGTTTCATTAAATGAAAAATCCAAGTCAATCCCAGTAAATGTCAAGCTATTTATATGTCTCGAATTACTTCAGCGTTATGGATGAAAGACAGGCAATAGTGGATAATTTTCAAAGCTTATTACCTCCTGAAAATTTTGATGAAATCCATAGGAATGAACATACCCCAGGAGGTACGCGATATGAATGCTCCAATGTTTCCAAATCCCCCAAACCATTTGCATTGGAAAAAACCCTGCACATATACTGACTCAACAGTTTCTAGAGTACGTAACCATTTAGCTACAGAATCTAGTTTGAGTTTAAACAAAAAATTAGTTGAAACTTTACATTTTCTATCGGATCCGATTATCCATAACCGGTTGGAGGAGGTTGAATATAAACATGGAAGCTTTTTTACACTTTTGGATAAAAGTAATGATGATGTAAATAAGACTATCAATATAAAGAGCAAAAGGAAGATTTATTTCTTTCAGGATCTTCATCGGATGACGAAAATTCCTAGCGGTTCAATAATTCGGCTGCTAAAGAAAACAATTCATTATTGGTTGAATGTGGGTTAAATTCAAGTAATGCGTCGATTACCTCCGTATCTCCCTTATTAAGACAAAAATAAATTCCCCGATAGTAAAATTAGTAATTCAAAACTGTTCGAGGATGATTTGTTTCGTCCTCGATCTTCTTTAGCTGTCGGGAATTCACAGCAGGTCAACATAAAGAATGCGGCTGTGAAAGATAATTCTTCCTTATTGATCGATTGTGGGTTATATTCAAGTGATGAGTCGGTTATCTCTGAGTCTCCGTCATCAAGAAAAAATTTTAATTCCCCCGAGGATAAAACTGGCAATTCAAAACTGCTCGAGGACTATTTAATTATCTCAATTAAATCATCCTCGAATGAGTATGATTTCCTAGAGAATCCATCCTAGAGAATTCTTATGAAAACATCAACTTAAAACTAGTTCCGGAACATCTGATTTAAAACTAGCCGGAACCGGCTTGCCTTTTCTCCTCGTGCCATTCAAAGTGGTGGCGCGGCATGAATGCGCGCGAACGAGTTTTCGAAGCTCTTTCCAAATATGTAACACTTATGTACTTTCATGAGAAAAAAAATACACCGATTTTCCTGTATAATTGTCGGCCATTTTTTTTCGAGGAGTGGCCCGCCCGGATGAGTTACGGTCACGTGATCACATCCACTTGTCCTTTTATTAGTATAGATTTCAAGCTGCGTGAAAAGAAGCTGAGTTTACACAGCATGTGAAAACGCTCATGAAGCCGTATCCTGAACTGGGAGCATAGTAAAACTCTAAAACTCTACAAAGTGGTGACCCGGATGTGATTCGGTTTCGATCTTTAGAAGAAGATTGTGAATAGTGAAAGTAATATGAATAGAGTAATATTAAATTTTTCTTTCTTATGCACTCACGCAGCCCATGTACTGTAGTTCTCACTACTCTTCCTGAAGGTTTATTGATGGTAGATTAGTACCGAGGAGTAACTAAGATAGCAGGGGCATATGTTGAAATTCCGATGACCCAGTTCGCAGGATCTCCAGTCGCAGACTGACTAGGAGAAAGGTCTGAACTTTTTTGTGACATTAGGAAGGAAAAACTCCGACCCTTTAAAATGCCAATAAGAATAAATCTGCCGATAAAGTCCAGATATACATCCTTGCATGGTACTTCGGGATTAGTCTCACTAAGACTACATCTCATTTGCGCAATGCATGTCAATTTTTTAGAAAATATTCTCGGACGGAAAATAGATATTAATATCAAAAAGCAGAATTCTCCCACAAAACCTTGCGACGTCTGAGCTTTTACATCTCGCGTTTGAACCACGCTACGTTCGACACTTGGATGAAGCAGGACCTGACATCTAGGAACATCTATCACAAATTTTTCATATACACCCATGGACAAAAAAATTAGCACACCAAGAAATAATTGCGGGATCGTAACGAAACTTGCAATGAAGGTACATGTCGGGGAGATATGCAAATGATTAGAAATGCAGCGTGATTGCGCATTACGTATAGCCGGTAGAGGGCGTTGAACATCGTACTCTGTGGAGTATAAAACAGGTAACCAAAGCTTGTTTGAGTGTGCTGAATCATTTACAAAGGAAGAGCTGAGATAGACATGCCATTACGCCGTGTTCGAAGACAATATAAGCAGTTGTCGCAGTTTGAGAGGGGGAGAATCGTCTGGATGATGGAAGCTGGGTGGTCAGCTAGGCGAGTAGCTCGTCAATTAGGCCGCTCTGATTGTGTTGTGAGGAGGTGTTGGGACCAGTGGACCCGAGAGATGTCATGTACACGAAGACCAGGCTCAGAACGCCCTAGACAGACCAGTCGTCGAGAAGACCGCCACATCGTAAGAAATGCACGCGTACAGCCAACTGCTTCATCGGCCGCCATCCGGGCACAGGTAGCACCTTCACTAGAGGCCTCTGTGTCTTCTCGAACCATACGAAGGCGCCTGGCTGAAGGACAGTTGGTATCGAGGCGCCCATTACGTGTGCTGCCCTTGACGCCCACCCATCGACGCCTCCGTTTGGAGTTTTGCCGCGCACGAGGAAACTGGACTGCAGCGGAATGGAACCAGGTCGTCTTTAGCGACAAATCCAGATTCAATCTCGGCAGTGATGACAATCGTGTTCGTGTGTGGAGAGCCCGTGGTGAACGCTTCAATCCTGCCTTTGCTGTACAGCGACACATCACTCCCACAGCTGGTGTGATGGTATGGGGTGCCATTGCCTACAATACACGGTCACCCCTAGTATTGTTCCGTGGCACCATGACACCCCAGCGGTATGTTCATGAAATCCTGCAACCACATGTGTTGCCACTCATGCAACGGCTCCCAGGAGCCATTTTTCAACAAGACAATGCTCGGCCTCATACAGCAAGGGTGTCACAAGACTGTCTCCGCACTGTTACTACCCTTCCTTGGCCTGCCCGATCCCCAGATTTGTCTCCAATCGAGCATATCTGGGATCATTTGGGACGACGAGTTGGGCATCCCACGAGTTTGAACGGACTAGAGGCAAGGTTACAGCAAATATGGAACGAAATGTCTCAAGACATCATACAGAACTTGTATGACTCAATGCCCGATCGTATCGCACCGTGCATTTGCGCTAGAGGGGGTCCAACGGAGTATTAACTCCTCCGTTCTTTTGCCTTTTTCTCTGAAATAAATTTTCCTTTTTCTTTGATTTTCTTATCATTTAATTATGTCAAAGTAGTCATTACGTATGTAAAATTTCGTTTCATTTTGACGACTTTTTCTTGGTGCGCTAATTTTTTTGTCCATGAGTGTATTTATAATGATTTTGTCGAAGATGCCACTCGAATGATCATGCGGAGGGTTCTCAAATATATAGCTGATGCTCCTAAGTTAACGAGTGAACTGGTGAAAAGTTTATTCGGATAGATAGAAACAACTGGAGACATCGCAAATGGGGAAATAATCACCATAAAGGTCGATTTATACAGGCACAAGAAGGGAACGTAACGGGAACGATCCGAGCGCGCGACGAGTTGTCGCAATCATTTTCTCCCTGTTTTTCAATGGAACTGTTTATACTGCGCCATGACACGTCCGATTCTCGGCCGATTCCCGGCCGAGAATCGGCGCCAACGATTCGAAGCAGGAAGTCGTTCACTGCTCGGCCGTCTCTCGTTCATGGCAGAAAGTAAAAAGTGGCGATTCAAGATATAATTTACATACTGTTATTTATGTTTGATATTTCATATCGATGATGAAAACTCATTGAGCTGGTGAGAGGTTTTGTACGATTTGACCCATCAAAATACATGAATCCAAAGTTCAAAATGACGATTTCGAAGGCAATAGGAGAAAATTATACTTTAAATTACAATTTGGTCCACTAAAATATAAAATTTATCAATTTGTATGAATAAGGAAACAATGGAAAAATTATTTACACGATTTAGAAAGTGTAAATTGTTAAAAAAAATACTTACATGTATGGATTTGTTGGTTATAAAGCAATTTTTCTTGCTTTCTGAGCAGCAAAATTTTATATTAAAAGTGAAAAGTCCAAAGATGATGAGAGATCATTTTCATTAGAAATAAGTGCCAAGGAAGACAGGCGTACAATCCGTATTCAAAGCATTCTGACTGTACCTGCTTTGTAATATTTTCAATTCTTGTAGGAAAAGTGGGAAATAAAATCCATTATAGTGATAGAGAGAACAAGTAAAAGCCAATTTTTTGTTTACCTCACTCCTTCAGCCTTCAAACCCCTTTCTTCCCAACAGGTTTGGAGCCAGGGCCGCCCAGAGGGAGGGGGCGGGGGGCAACTGGGGCACTTTGCTTCAGGCCCCCAACTGCCGGAGGGGCCCCAAAATTTAAAAAAAATTATTTATTAGATTTCCTCCGAAAGAAAATTCTGAAACTTGTAACGTACTTCAAAATTCAAAATAATCTCCTAAAAAAAGGGCCCCCCCAAAAAAAATCAAAAAAAAATTATTCGATTAATCAGATTTCATGGGGCTCCCAACAGAAGTTTGCCCTAGGCCCCGTAAAGTCTCTGGGCGGCCCTGTTTGGAGCGCATTTACTTATTTGTCTTACACTCCCTGGAGAAATGTCTTGTCTATTGTTTGCTTTGAATAGAGCAAAAATTTGACCAAATGGTATTAGTATTCGTTCACAAGGATATGTTCATGTTTTTCTCAGTTTGCAACTATTCCGTGAAAACGAACAAAGTCCGACAAAACGGTTTATAATTCTTCAAATGACTGTATGTAGTGACTGACAGATAGTAGAAACTGATATTGAAAAAAAGGATTGATAGTCAAGTGTTTACTATAACTGAATTGCAGATAAATCATGTTTTTTTAACCGAGAAATTTTTCGAACCAAAAGGGTAGTTTGTCAATTAAGATTCTTTCTGCGATTCTTTAGAAAAAATCGAAACATATATATTTTTATAAGTTGAATTATAGAAACTGCGAAAAATGAGGGATTTCTTTAAAAACCCGTAACATTTAGAAAAGTGTTGCTATGAGAAATAAAAATGGCGGCCCTGGGCGGTTGCCCAGTTTGTCCACCTCTAAGCACGGCCCTGGGTCTCCTCTTCCTCCTCCTCTAACAAAAGTGTGATAATGGCTAAATCTTTAACTGAAAAATGAAATCGCGCCATGACGTTACAAATCTTTCACAACTAATGAAACACGTTCCCGCCACTTTCTACTCCCGTCTCTGTATAAACACATGCATCCGGCGCTCGGGCTCGGCTCGTTCCCGCTACGTTCCCTTTACGTGCCTGTATAAATCAACCCTAACTCGGGAGTGTTTCAAAACGATGCATGAACAAAATTGCTCATACTGTCAACTTTTATGTGTTGATGATGTGTTGTTAACATTGTACTCGTCATCTCAACAGTACGTAGAGGATTTAGTGTCAGAAAATTTCTCTCTTCTCTTATTTAAATATCTGCTCGTAAGTTGCGCCAAAGCTGGATTCAATTTAAGGAACCTCCTTGCATACAATTCTAGATGGGGAAAAAAGCCAGTTTCGAGATTGAGGGTGTCAAAGACCCTAAAAAACGGTCCAGGGTAACCTTAGACAAATATCGTAAGGAGGATTATAAAAAAAAACTGAACGTAAATTCTTTTGTGAACTAAATTGGCAATACGTGATAATTCATTGAACTGCTCTTTTAAGATTACTGTTATGCCAATACTGTAAGTTTTTATTATTTTTTTTAAATTGGTTCATTTTTCTACAGTAAAAATGAGACATCGAACTCTTTGTGTGATGTCACTAGTAGTGCCGCTACTCCCGAAGGAGTTGTTGCTTGCCCGTCAGTTTACAAAAATGTATTTGCACCACGTGAGTGCACTTGCTGCGAGAAAGTGATTATTTCCCTTAAAACTAGTTTAAAGAAAAATATGCTTTCCTGGGTAACCACCTTTCTTACGAGGTATATAGATGTCAATGGATATGCAACAGACATAGTATTCTCCAGTTATTTCTGAACATTTTGCAAAAATTCGCATGCAGCTGTGAGAATATTTCTCAAAGTTATAAGCGTTTGAATTTTGTACACAAACAATTTTTCGCCCCTTTAACTATCCGAAAAATGTAAACAAACGTATGTCGACATTTGTAATTAAGTTTTTTTTTAATATGAGGTTTTTTATATCTTACATAATACATGCTATTAGTAGGCGATATCGCAAACCTAAATCCAAACCATCGAAGAAGAAACTTGTGTGCGTCGTTAATTTTCAGAAACGATGGTCTTCCGTAAATCTCATGTCTCTGCATATGGTGATGAACTTGTGAACAGTGAAGTTTCAAATGAACATAAAATAAATTACCAATCAGGTGAAAGTGCAAGTTTTATTACCAATGCTTTAGATCAGGCTGCAAGTACTAGTGAAAATTAATTAAATGTTAGTTCTGAAAGCATTTTACATGCTGGAAAATTGCAGGAAAATGTACCATATGTTTTTATGAATAGTTGTATGTGTTATGATCTTCTTTGCAATATAAAGTGTGATGTGTGTTGCAGTAATTCCTTAGATGTTATATCTGAAGAAGCATATGGATATCCTTCTAAAATTCAGTTGATCTGCAAAGAATGATATAACGGTTTCATCTCCATATTTTCCAGTCCTCGAGTAAACGAGACTTAAAAGTGCGTTGATGCTAATAAAAAACTTGTTGAAGCCTTTTGGAAAAGGCCATGCAACAATCGAAGTTTTTTCTATGGCTATTGGGATCCATGCAATGGATAAAAAGCATTTTCAAAATGTCTACTGAATTTGCATACAGAACGACAAAGTTTTAAAAATGACATTCCTCAAGTTACCCGAAATATTGTGCGAAAAAAACACGAAGAAATAAATAAAATATCTCAGACCAAGATATTTTGGATATAACTCTTTCGTATGATGGGACCTGGCAAAAACGCGGGCATACATCACTGTATGGAATTGGTTTTGTCATAGATATTTTTACCGGGATAGTAATTAATTACAAAATTCTGTCTAAATACTGCCCGGAATGTGTTGACTCAAAGAGAGAGCTTGACAAACGTAACGGGGAGTTCAGCATTTGGTTTGATGGACACAAACCTGAATGTTCTCAAAATTTTACAGGATCGTCTAACGCAATGGAGATGGAAGTTGCTGCAGTTATTTGGAAACTATCTGTGAGTAGAGTTATAGGGTTATATATGTCAGCATTCTTTCAGTTGGTGATAGGACATCGAAAGATAAAACGTCGTATGCTGAAGTAAAGTGTAATAAAGATGGAACATCGAATGATGGTAAAACATGTTATATGAGCCAAATGTCATACGTTGCACTGGTCCCAAATTTGTTGCATTCGAATGGACTGTATACTAATAAATTATATCAAACCATTGTCGACCATACGACACACGAATTAATAACAATTTTATTTACTTAAACGAATTACTAATGTATGAACAAAATCAATACACGAAACATCGACTATACGATGTGCGAACGAAACAAACTTTTTTATGGAACAAACGATTTCAAAACAAATTCTAATATCTTTTAGTTTACGATGCCAACATAAGAAATAAAAACTATGATACCTATATTTGTATTCTTTCATGGCGCGTTGGCGATTGCCAACATAGCCATTGGCGTCAACATTCTCCCCAGGTTGAAATATTATATTTCAAAATACATTAAAATACAGTTATTACAATTGAATACATAAAATGAACAATATATTACAAAACAATTTTGCCTCATATTTTGGCTTAAACAAATTCTAAATGAATACAGATAACTTAAAATGTAAATAATGTTATCAATAATACACGAATATACAAATTAAATATAAACTCAAAACATAAACCAACTAAAAATTTACATATTTTGATTAGGTAATACACATAACTTTCTAATACTACGTTTATATATACCGTGGTTTGTTTTCACCACAGCTACTCTAATTCTATTATCGGATCCTGGTATCACTTCTTGAATACGTCCAATCAACCATTTACATGGTGGCAAGTGATCTTCTTTAACTAAAACCATTAGACCAGGTTGTAAATTTTGTGTTTCAACATGCCATTTGGTGCGATTTTGTAAATGATTTAAATAACTAATCTGCCATTTTTTCCATATGGCTTGAACAATTTTGGTGGTTTTTTGCCAATTTGTTAATAAATTGTCTGGTTTGTTCACTATTAGTGGTTCAGGGATTGTATTCAAAATGCGTCCTATCAAAAAATGTGATGGAGTTAAAACATCTAAATTATCCACATCTGAGCTCATCGGAATTAACGGTCTGCTGTTTAAGATGCCTTCGATCTGAATTGTAATAGTCTGGAATTCTTCCAAGGTCAGCTTTCGATCACCAATAGTTCGTCTAAGATGGTATTTAAATGATTTGACACTGGCTTCCCAAAGTCCACCGAAATTCGGGGCTTTGGGAGGAATAAAATTCCAGGCAATGCCTTCTGAGGCTAAATAACAAGCTAAATTTTCCTCTGGTTTTTTAACAAGTTTGTACAATCGTTTTAATTCTAAATGCGCGCCTACGAAATTGGTGGCATTATCCATGAACAGAGACGAACTTTTACCACGTCTAGAGAAAAATCTTTTTAGCGCCGCGATTAGCGCTTCTGAGGTTAAATCTGTGACAGTCTCTAAATGTACCGCCTTTGTCACAAAGCAGACAAATATAGCTATGTATACTTTGTGGTATACACCCTTTCTTTGTCCTTTAAACTTTACATAAAAGGGTCCACAAAAATCTATTCCTGTGGCATTAAAGGGGGAACTCGGGTTTATTCTTTCCGGAGGGAGATTGCCCATAAGCTGACTTTCCGTAACAGGTTTTTGTTTAAAACATGTAACACAATTGTGGACAATTTGTCGAGCGATACTTCTGCCGTTTAATGGCCAGTATTCTTGGCGTACTAAATGCAATAAATTCTGTGCTCCTACATGCAGATATTTCCTATGGTAGTAATTCATCAAAATTTTTGTAAATTTGTGGGTTGCAGGAAGTAAAATGGGATGTTTTGCATTAAAATTTAAATTCGATTGTTCTAACCGTCCTCCAACTCTTAGAATTCCATTGGAATCTAAAAAGGGTTGGAGGTCCTTTACCTTCCCTTTTATAACCCTTTTACCAGCTAAGAGTAGAGATATCTCCATTTTAAATTCATTTGCCTGTATTTGGCGAATGATAAATTCTGTCGCTGTTTTCTGCTCCTGGGGTAACAGGGGGCCTCTGTACCTATCCTCTGGTTTGCTTCTAGTATTTTTCAAAAATCTGAAAATAAAACTAAAAATATATACAATTTTAGAAAAACTATTTGATCTGTCTAAAACTCTATTTAACAAATCACTTTCTAAAGTCAATACAAAAGTCAATGAAAGGACCGGCAATTTCTGCACTTCTGGAACCTCCACAGCTGTTGGGCAGGGATTGTCCTTTAACGACGAAAAGTCATTCAAAAGGAAAGTGGGACCATCCCACCACAGTTTGCTATCTCGAAGAGTTTCAGGATCAACACCTCTAGAAATTATGTCAGCTGGATTTTCTTCTGAAGTTACATGGTGCCATTGATGAGTCGAAGACAGTTCTTGAATAACTGCGACGCGATTCGCTACAAATGTTTTCAAAGTATGTGGTTCGTGTTGAATCCACGTTAGTACAATTGTCGAATCGGTCCACAAATGAACGCTATTCACAGATATTTTTAACGATGATAGCACTCGGTTCACTAATTTTACTAGTAATACTGCTGCACAAAGTTCTAGTCTTGGAATTGTTGTACGCTTCAGAGGCGAGACTCTTGACTTGCTGCAGAGTAACTTCACTGAGACTTCCGATGATGTGCCAGTGACTTTGATATAAACTACCGCTCCATAGGCCTTTTCGGAGGCGTCCGAAAATCCGTGTATTTCTAGCTGACAAATACTATCATTCAAAATATAGCGATCGACATCAATACTTTCAACTACTTTGAGGTTTTTTACAAAATTTTTCCATTCTTGAGCTTCTTTAGCTGAGAGTGGCTCGTCCCAGTCAATCTTTAAAAGCCATAATTTTTGAATAAATATCTTTGCTCGAACTATAATTGGTCCTAAAAGTCCTAAAGGGTCGAATAATCTAGAAATATGAGATAATATTGATCTCTTAGTGCACTTTGATGAATATATTGAGGGAGAAACAAAAAATTTAAATTTATCAATTTTTGGATTCCAAATGAGACCTAGTGTCTTTACTGTTTCTCTTGATTGATCAAAATGATATTCTTGATCTTCGAACGGCACTGATTTTAACAGTTCTCTTTCGTTAGAGGACCATTTACAAAGTTTCATTCCACCAGCTTGTAACATTTGTATCAACTGGTTTTGTAACTCCTTAGCACTACTTAAATCATTGCTACCTGTGACTAAGTCATCCATGAAGAAATCAGAGAGAGTCACAGCTGAAGCAAGAGGAAAATTATCTTTCTCTTCTACTGCAAGTTGTCTCAAAGCTCTTACTGCTAGAAATGGAGCTGAGGCTGCGCCATATGTCACAGTTTTAAGTCTATATTCTTGAAAAGACTCTTCAGGAGAATTACGCCAAACTATTCTTTGTAAATCTGAATCATTATTCGTAACTAAAATTTGTCTATACATTTTAGAAATATCAGCTGTCAGAGCATATTTATGTAATCTAAATCTTGATGTTATGTCGAAAATATCATCCTGCAACTTTGGGCCTACCATTAGTGTTTGATTTAGAGAAATGCCTGTTGATGTCTTAGCCGAGGCATCAAACACTACCCTCAATGCAGTTGTCGAACTATCCTTCAAAACAAAATGATGCGGAAGGTAGTTTGTTTTACCCAACACTTCATTTCTCTCGTAATGTGGAACAAGCTCCATATGACCTAATTTTAAATAAGCGTCCATGAATTCTTTATACATGGTTCTACAATTGGGCAAGCGTTCTAATCGTTTTTCTATACTTAGAAAACGCTTAATAGCCATATCCTTTGAATATCCCAAAGATTTAGTACACTCTTTGAAAGGTAATTTTACACAAAATCTACCCGATACTCTAGTATAATGTTTTACAAAATGATCTTCACATTGAATTTCTTCCGGTGTTAAAGAACTAACTGAATTCACTTCTTCCAGTTCCCAAAATTTTTTAAAGTTTTCTTCAATAGATTCTGAAGGTTTCAATAATCCACAGAATTGCGTGTTTACAGAACTAACTACTGTTCCACTAGCTACATAACCGAATACAGTTTCTTGCAATAAAATACCATGCGAAGGTAAACGAAATTGTCCTGACCTCAAAATTTCAAAAAAATACTCTGCTCCGATAAGCAAATCAATTTTGGCTGGATTTGTGAATCCTTCATGTGCCAGTTCAATATGCGACGGTAAATTCAAGTCATTTATGTTTATTGGGATATTCGTAGTAATGTCTGTAATATTAGGTAAAATTAAACATTCCATACTGGCAGAAAAATTCCTGTTCTTATTTGCAACTTCTATAACTACACTTTTATTTACAGTGACCGATGTATTATTTAATGTTGATACGGGAGCGTATATTCTTTCAGCTCTTAAACCCAATTTTTGCAACAATCTATACGATAAAAATTGAGCACTTGATCCATTATCCAAAAGGCAAATGGCAGGAATAAATTCCCCTAACATATTTTTCACATAAACCCGTGCTGTTTGAAGAAGAATATTTTTCCTTTGAGAGATTAAACAGCTTGAAACTGCTTTAGCTTCGACTGCTAAATTATGTTGTGGTTTCTCAATTTCGTTTGGGATAAATAAATTTGACGACTCAATTGGCGTGTCAATTGGCGCGTCAATTGGCGCCGTCGACAGGCTTTCTACTCTTTCTCTATGAAGTAGTGTGTTGTGCTTAGCTTTGCATACATTGCACACGTACTTCGAATTGCAATTTACAACTTTATGTTGCGCACTGAAGCAATTAATACACAAATTATGTTTTTTTACAAAGTCAAATCTTTGCAACGAATTTAGTTTTAAAAATGCAGAACACTTAAATATGTAATGATTAAGAGATTTACAGCAAGCACATACTTTATTGTATGATTTTACCATAAGTGATTTCGGTTTTTGGTATTTATCAAAACCTTTCAATTTTGAAGAGACACTACGTGATAAATTATCCAACATTTGACATCTTTTTTCCAAAAATGCAATTAAATCATCCAACTTCGGAACTTCCGTGGAAGTTATGTTTAGCTCGTATTGCTTTCTTGATTCTTTATCGAGTTTAGCCAAAATTATATTTAATAACACAACATCAGATAATTTATTTCTTTCAAGATCCATTGTATTTAGTGCTCTTAAATTTTTGTTAACTATATCTATCAAACTTCGCAGTTCCTTAGAAGATTCATAAGTTATTTTATCAAATTCTAGTATTTGCTTAACATATACATCAACTAACACGCGTTCGTTTGAATATCTTTCATTTAAAGCTGCGAAAAGCGTTTTAAATGTATCATTAACAGTTTGTAAATTCTTGGCTTCGCCGACTAAAGCCGAATGTAAATACTGCAATTTTTGAGTTTCATCTAAATGAGAATTATTGGTAATAATATTATCAAATTGCAGCTTAAAACAACTATATTCTTCTATTTTTCCCGAAAATTTAGGAATTACAATTTCGGGAAGTCGAATATTAACGCTATTATTTACATCTTTATTACCATTTGAAATAAATGAACTATTTTGACAGGTAATCAAACTATTAATTTTTACCTGTAATGCTTCAATGCGAAATTCCATATCCAAAATTCTTCTTCAATATCCGATATACCTTCTTCGGGATCAACTTTCTCGAAAAACTGTATTCGAATGTAATCCAAACTTGATTGATACTTCAATAAATTTTCTAATTTTATTTTAAACTCAGCAGCTAAAATATCCGATGGGGCTTTTACCTCCTTTTCTTTTAAGTATGTCTCTATTTTAGTAATCTGAGCCTTCAATGTCGATTTTTGTCGATTTAGAACAATGAGTGCCATTTTTTCTCCGGCTACGTGGACCAACTATATGAGCGAAATGTCAAACGTTGCACTGGTCCCAAATTTGTTGCATTCGAATGGACTGTATACTAATAAATTATATCAAACCATTGTCGACCATACGACACACGAATTAATAACAATTTTATTTACTTAAACGAATTACTAATGTATGAACAAAATCAATACACGAAACATCGACTATACGATGTGTGAACGAAACAAACTTTTTTATGGAACAAACGATTTCAAAACAAATTCTAATATCTTTTAGTTTACGATGCCAACATAAGAAATAAAAACTATGATACCTATATTTGTATTCTTTCATGGCGCGTTGGCGATTGCCAACATAGCCATTGGCGTCAACACATGTAGTAAAGATGAAACACCGAATGACAAAGAAACGTGTAAAAAAGATGAAACATCGAATGCTGAAGTAACGTGTACTAAAGATGAAACTTCAAATAGCGATGAAACATCGAACTTTTTGTGTGATGTCACTAGTAGTGCCGTTACTCGCAAAGGAGTTGTTGCATGTCCGTCAACTTAAAAAAATGTTTTTGCACCACGTAGGTGCACGACAAAGTGATTACATCCCTTAAAACTTGTTTAAAGAAAAAAATATGCTCTTCTTTGTAACCACCTTTCTCACGAGGTATATAGATGCCCGTGGATATACAACAGATATAATATTGTTGCAGTTGCAAAAGGATTGCAAAATTTTAATTATTTCCCTGCCCTACAGGCGATGGTGCGATGCCGTCATGTATTTCAATCTATGCTCACTTGTATTTAAGGGAATGGTGGACCTTTATTTATAAAACATCGTACGCTGAAGAAAAGTGCAATAAAGATGAAATATCCATATGGCGATAAAACAGGTAAAGATGAAATATCGAATGCTAAAGAAACGTGTTGTAAGGAATAACCCCGTTAAGTTACGATTGAACCGCACTTCAAGTTAATGTACCTTAGGTGATTCGGTGTTAAACAGTAAATTCGCACTCATACTGCAGATCGAAGGAGTAGAATTGTCTGGCCACAAGAAAACTACATTCACCGAATGAAACAGTACCTAAAGAAAACACATTTGTGGCCGTTACTTAGGAGGTTTTGTCATCCTTACTCTTCAATCATTTGCCCGTATTCAGATAGAAGCACGGTGACGGAATTATAATAAAACATCCCATGGACACCCTGGAAATTTATGATACATAGAACTTCATATTGCAAAAAAGGATCATATCTTTCAAAACTAATCCTATAATACTAAGTCGTAACATAAGAACGGAAAAATCGAAATTTCAAGCTAAGAAAGTTAAAGAGCGGCAATTCAATTCAGCCGAGATATGCAGTAAAACAGAGACGTTGCAGGAGGAAGATATTATTGCTAAATCTTCTTATCCTGTAAGTTATGAAGGACAAAATCTTTTATCTGTAGGTCCTTCTAAAGGCTTGTTGATTGATACACGAAATTTAAATCCCGATTCTCACCCTCAGTTTCAATCAGGTATTGGCTCAAGAGCAGATTATACTTCAAAAGTTTACACGAGTCTCCTTGTAAGTCCTTGTATCCTGAAACATTTTATTCTGGGTGAAAATTTTGAAAATAAAAATTAGTCCCCGGGTCTTTCTAATTGCATCAGAATTTTCGGGCAACTCTTTCTTGTCCTTTTCCCTCTAGAACCGTATGCCATTGCAGGAAAGCTGGGATAAATTCCAAATCTTCTCGGTATGAGGCCTTCCCGATGGGATTACTCTTGTGTTGATATCCTATATTGTATGTAACACACTACCCTCAGAAACGCTACTGCTCTCACCTCAAATATTCCCACCTTCAAACTCCCCATAAGGGACATCTCTCTTAATTTCCCTTTCAGTATTCAGGGCAAAACTCGAAAGAAATATTTTCTGTAAATTCCGTTTTACATTCCAGGGTAAATAATCATCAACATATCTTATTCATATTTCCAAAGTTCTGGGTTGCCGTGTACTTTCTAGTCAACCGGCAAAACCTACAATTCCTTACATTTAAGGAACCTCAAAAGAATTTTCAGTCTTTGCATATTAGATAGATATGGAAAGTTGTGGATAGAAAGTCTGAAAAGGGTAATTTAGTAATCAATTCTAAACAAAATAATGATATGAATGATTTAGAGAAAATATTAAACTATTTAATCAGCAATGATATTTTTAGACCATATGCCTTGCCGGAACTATAACGATAGAAATTCATCTGTATAGGTAACAATAGACAAATATCCACCTCCCAGTCGCTTATTTATGTTTGCAAAACACGCGCAGTCTTACAATTTAACCTCTCATCGCTTTAGGGGGGTTTCTGAGAAAGAATCTTTGTACAAGAGCAAATAATGTTCTCTACCGAATACTGGTACTAAATCTGACATTAACTAGATCTCCTCGAAAGTAAAAATTTTAGCCCATACGAGACAAAGGACAAGAAATAGGCTTTCTGGCGTTTCCTCAAAGAAGTCCTCAAGCCTTTTTCCTCTGAGCCAATTTCAAGGTAAAATTTCCCAAAGGATATTTTCTTCCATCGACATTTTACCTTCCACCGATTCTAAGCAAATACAATCACTGCCAAGATTTTGATGTAGAAAATATCAGGTATCCTTTTTACATTCTGATCAGAAATATGGAAAACAAATCATTTAACAGATTATTTTTAAAGTATGTAAAATTAAACGCGTGTTATCTGTAAATGCTTTTTCATTGCCACTGCCAGTAATTGCGTGGGTTGAAATGGGCATTCTTTAGTTAGATGGTCTCCAGGAAAGTTTACGCATCTGGGGCTCAAAAGCATTTAAAAATGTGAACAACAATGTGTTTTTCTAGCATTTAACAATGTGAATATTTGAAGGGAGAACTATGGTATTCAATATTAATTTTAATGTAAGAGAGTGAATTAAGTAATCGTTAGCGCTCTGAAAATATTGGGCTGCGAAATCAATTAAGGATGGTTTGTATTTTCCATAAGTAAGACTCACACTTTAAAATTTCCAATTAGCATGGTAAATTGGCCAGCAGCTTATAAGTATAACGTGCACACGGATTGACGTTGCTATTCTTTTAAAGGTGTTGCAGTGACAATCTGCGGGCTCCCTTCTGTTCTTCCGTGTATTATTTATTAGGCTACATTGTAAAATTTGCTGTGGACAAAAATTCTATCCATGGTCAGACTTTCGGTTTCGGCCAAATGTTCGATTAGTAGATTGTGCGATGATCCACCACTGGTTACAAAGGACATGGTTTTCCTATGTTATAGCATAAGAAAATAGGATATTATAATTAAAAATTATAAAATACTTTTAGTATTTACAAATTATAATGTGCATGATACGTTAAAATTTCATATTCAAAGTCATTAGGGGCAAAATTTCTCAAGTCCTGCCATGGTGGGGCCTCGCAGCAAGGGAGTCAGAACGTTTATTTCGAAATTAAAGTCTGACAATATAGGAGATTTTGTGTCTATTTTTATTTCTGTTTCACCAACACTCATGAAATGGAGGGGTCATCGTGAAAATATTCTCAACCCCAGTCTCGCATAGGTTGCCCAGACACTCGTCGAGGCAAATTAAAAATCTTGGATCAATCAAGGAGCATTCAGGAAGAGCACAATTACAGAGAAACGTTACTCACAGGCATTAGCGTTGGAATATGTAAGGTGTACACAAGTTTCGATTCACAAGAATCGAACTTTTGAGTGAATGAATTAAAGAAGCTGCTTGAGATATGCTAATTTCGGCATACGCGCTTAGTATAAATACCATGCAGCGTCATTAATGAAAAAGGTTGTAAAGGTTCTTATGGTTGATAGATAAGCGAGAGGGAGCTACGAGGGTATGCAGCTCCAGTACTATCCGGTGCTAGTGCTTAGGGGCCCACCGTTTACGTGGCAGAATTGCTGGTTGATTTACTGTTCGTGAGTATTGAAAAATATATTGTTCTTGAAAGCTGTATTTATATATCTGTGCAAGTAGTACGTATGAATCTTGTTGTTAAAAGCAAAGCCTACATGTGCAAGAATATTCAATAAACATTGTTTCATGTATAAACTGTGTTTCTATCAAATTCATTTAGAGTGCCACTTCAAATTATATACACCCAAGTCTGGGTAGAAGTGAGCTAATTACTCTATAAATATTATGCTTTGCGCGGAGAGAATATGAAGAAGCTCTCGCGGCTTTTACTGAGGCTTCTAATGCAGAGAAGGCTCCTAAAGGTATTAAGGCACCGATACAGAACAGCATAGGCAAATTGCTCGGAAGAATTGGTAGATATCTTGAAGCGAGATTCGTTTATAAAAAGGTCCTTAAAATGAGAAAATCTATTAATATCCACCGAGAGACACTGAGTACTTATAGGTATATCTCTATTACTCTTGCGAAAGACGGGCGGTTTATACTGCTTAATTAAATGGAAATTCCAAGTCAATCCCAGTAAATGCCAAGCTATTAATTTCTCTCGAATGACATCAGCATTATAGATGAAAGACAGGCAATAATGGATTATTTTCAAAGTTTATTACCTCCTGAATATTTCGATGAACTCCATAGAAATGAACATACCCCAGGAGGTACACAATATGAATGCTCCAATATTTCCAAATCCCCCAAAGAATTTGAATTGGAAAAAACCTGCACAAATACTGGATCTACAGTTTCTAGAGAACGTGACAATTTAGCTACAGAATCAAGTACGAGTTTAAACAAAAAATTAGTTTAAACATTGCAGCTCGTTTATATCGAAATTAAAGTCTGAGAAAATACAAGATTTTGTGTCTGTCATTTATTTCTGTTTCGCCAACACTCATGAAATGGAGGGGTCATCGTGAAAATGTTCTCAACCCCAGTCTCGCATAGGTTGCCCGGACAGGCGTCTAGGCAAATTAAAAATCTTGGACCAATCAAGGAGCATTCAGGAAGAACACAATTACAGAGCGTCGTTGGAATGTTACGCTTTGCGCTACAAGAATATGAATAAGCTGCTGCCGCTTTTACGGAGGCTTCTAATGCAGAGAAGGCTCGTAAACGTATTAAGGCAACGATACAGAGCAACATAGACAAATTGCTCTGAAGGCTTGACAGATATCCTGAAGCGAGATTCGTTTTTATAAAGGTCCTTAAAATGCGAAAATCACTTAATATCCACCACAAGACGCTGAGTACTTATAGGTATATTTCTGTTACTCATGCGAAAGACGGACGGTTCATATTGTTTCATTAAATGGAAAATCCAAGTCAACCCCAGTAAATGCAAAGCTATTTATTTCTCTCGAATGACTTCAGCATAAGGATGAAAGACAGGCAATAATGGATTATTTTCAAAGTTTATTACCCCTGAATAATTCGATGAGCTCCATTGGAATGAACATACTCCAGGAGGTACGCAATATAAATGCTCCAATGTTTCCAAATTCGCCAAACAATTTGAATGGGAAATACCTTGCAGAGATACTGAATCTACAGTTTCTAGTGAACGTGACAAGAATTAAGTACGAGTTTAAAAAAAAAATAGTTGAAAATTTGTAGTGCGGCTTCCCAGCGAGGGAGTCAGCTCGTCTACTTCGAAATTAAAGTCTTAGAAAATAGAAGATTTTGCATCTGTCATTTATTTCTGTTTCGCCAACACTCATGAAATGGAGGGGTCATCGTGAAAATGTTCTCAACCCCAGTCTCGCATAGGTTGCCCGGACACGTGTCGAGGCAAACTAAAAATCTTGGATCAATCAAAGAGCATTCAGGAAGAACACAATTACAGAGCGTCGTTGGAATGTTACGCTTTGCGTGAGAAGAATATGAAGAAACTCTTGCCACTTTTACGGAGACTTCTAATGCAGAGAAGGCTCCTATACGTATTAAGGCAACTAAGTCCAGGCTCTGTCAAAGAAGTCAAGAGATCCATAACAACTATCTTAGAATACGCCTGAGGAATAACTGAGTTGCCCGAACGGCGGATCTGCTAGAACGTCAGCTACATCATCGAGTATTTGCTGAGTAAACATTTGCTTATATGCTAGATAATTTTAAAATTGAAAACAAATGCTTGGAAGGGTAGGAATATTTCAGACCTTATGTCAGAGATCATTTCCTAACCATTCTTACCTCTTCCGAAAAGACTTCTGGAAAATATTTATTCCTTTACACGAAAATCTGAAACATGTCAAGATGTTTGAGAATTATTGCAAGATTGTGCCCGTTAAGAAAGATAAACGTTATTTTTATTCATATAAACACGAATATTGCTAATATTTGAATTAAGTATATATTCTTACGATGAAGGATACGAATTTCCTAAAACAGGGTGGCAGTGCGTAGCCGAATACGCAGATTTACAGTTTTTCGAATTTTCAGGAGGCTGGGGAAGATTTGGACACACTAAGCTGTTTATCGCAAGTCTTGAATAGCCTTTAAGACTAATGATGATTCAATAGTGCAGCGATCAAGATATAAAAATATTAACCTTTGGTGAGACTTTTGATACTCTATATAAATACTTCATTCTTACAGGTAATTTAAATGTTCTAGATGGTGTGCAGAGATGCATTTCTTAACGCCCCTAAATAAAGTGTTCAAAGCCCAAGCCCAAAAAGCTTGCAAATTCAAGCCCTAGAGAGAAACTGAATTTACCAAGAATCGGAACATATCCCTCAAAACTGCCTTAGGTGATGCTAAAGTATCAGATTGAGAGTATTTTAAGAAATGTTTTTTCGCTTCAGTTTCTTTAAAAGCCCTAGGTTACTCAATTAAGAATTTAGAAGAGACCATGCCAAACCTTTCAAACTCTATATACCCTGGGAGGGTCCACAATGCAATTATCCGGCGGCATAGTGGGATCAAATCATATAAGAAGGCAGTAAGAAAATGGAAAGATCATTACGTGGCTATTTAGTATGTATATTTTGAACTTCAGTTATTGAAACGTGACGAACATAAGTTGTTTCGAAAATTTAATATGTACAAAGGAAGAATTTTTGGCATAATTTTGTCTGTGTTAATTAATCTGTTATCCTCAATATTACAAACAGTAATATCTTTTGTTACATGTACAACCCTTTGGAATTTTTTTGCAATTCTTTTGAAGCAAAGCATTTGAAGCGATAGTTATCCAACTGGCAGTAAAGAAATGTTAATATATTACAATGGGAGCTAACAATAATTAAATTTAATACCACCGAATTTAAATACCTCTTTCAGGCTGAGAAAAATGCTCTCTCGGCATTGCTTCTGAAAACCGGACAAAAGGCATATCTACCATGCCAAAACGCTCAAACCAAATTTAATTCACCTGAATGGAACAGGCAGAAAACTATACATGAGTTAGACTCTCAGAGCTATCGATCATACATTTATTTTCGAGGTAAGAAAAATGCTTGCTCGCAAATGTTTGGGAAAATGGAACCTGTTGCAGCTAATTCGAGAGGAACAGTCAACTAAGAAATGTAATTAGCCTAAGCCCAGTTATCGACTGGACGACGGGGAGGTGGGGGCAGCCAACGCCGAAAACAGTGTATAGAGAATTTCTAAGGGGCACTCTACTTGAATTTGTATGCATAATTTTAAATTACATTCTTAAATTACATTCAAACAGTGAGTAGATTTGTCACCAAAAACCTAAAATGTTCTAATAATTTCTGCAAATTAATTGGAGTAGCTTTAGCAGCATTGAAAAGTTTCATTAGTTATTTGATGTTTTAGATTAATGTCATATGGTGTTAAATTCATTCTTAGTAAAAATACATTATCTCCCCAGTTGCATTCAGAAACTATTTCTGCAGTGGTGAAGTTAGCATTAAGCCGAGTGACCATTAGGAGAGTGCTTTTGCAAAGTCCTTTTTTGATTTCGAAGTAACTTCATTATAGCCCTTTTATTAAGCATGTTGCAAACTCCTTGTGTTCTAATAATTTCTTTAAATTAATTGAAGTTTAGAAAGTCCTTAAATTACATTCAAACAGCGAGTAGATTTGTCACCAAAAACCTAAAATGTTCTAATAATTTCTGCAAATTAATTGGAGTAGCATTAGCAGCATTGAAAAGCTTCATTAGTTATTTGATGTTTTAGATTAATGTCACTTGGTGTTAAATTCATTCTTAGTAAAAATAGATTATCTCCCCTGTTGCATTCAGAAACTATATCTGCAGTGGTGAAGTTAGCATTGACCCCAGTGACCATTAGGCGAGTGCTTTTGCAAAGTCCTTTTTTGATTTCGAAGCAACATCATTATAGCCCTTTTTTTAAAGCATGTTACAAAGTCCTCTTCTTCTTTTTTTTTTTGAATTTCGAAGCAACTTCATTATAGCCCTTTTATTAAGCATGTTGCAAACTCCTTGTGTTCTAATAAATTCTTTAAATTAATTAAGGTTTAGAAATGATTTTTTCCACGATTAATGAAAGTTGCAAATTTAAATGTGAAGACATTCTCTTCAGATCTATGTTTATCTTTGCCGCTGAGTATTATACATTGAAGTATTTATCTTTTGTAATCATCTTCAGTCTTAGAAAAAATTAGGATACTGAATGCAGAATAAAGTGCTTTATAAGTAACTATTGGTATTGCATTGTATGTATTCACAACAGTTTAACAGGTTTGTTTTCCGCCAAAGAAATGAAATGTTCCAATCATTTTTACAAAGAAATTATGCAAGTTTTAAGGTGCAGTTGATTAAAAAGTTCTGCAACATTGCATACACTGTTCAATGAAAAAGACCAAAATTTTGTGACATGACTAATGAAAAAAAGCTTTTTAGAATATTGGAATTTACAAATTGCCATTTTGTAGATAGAAATTTTATTTTATTAGCAAGGGATGTATGATTATCGGTGCATTTTTAGTTAGTTTAGAAAAAAGAATCAAGAACTACCTCTATTTTTTGAGGGATATATTCTGTAGACATTTCATTTCTTAAAAAAATAATAGTATTTGAATATTTGGTTTAATGATTAAACATTTAAAAATTAAATTTAAAAAAAATCTTTTTTGACAATTTTTGTCTTTGCTGATTGTATCGTAGTCAGGCAACTAAATTGCCAACCCTTTCATCATTGGTCATTTTTTTCCCCCGCAAAGAAGAAAAACTTTCCACAAACGGCATTTGTGTATATTATGCATGTCTGGTTATTTGCTACTAAAAAACAAATCTTTGAACTTTTTTGTAAATTATTAAAATAATATTAACTTCCTTTTACATTTCCTGTAGAATTTTTAAAATACTTCTTTGAAAACAATATTTTGCGTAAAATATCTATTGTCTTTTAGCAAATTTCCTTGTAGTTGACATTCTTTAATTTGAACTTTAATTTGGTGGGGATTTCGAGATCTTGATAGTGCAACAAAGAGTTGACCGTGTGAGAATACAGGCTCATCAAGATAAATTCCTACATGCTCGAATGTTTGTCCCTGTGATTTATTTATAGTCATGGCATAAGCTGGAATGACTGGAAACTGCCGGCGTTTGAGGATGAATGGCAGATTAATGTCACTTGGTGTTAAATCCATTCTTGGTAAAAATACAATATCTCCCCGGTTGCATTCATAAACTATTTCTGCAGTGATGAAGTTAGCGTCAAGTCCGGTGACCGTAAGGCGAGTGCCGTTGCAAAGTCCTTGCTTTGGATTCAAATTTCGAAGCAACATGATTATGACTCCTTTTTTCAACATCAACATATGTGGTGGCATACCTGAGGGAGTCTGTTCATGTAGAAATTCTGATGGGTAATTAAGAGAATCATTTGGATCTTCGGATATGATAGAATCTGCACTATAATATAATTGAATTTCTCCTTCGAGTTTTTCAATGATGGCACGATTTATTTCAAGAGTCTTCTTATACTGGAGCTAAAATAACTCTTTTTGCAAGCTCTTCAACTGGCATGTTACACAGTTGTTCACCATAAATGGCTTCAATTAGACTGTTCTCAACAATCATTTGCTCAGGTATTTCAACAGAATTAACTGGTAATCCAAAAATATGAGGAAGATTGCTTAAACCAATGTTCAGTAGCCATGTGTTGTGTTGATTTTGGCCGATGCTACGCATATTTATAGTAAGGCTGAGGTGAGTAAATTTGTTCCAGAGTGGGCTTGATTTTATACAGCTTTCAATAATATCAGCTGGAGTACCTCTTGGGACTACTGGAAGTGTCTGCCTGAAATCGCCTCCAAGTACTATTACTTTTCCTCCAAATGGCCTATCATTGCACATGACTTCACGCAACAATATATCTATACAACGAAGACCATCTTTAGTGAGCATTGTAATTTCATCAATGATAATCAGCACAGCCATTCGTAGATTTTCAGCTTCTGGAGATGTTGTTCGCATTGTTGAAACCGATGTGTCAAGGAGAGGAACTCGTAACTTGAACCCACTGTGAACAGTTCGACCACCTTTTAGCAATGTTGCAGCAATGCCAGTCGTTGCAAACGGAAGTGCAAATTTTCCTTTTCCTCGAACAAAAGACAACAGTGTTGAATACAGATAAGTTTTTCCAGAACCTCCTGGACCATCCAAGTAAAAATATCTATCATTTTTCTGTATGTTGTCAATTGCTGCAGTAATTTTCATGAATGCAGAAAGTTGTTCGTTATTTAGAGATATTATACATCTTTCAGCTGCCTCTCTTTCGTCAGACTGGTTGAAATCCTGAATTTTGATTGGATTTCCTGTTGGAATAGGTAGACCAGCTGAAGCACATGACAATCCATGTTGTTTGAGAATTTCATTGATGTCATGTAGAGCAAAGTTAAAAGCTACTGTTTCAATATTGATACCCAAATAATCGAGAGACATGTTAATATGGTATTTATTCCAAAGCTCTAATGCATTTGTCGGATTGCAGAAGCAAAGGATAAATGCAAATGATTGCCGCAATTGCTTTGGCATTTGAAAAATGGCAGCATCCTGTAAATACAAATCCCACTCTTCATCTGACTCCGTCAAGTGACGATGGAAAGCTGCTTGCTTGAAAGTATCGTAGACAACATTGTCAACCGTTCGCAGAAATTCAAAGCTTATAGCGCCAGGGACATGAAGCAGCAATATGCGGAGATAGAACCTCTCTTCATCTTTTACACTAACATGGTACATCCTTGAGATAATTTTGTTACCTCCTCTCTGTCTTTTTTGCCAGCTATTATGAATATACACAGAGTGATATGGAATATCTGTGTACAACAATGCTTGTGCATCAGTATCTCTGTTATTTAACTCAAACCATGACTCAAGCTTTGTTCGTGATGATTGTGCAGCTTGCAAGGCTTCTACTTCATGACCAGCAGTAAATATAAGGCGTTGCTGGTTTGGGAGGTGTACTGGCAGTCTCATCACTGCATGCGAACGGTCATGCATTTTTGATTCAAGCAATCTCCACATTGCTTCTGGTGCACCTACATATCGAGCATCAATGTAGTTAGCAATTTCATTGATTTGGAGTTGCCCTGCAGTCAGAATCATATTAGCACAGTCAAATCCCTTATAAATATATTTGTAAATATATTTAATTGCACGCATAGAGGTACAAACTTCAACATTAATGTGTGCATTGTATTTAAGCAACAGATATGGATTGTATGGAACCACATATCTACTATCCATTGATCTACCTCTAACTTCAACTGTTACATTTAAGCGTCTACGGTACAATGGATAGACATTAATGTTGATAGTTGTTTCTGTTTGAAGTTGCTTGGGAAACTGCTTTTTACATTTCCCATGTTCCATGCAAGGTGTGCTCCAAGATTATCAATACCACATGGTCCATGCAACATGCATTTTGTTACAATTTCATGCAAGCGTGGATTTTGATCAGGCAATGGAATCTCAGCACACACAAATTGATCAATACGCTCAGCAGTTGAAAATTTGTCTTCTACTCGTAGAACAATTAAAATGTGAGCATGCGGCAGTCCTCGTTTTTGGAATTCCACAGTATAAACATGAGCTGTAGCTTTTCCAAAGACAATGTGAACAACCAGATCTTCCATAAGAGATTTTAGTTTCAACTTAAAGACTCGTGCCAACAAATCAGGACGGTCATGTGTTTGTTCTCCTGGTCGTAAATTTTCAGTGATTTCTCGCCAATTTGGATTCGCCGTGAATGTTATAAAAAGATCTGGTGCACCAAATTTAGCAAATGTGGACATGGCATAAGCACATCGTTCTCTCATATTTCTTGGTGATCCTTCAAATGATGAAGGCAAAATTATTGGAATTCCTGCTCGCATTCCAGCATTTTCATTCCCAATTTCAAGATGATCTGCAAGTCCTTTATAGAGCTCAGTTCTTAACTGCTGCTGATGCATTTTGATGAAATTGAAATTATTTGCTTCTACCTGAAGATATGAATCAACAATCCACTGCTGAGAAAGTTTTCCTGCACTAATTATTGGATTAAATTCATCTCGAATGGCAGTCAAAGCAACTTTGTATTGAAGCATTGTAACATTCACTCTGCTGCGATTTGCTTGTGCTCCATCATAAGCTTCACAACTCCAGTTCGGTTGTCAACCTGGCTCGCCATAGGGAAACAAATTGGGATAAGCCATTGGATCCAAGTTTGGGCTCAAGATATTAATATTAATAAATGGTTGCAAAGGATTTTCTGGATTGAAAGGATAGACACGGATGTCACGTTCAAATGGAGGTTCTCCGTCACTATTCACAAAGACCATGGCAATTTCATTGGCGGTTGGTTCATTGTATCGGCGCTGATCAGAGTGTCGGTCTCGTCGGAACACCATATTTACGATAGGAATATCCGCTCCTGCTTCACTTGCTTCTTGAACTGCTCGAGATTGAACCTCCCTAAGCATGCAGTATGTATTTGTTAGCCGATTGTGCTGCCTGAAAAATCTATCAATCTGATCTAAAACATGCGAGAAGCATTGCTCATTAGCTGGATGAGTAACTCTTATATCAGTAGCTTGAGTACTGTCAATGACATACAGCTGAGCAAACTGGGGAGCTTCGCCATTCAGTGGTTGAATGTGGCTTGTACGATGACAAATTTAACCATGGACTTTGAAAATATAAGGTCCTCTACTATTAAAATCAAGAACTTTTGCTCCCATTGATGCAAATGAAACCACACTGTTGTATGAGCGAATATTTTCGCGAAAGTTCTTGTGATCAGGATTGCTCGGATCCATAAGCAAGTGAAACAAAAAATTGGGGTATGACAGCACATTTCCCTCAGCATCTATGGGTTTCTCCAGTTTAACTCTTCCTTTACGGCAGCAACTTTTAAATTTTCCATCAGGCGGGCGTTCTGCACTGAAATTCTTAGAACTACAAAACTGGCAAATTACGTTTATTGGTCCATAATAGTGTTCATCTATTTCAGCAGTGACATTAATTTCTCGCCTTTGACGCTCTCGGGATAAGCGATGGGTTTCTGCATCTCTTATTCGGCGTACTCGAGTTTCTTCTGGCGACTCTTGTTGAATCCGAAGACGTTGGGTTGCAGCATTAGTCGCCCGCAATCTATCTCGTGACTCTTGGCTTTGCCTTGCTAGATATCTCCGTTGCCGTTCTCTAGCTTCCCGGCGCTTTTTTTGAGAGGGACTTTCGTTCTCGTACATTGTTATTATAATACTTAATTATAATACTAATTATAATACTGTTGTAATATAACTTAAATTTGAAATAAGTTTGCTAATCTCTGAGAATGTAAATCACGTTTTTGGACTGTCAAATCAAAATATTAACTCATGTTGCCAATAGAAAAAGTATATGTAAAATTAATCAAAATATATATGCTCGATCAAAATATTAAATATTAAGTTAAAAAATATCCCGAATTATCTAACAATATTGCATTTAATCCACATCATGTAAAAGCAAACCCTATCATTATTTTTTATTTATTTAGTTTTTCATGCAATTGGAGTAGTAGACTGCCATCCATTTTTTTACAGTTCACTACGCGATTCATTCACATTCAAGTTTATTTACTTTCAGAATTCATCGCAAAAGTAAACAGATTTTTAAAAACTGTTAAATATACAGCTAAAAACATCCAATTTTTTTTAGTTCTGAATGTTTTATAGAAAAATAGGCTGAACAAACGTGATTTGATGAAGAAGATATTTGTTTTTAGGTAAGAAAAAATTTTGATCCACATCTGAAATTGAAATTAAGCCTAACGGGCGGTTTGTTTACTGAGGGCTTCAATTGAAAGATGAGTACAGCCCGGAAGTGTTATACAGAGACAACGGCTATTATATATATATATATATATATATATATATATATATATATATATATATATATATATATATATATATATATATATATATATATATATTTGATTGCATTAATTGCATGCATTGGCGTTGTATTTAATTTGAATGTACTCCGTAGTGAAGCGCTAGTTTTCAGCTAGTATATGTACATATTGTTTATGTAACTTTGTATGTTTGTTTTGGTATTTCTTTTGTCTGTGTATTTTAAGTTGTATCTTACATGCAACACTGTAAATGGAAATTTCTGTAGTGTGCATTTTGAATAAATAAAATAAAAATAAAATAAAATTACTACAATCTAACTCCAAAAATAAGTTATCATTCTAAGTGAAACTTTCCTGTCCTGTCTTTTAACAGTTCTTTAAAGGATCAAAGCGTATAGGTACCTTGTTGTGCGTTTTCAGGGAGGTTCACGTACAGAACAGTAGTATCCGGTGGGGAAGAACTGGGCTTTAAATAGTCTTCTTCGTCAGCTGCGGATGATGGATTATAATTTATGTACTTCCCAGAGTCTAGTGTGTACACTTCGGCTACAATAAACAACCACCATTAATGAAATCTAAAGACATGCAATATAAATTAGTACGGTGTGTTGTCTATACAATCCAAATATTATATTAAAACGAAATGCATTTTTATAAGGTCTTGTACCCCTAAAGTATTTTGTATCTGCTCTGAATGTGTATTGATCAAAAATAAGAAATTGGCAACAGAAATAAGGAAAACGAAAAATGATATTTAAAAAAATTTACAATATGATTGTTTCCAGTGCAAATTTGCAATCTTTTTTAGTAAAACATCAATAACTATTCATTCCCTTGGTCAGATTCTGACTGTCACCAAAGGCCAAAAGTAAGCCACTATATAAATCAAATAATTTTTATAGTGACCATTAAACAGTTTCTTACAAACTGTAATTTTAGATAGAATTATTGCTTTTTTTCCGAATATATGAACATCATAATTAACAATATCGGATGAAAAAATCCGTATTCACATGAATGACGGAAAGAGGTAGAAAACTGAAAAAATTAGAAATACACTGGTTATCAAAAATTAAGGAAAAGTAACAAAATAAGCGATTACTCAAAAAGTTACGTGTAGAATTTAATGAGACTTATACACATTTTACAACACATAGGTAGGTATAAAATAGCATAAAAAGAAATCGACAGACAATTATGGTGTTATAGAAACTAGCATATGTATACAATGAACAAATCAGATGTGTCAGTTTGGTATAGGAAAAGTACCTTTAATATAGCGTATGATTCCCCAAGAAGCAATACAGCACATACAGCGATGTGTGATGCTGTCAATTTTACGGTCTATGAGTTCGGTAGGAAGTGAGAACCATTGCTCTTGCAAAGCAGTTGAAAGCGTGGCGAAGGTCGTAGGAGGAGGATTGAGAGCAGCTATACATCGTCCTAAAGCGTCCCAATCATGCTCGATAGGATTCAGGACCGGTGATTGAGCTGACCACTCCCTGCGCTGAATTGTTTCCTGCTCAAGATAAGTATCTACGATACGAGTCCTGGGCGGTCTCGCGTTATAGTCCTGTAGCACGAAAGCATCACCCATTGCCCCGGCATAAGGGCGCATAGAAGCATCAAGGATGTCATCTCTATAGGTGTGAGCATCCACATTTCCACGGGGAAAGACATGGAGGTCTGTGCTTCCACCCAAAGAGATATCACCCCAAACACAGACACTGCCTGTTCCGTATACATCACTTTCACGTCTGTGTGATGGATGAAAACGAGTTCCAGGTTCTGTCGAAATCAAAATACGCCTACTATCGCTTTGGAGGCTAAACCTGGACTCATCCGTCAAGAGAACAGCCGTCCATTGATCACGCGTCCAGTGGACATCTTGACGTACCCACTGCAAACGATCCCGCCTGTGGCGTGACGTGAGACGGACGCTAATGGCTGGTCTCCTCGCAAAAAGACCGCCTTCTTGAAGCCTTCTACGCAATGTTCGGTGTCTCATATGCTCGAAGAAGCAATGGGCTATTTTATGACCAGAATTATCAACAAAGTCCAAGGCAATTGTGCAAGAGAACTTGGAATCGGCACAAGTATGAATTTATCAAACCACTGTCAATCAGGAGGTTTACTTCAAATGTTGCTAGTCTCGATTGAAGCCCATAGGAAAAGACGAATTGTTCTAGCTCTTATAGATACAGGAACACAGCGATCATATGTTCTGAAGTCTACTGTCCATGAAATGGGACTTACAGCTAAGAAAAATGAAATCCTGACACACGTGGTGTTTGGAGGAGGGACTCCAAGAAACGACCACAGAAGTTATAGATTGCAAGTAAAAAATTTATGTAATGAATATTCATGTGAAATTCAAGCATTGGATCAGACCACCATTTGTGGGAAAATACCTTGCATTACAGAACAATCTGTATTGGCTGAATTGCAGAAAGAAAATATCCATGTAACAGATGCATGAAAATTCCAGCTGAAATAGAATTATTAATAAGGGCAGACTATGCTGGAAATTTGTTTACTGGAAAAATTCATCAGTTAAAATCTGGACTTCTAGCAGTCGAAACTTATCTTGGATGGATTGTAATGGGAAAATCTTCTAAGCACGATAAAGAACATTGTGCGAAATCTCTCTTGACCTTAAGGGGAAATATTAGTGATCTATGGAGATTAAAAACTATTGGAATTAACAGATCCCTGTGAGCATTAAGATCAAAGAGTTGGAAAGGACAGCAGTCGAATATTGTAACAAAACTGTCAAAAGTGATAAGGAAGGGTGATACGAAATTAAACTACCCTGGATGCAAAATTCTGAAGAATTGTCCAGCAACAGAGAAGCTGCAGGGAAAAGATTGATAGCTTCCACCACGAAGCTCTCGAGAGAAAATCGATTCCAAAGGATGGTATTTTCAAAGAATGGCTCAAAGATGGAGTTATTGAAGAGGCTACAGAAGGTACAGGTCATTTTTTTACCTCACCGAGACGTGTGAGAAAAACGATTTGTAGAACGTACGGAAATTTTGGAAAATTAGGAACTGAGCAGGAAAATGGAGGAAATACATTGGGAAAAAAAGTGAGAAAATGCATCGGAAATATGAGTAGGGCTTTTGTATGCAGTGTAAAATTGTGCTGAATACAAAAGGACTATCCAAAAATTCTAAAATAAGACGATTTCTCAAGAATTGCAGGGCAAGACTGCCAATATTAACATAAGAGAAAAGCGAGATACATACCTTCTACAAAAACACTGTGGGGATGTGGAAAACATCGTGGTGCACGTGGCTGCTCCAAATGTGCATCTCCATTATGCCATTCAAAAGAGCACCCCGGCAAAGGTATGACAGGCTTGGAACACTGTTGCAAATTTTCACTTTGGGTTCAACTGGGTCGAAAGATCTGTATTTGCATATTCATGCTGGAATTAAAAGAATACTCAGTAACTCATGTTAAGTTACTCAGTTCATAAAAGCCTTAAGATGTTTCATTGAAAACTGGGACAGTGCAGTGATAAATATGCATCAAAGTGTACACAATGTCAGGTTTTACACAGACATCATAAAACGACAAGTGCGATGGTCGAGTCTATATTAAATATTCAGAACCCCATGCTCGAATGCCTGGGTCCTCTCAAAATTTTAGAAAAAAGAAGGCATTATTACTTTAGTATTTCCGCTTATTTAATAAATTCAGTAGATTATATATCAGCATTCTCCCCTTCTCTATTATTTGAAAGTCGCTGGTTTAAAATCAAAGATGCGAACCCCATATAAGCTCCTTGAGAAGTCGTCTCTCAATTTTTGGATTTTTTAAACTTTCTTCAAAATAGGGTCCAGACAGTTTTCATCGTCCCCCATATATCGTACTACACTATAAATCCTCTTGATTTCAAGGAACTTGAAATTTTTTATGAACTAAACGTTGGTATTGACACAAAACAAACAAACAAACGAACAAAACAAAATAAGACCAGCATGGAAATTTCCGTTTTGAATATGGACGTTTTAGAGAATCAGTTATTCTAATAGATTCAATATCCTCTGTACATGCTTAATACACGTACTACTATTCGCTAGAATTGCTACTATTGCTACTATTACTACTGTTCTCGGCGTTCGGTGGTTCGTTTCGAAAATCACTTAATCTCTTTCTAAATCTGTCAGTTTATCTATAATCTAAATCAATAAGAATACAGTAAAAAGAAATCTATGCAAAAATTTGAGAAAAAATTTAATAAAAGGTTAAAGCGCATGTTATGTCATCTAAATCTAGATCTAATCTGCTACACACAAAAAAGAGAAAGAAAAGTTACATGACTAGCGCATGCGCGCTGAACGGCTTCGCGTCACAAGTGACGTGATTTCGAAGGAGAGTTCAAATCGCTCTAGTCGGAACATCCCGGCCCCCGTTGGACGGTGGTCCAACATCATCTGGAAAGGGGAGTGGGACGACCCTGTTGATGGCACGGCGGTAAACCCTGTTTCTCGTTCTCAGGTCCACCACTCTAACTAGTCCATCTTGACAAGTAAACGTTTGCTCGATGCGTGCTAGATCCCATTCCATTGGAAATTTGCTTGGGTCTTTCATTAAAACTCACTGTCCTACCTTTAGGTTGGTTTCTTGTGTAGCCCATTTGGCTTGAGATTGCAGGTGGCTAAGATATTCGTTTGTCCATCGGTTCCAAAATGTAGATCTTAGGTCTTGTATTAGGGTCCATCTGGAAGATAAAGACAGATTATCTGAAGTATGATTAGTTTCTGGTAACTGTAATAGGGAGACACCTATGAGGAAATGTCCTGGAGTCAAGGCTTGAAGATCTGTTGGATCTGCAGAAAGAGGTGTTAATAGGCGGGAATTTAAGCAGGCTTCTATTTGAGTTACGAGCGTGTACAACTCTTCAAAATTTAGAATCTTTGTTTTCGCAGTCTTCACCAAGTGTTTCTTCATCGATTTTATATTAGCTTCCCATAATCCACCAAAATGTGGCGATGCAGGTGGTATAAAGTTCCACTCTATGCCTTCTTTGGCACTGAATTTTTGTACAGAGTCCGATTTGCATATTTTAAACCAGGAATCTAAGATGTTTTTAGCGCCCTTGAAATTTGTAGCATTGTCACTCCAGATGGTAGTTGGTCTTGATCGTCTTGCGATAAATCGCCTAAGACTTCCAAGAAAGGCTTCAGTGCTTAAATCGGATACGATTTCAAAATGAACAGCTATCGTACTGAAACAAATAAATATTGCGATATATGATTTCATAGTCACTTTAGATCGTTTCAAATTAGGTTTAGTAAGTATTGGACCAGCGAAATCCAGTCCTATCTTTTCAAATGGTCGAGACGGTATAACTCTATCTTTTGGTAGGTTATCCATCATTTGCTTCATGGTTTGATTTCTTGTTCGGAAACAAGTCATGCATTTACTAATAACTCGTTTGATTCTATCCTCTCCAGAAGGTATCCAATACATTTGTCTAATAAGGTACAGGGTTGTTTGAGTACCCGAATGAAGAGATTTTTTGTGGTAGTAATCTATCAATAATTCAGTAAAGTGGTGAGCTTTGGGTAAAAATAATTGGTGTTTCCGGAATTCTGAAAGTTTCGAATTGCTTAATCGTCCACCAACTCGCAAAAGTCCTTCTTTGTCTAGGAATACGTTTAATGAAAGAATTTTACTATTGTTTGGGATTTGGCGATTTGATTGTAAAGATTTGATTTCGGAATGAAATTCGGAACGTTGAACATATTTAACCAATATCTTGGTTGAATTTTGAATTTCGGAAGTACTCAAAAAGGCTTTGTTTCTTAACTCAGGTTCAAGTCTACAATTTTTAGAAAATATTAAGCACCAAGCGGTGACTCTAACTAATTTGCTGAATGAAGAGCATTTGTTAATGAAATCATTTGTCGTTACACTATCTACTACTAGTGCATTCATTAAAGCTCCTTTTCGAATTTCAAGTTTTTCGGTGTCTAATCCCTTTTTCATCCTTGAAATCTGGGCCATTTCTCCTTATCGTGAACCAACCATTCAGGTCCGTTCCACCATAATTTATTATCTTTTAATTCGGCGACAGTTAATCCTCTAGATATCAAATCTGACGGGTTGTCCTTTCCAGGACAGTGGAACCATTCACTAGGATTGGTATATTGCTGAATCTCTTGTACCCTGTTTTTTACAAATGGTTTAAACCTGTCGGACGTATTCTTTATCCAAAAGTAAGCTATAGACGAATCTGTCCAAAAATAACGCTCAAATGAATATTCTAAGCCCTTTGAAATTTTATCACATAACCTAGCAGAAAGAAGAGCCCCCACTAATTCAAGACGGGGTAGCGAAATTGCTTTTAGTGGAGCAACTCTGCTCTTCGACGCCACAAAACTAGTAAAAATACTTCCATCACTGCGTGTTATACGTAGATAAACGACGACGCCATAAGCTTTCTTCGAAGCGTCTGAAAAACAATGTACTTGTATATCATTTATTTCCTTAGGAAGGGCATGAGCGAAACAATAGCGAGGAATACTGATATCCCTCAGCTTTCCGATTTCATTACACCATTCATCCCAAACAACGGTTATATTCTGAGGGAGATAATGATCCCAATCCAGTCCCAAACACCAAATCTCTTGAATTAGACACTTAATTCTAACTATATAAGGTCCGAGGAACCCCACGGGATCAAAAATGCGACCTACTGCTTGTAGAAAGTATCGTTTGGTATTTACTCGATTTGAAAGGAATTTCTCTAAATTTTTTGTTTCGAAATAAAACAAGTCATCGTTGGCATTCCAAGCCACTCCTAGCCCCCTTTGAGGTAACAGAGCTTGAGTGTTAGGCTCAAAGGATTCATTTACATCTATACCTACTTTCTTCCACAGTTCACGTAACTCTAACGAATTGGTCTGCCATTTACGTAGAACCATGCTTGCATCCTCAAATATTTTAGTACTCTGTATGCTCGTATTATAGGCTTGTTCTACATTTTCTCCACCAGTGATCAAGTCGTCTACATACAAAGATGTATTTAAAATTTTGTAAATTTCAGGAAAGCTTTCTACATACCTCTTTAGATGATACTTAATGGTTGCAGCCAGGAGGAATGGTGATGAACTCACCCCAAACAAGACTCTGCAGAGTCAGAACTCCTTGAGCTCTGGAACTGCGTTAGGTTTAGTGGGGTTATCGTCCCAAAGGAATCGGGCCACGTCGCGATCTTCTTCATCTATCTCTATTTGCAGGAACGCCTGCTTAATGTCCGCAGTCAGCGCAACAGGGTGTTGTCTAAATCGAATTAAAAGAAGGAAAAGATCGGGTAACAAATTGTTTCCAGTATGCAGACAGTCATTTAAGGATACCTGTCCTTTGCCATGTGAAGAAGCGTCAAACACCACTCTTAATCTACTCGTGGTTTTGTCTGTTCGAATCACTGCCCTGTGTGGGAGGTAGAAGGTTGGGGCTTCTCTGGCTTCATCTAAAACAGGAACAGGCTCTATGATATTTTCACTTAAGTAGTCTTCTAAAACAGCCTTGTATTCTGTGAATAATATTGGATCATTCTGGAACGTACATCGTAGTCTTGAAAATCTTTTATTAGCAACTTCTCGATTATCTTCTAATAATTGCTTCATCTTAGGTTTCCAAGGAAGTCGCACCTTATATCTCTTGTTATTGTAGGATATACCTGCCTCAAAGTCTTTCATAATTTGTTCGTCGAAATTACTACTATCTTTGTCTTCAGCTTCAAAGCCCAGATTCTCCAGGTCCCAAAATTGTCTTAGCTGATCTGAGATAAGTTTCTCTTCCACAACCACCTTCATACTCAGTAACTCGTTAGTTGATGCAATCCGACCTTGAAGACACCATCCGAAAATTGTTTCTGTGGCTACAAGCTTATCACCTAAACGTTTGAGTCTTCCTGATACTACATCAAAATAATAATCAGCACCGATTAAAATCTCAATTTTCTTATTCCCGTAATTATAGCAGTCTGCAATCTGTAATCACCTCATCTGTTTTTTAGCTCTAACCAAATTAATCTCTGGAGCAGGAATATTAGTTGCGGATATTTGCTCCGTTTCTAGCACTTCTATTTCGATATATAAGGAAGGTTCTTCTCTGTTTTCAAGTTTTAATTTCACTACATTATATGTTTTTTCAGTTGGCTTGTTGGTCCCGAATGAGTACACAGATAAAGTTTCTTGTCTAATAACTCATAGTTTCAACTTCTGAGAAATATCTTGAGCGATAAAGCTTCTCATCGAGCCATTATCTAGCAACAAGCGAACATGTTCGATTTTATCATCGTTAAGGGTTTTCCTTATCATTGCTGTGCATGTTTGAAGTAATACACTGCACTGAGAATTTCCGTTTGGTTTAGTATTTTCCGATTAATTTTTGTAGTGAGAAATTGCCGTAACAACCTTATTTTCATTGTTACTATCTGATTTGTTTTCGAGTTGATAACAGATGGATCTGTTATGTTTTCTATTACAAAGATCACACAATTATCTTTTTTAGCACTCTTTAATTCTATGTTGTGCTTTCAGGCATAAAAAACAACGCGCCTGTCTTCTCAAAACATCTTTCTTTTCATTCACACTCAAACTTTCACAGCGCTCTGAATCATGTTTCGCATTGCAGTAAATGCAAGTTTGACTAATTGGCAACATATATTCGTGTACCTTAGAACTATTTATCGCTGACGTTCGGTAGCGATCATGTTGTTTATCGCGTAAATTGTTTTGACTATCTCTCGAAAACTGCTTCGACCTGACGCCAGCACTTCCCGAGCTTGTCTGGCTGTAGTTTAACACTCTCCCCCCCTCTCCTCTCGAACTAAGAAGCATTATCGATGATTCGCGACACTCAGTTTCAATTTTTAAGAATTTCAATAATTCTGACACGTTGGATTCGCCGTCTTCTGATTTATCTAAACATCTATTAAAATCTAAAGCAAGATCCTCAGGTATCAATTTTAAAAGTATGGGTTGTAATAAATGACCGTACATACCAGAAGTAACATTTAGCGATTCTAGACTTCTGATCTGTACCTCACAAGTATCGTACAATTTTCTCAGTCCGGTTACATTGTTAGAGTCCATCACAGAATTAATGTTTAATAATCTAGTATGTGTGCGGATATTAAAAGATTTGACTTCGCGAATCTGTTCTTTAATAGCGTTTTCGCTTTTTCATAATTCTCATCTGAAAGTGCGAAGCCGCAAACAACATTGGCCGCTGCACCTCCAAGTAATGATTTTAAATATGAGAATTTATCTATTTCCGTCAAAGCATTATTTTGATCAATGGAGTTTTGGAATTGGTTCCAGAATTCCAGCCAGGTGCATGGATCTCCGTAATATTTGTCGATAGCTAACTTAGGTAATTTAATCGACTTCGAGTAATTAATATTTCTATTTCCAGAATTCGAGTTATGCAATGAGTTATCGTGATCTAACATAACCTGAGAGGTTTGTGCAGAATTATTCTGTTGGGTGAAATTTGACTGAGAACTTCTGGTTTCGTTTTGAGCTTTTAACTGAGCGGAATTTTTAGAATTTAACAACATGATTTTCTGAGAATATTCAAATGATGATTCTACTTCTAAATCGAAATCTTTTTCATTATCAATAACATTCTGAACTTTATCATCAAAATCCTTTAGCTCTTTGTAGAGCTCATCTAAATAATTTGAATGTTCTTGCAATGAATTTATATCATATGTATCAAATTCACTTTCTAGTTTATTAATGAACTGTGTAACAACAGAACGTCTAACAGCTCTATTCTTTTTAAGCTTAGATAGCCTATCCATTTTTATAACTCTAAATGAATTATCACTATTTATTCAATAGTCAATGTTGTTCAAGTTCAACTAATAGTTTATATTAATAAATCAGAAATCCTTACCTTGATCTAAGGAGTTGAGTCAAGGTGAAATTGTATTCCAATTGTATTCTTTAATCAATCACATAAAAATGTTCACAACGGCTATTTGTAATCCGAATCTTTTCGCGGCCGAATAGCACCAATGTGCTCGGCGTTCGGTGGTTCGTTTCGAAAATCACTTAATCTCTTTCTAAATCTGGCAGTTTATCTATAATCTAAATCAATAAGAATACAGTAAAAAGAAATCTATGCAAAAATTTGAGAAAAAATTTAATAAAAGGTTAAAGCGCATGTTATCTCATCTAAATCTAGATCTAATCTGCTACACACAAAAAAGAGAAAGAAAAGTTATATGACTAGCGCATGCGCGCTGAACAGCTTCGCATCACAAGTGACGTGATTTCGAAGGAGAGTTCAAATCGCTCTAGTTGGAACAACTACTATTGTCTAGTAATGACAGTAACAACTGCCTCAGAATTTCTAACTGCAAACATCGTAAGAAAATATCTAACTCAGTAGAGTTATAGTTGAAACCTGCCCACTGTTGCTTGTACAGTGTCCAACGTGCTAAATTCCATGCCAAATTTCTAGCACATAAATACATTAATATTCTTCAAAAACTTTACATAGATTTTGCTTTACGCATTTTAAGATGCCTCATAGAGAATTTCTTTAGAGGCAAAGGACAAACATGTTTCATTAATTTAGGCACAATCGTTCTTCAAAACAGGCCCCTGTCGCTGAGATCTGTTTTTTGAGTGGACGTATTCCCCTTTTTCGCTTTAATATTGCTGACAACAGAGTTGATAAATATTAGGAGTCGGATTGGCGGAAGACGTAATTTCGTCAATGACCCGGCTTTTGCATAAATATTTACATACATAAAACACCAAGTATGGATACATATGATGTCACAGTGGATCGTGACATTCTTTGCTGGTGAAAGAAAGAAAGGGAGTGCTGGTTGCAAATAGGCAATAAAATGAGAAGTCGATAGAGTTTGTTGACAAGTGAAAAAGAAGAAAGGCGATTTAAGAGGTGAAAGGCCAGCTGCAGAGGGAGAAAGATATCGTAGAAGGGGCGAGTGATGGAACCCCTCAGATTTACGGGAGTAACCCAGTTTTTAAGGAAACCCAGAAGGAAAACGACAGAAGGTTAGCGACAAAAATTTATAAAAGGTTAGTGAAACAGTGACACAGATGAAAATAAATAAAATCACACCGCTAATTCTTACACACACATTAACAAAATAAGCAGTCATGCACATAAATAAAATGTAAAGATTTTAACAATTAATTTCATAATGTAATCAACAGTAAATTAGGACGTGAGATTAATAAGATAAGAAAGATACAGACAATATACTCACGGAATGTAGAAATTAGATTGTTAGATATCCATTTAATTAAAAAAAATAATAAAAAAATAAATAAATAAAAAATAATAATAATGCAAAGCCAGTAATGGCGACGCAATACAGTTTTAAACCACGCGCTCGGAAACACTAGGTGTTGCCAGTTTGAGATATCAAAGGTTCAGGAACACGCGGTTACGGGTAGAACACAGAACCAGTACCTTTTGAAAGCTAAATCAAGGAGATAGTATTACATGATTAAGGAGGCCTACAGTGATGCTGCCATGGGTAGATCGGGTGTTTTTGAGTGGCACAAGCTGTTCCGAGAAGTTAGGGAAAGAGTGGAAGACAACGACCGCCCATCGACAGCAAGACAAACAAAAATGTGTCGCGAGTGAAACATTTACTGAACAATGATGGTAGGATGAGTATCAGAATGATTGCTGATGACTTGAGCATTCCTCAAACCCAAGTTTTTGAGATCGTGACAGAAAACTTAGCCATGAGGAAAGTGTGCGCGAAGTTGGTGCTGCGAGTGTTGTCAGAGGAGCAAAAGGCCAACCGGAAAGCGATCTGACAGGATCTTCTTCATCATGTGAATGAGGACCTCGACTTTTTGGACAATATAGTGACCGGTGACGAGACGTGGGTGTTTGAATACGACCCAGAGAGAAAGCGGCAGAGCTCAGAATGGCACACCCCCTTCTTCCCCATGCCCCAAGAAAGCACGAATGAGCAAATCCCACCAAAAGTCCATGCTCATTTGCATTTTTGATCGACATGGAGTCATCCACAAAGAGTTTGTACCACCCGGACAAACAGTTAATGCAGTTTTTTGCGTGGAAGTCCTCACAAGACTGCGAAAACGCATTGTCCGTGTCCGCCCAGCCATCGCCAACAATTGGCAGCTGCACCATGACAACGCGCCGACCGAAACAGCGTTCCGCGTAGTGCAGCATCTTGCCCAGCACAAGGTGGCAACGCTGCCTCAGCCCCCCTACAGCCCCGACTTGGCCCCGCCAGACTTTTTTCTATTCCCGAGAATAAAATCGACGCTCAAGGGGAAGCATCACGGGTTGGTAGAGGTGGTTCAACAGGCCGTGACGAGGGAGCTAAACAGCATTCCGGTCCAGGCGTTTCTGGAGGCGTACGAAAACTGGAAAACTCGTTGGCAGCAGTGTGTAGATGCGGAAGGGTGCTACTTTGAGAAATTCTAATCGTTTTTACTATTCTCATGAATAAAATGTTTTAAAAAAATGAGTCCTACTACTTTCAGAACAGACCATATATATATATACAGAGGCTGTTCGCACATTTCTTAGACGATGTATATTGTATTAATAAAACTAAATTACATAAAATTCTTGTGTTTAAATGTTCTATTTGACATCCCTTATTTTGAACTATCTTTCGACACCGCAATTTCCAGGATAATAATGCTTTTTGAAGTGTCAGAACCCATTCCTCCTGAACAGCTTTCCAGAGTCCTGTAAGGGTTTTGGGTCGACGTCTGGATAATGCAGATTTTAAAAGTCCGAAAGCACAAAAATCCATAGGCGATACATCGGGAGATTTAGTAGGGATATCAGTGAAGGGTATGGCCTTGATACCAGTTTTTTGTTTCATTTATTTTAGGAAATTTACAGTGGATTTTGATGTGTGATTGCTAGCTTTGTCCTGATGGAGTCTCACAGATTGATGGCACTGTGGGTAAAGCGGTGGTATTTCATTCAGAAAAATTGGCGATAAAATATGTTCCTGATAGTATTTGGAGTTAATCTTGACATTTTTTTCCACTCTCTTTATTTTTAACTTGACATTATAAGAAAAACCAGCAACAATCATGAATCCCTTAGAAAAACTTTCTTTCGATTCATTGAACCATGTACTTAAATTTTTTTCTCCCCTTTTATGATAATAAATGGCTCTTTTTTTGTTGCAATCATTTAAATACACCCATGATTCATCTATTGTGACAATTGTTTTCCATTTTTCTTTGGATAAGTGTTTCTCATATAGAATTCTGCAGCGTGTCCTTCGTTAAGCGATATGATTTGGAAGAAGACGATGCGCATTGCGTTTTTCCGCTTTCTTAAGATTTAAATCAACGTTTATCATTTTGTTTACAGTAGACACCGAGCATTTTAATGATTTTGCAACTGTCCTTTGACTAGGGAGATTTTCTTTTAACATTAAACAACGTATCTTTGCAATAGTCGAAGATGTCCGTTTTTTCCTTGAATACTTGTTTGGAATTTTTGTCCCACTTGAGGCTCCAATTTGACGTTTTTTTCCTTTCTTGTTGACTATATTAACTATAGACGCTTTATATATCACAAAAACATGACTCTCACATCGTTTTTGGATAACGGAGTATGCATATTTCTCTTCGGAAAGAGCATAAATGTAGCCTTCGAACCACTGCTTTGTTAAAAACGCCATTTTTAATAAAAACAAAACTTTCAAGCCGCAGACCATAATTTTGACTTTTAAAAACATAGTACAATTGCAATTATTTCTTTTGCAGCAAACGATTTTTTATTACCGCTTACCAAAATCGTCTAAAAAATGTGCGAACAGCCTCTGTATATATAAGAAAGTGTTGAAAGTGAATATATATATCAAGAAATAATAATATGAAAGAAATAGTGGATGTTTCGGTTGGGGCGACATGGTTCTCACAAATAGAACAGGTGCAACACAAGCGCAAAGTAATGTGGTCAGGCGAAAATGGAGACGAGGATGTGCGAAGTTGAAATGAAATAGATGAAATGAAATAGAAAAGTAATGTGAGAAAAATGTGAGAAACGGGCAGTGAGTGGTGACCAGCTGGATTAAATGAACTGGTCAGGCGAAAATGGAGACGAGCGTGTGCGAAGTTGAAATGAAATAGATGAAATGAAATAGAAAAGTAATGTGAGAAAAATGTGAGAAACGGGCAGTGAGTGGTGACCAGCTGGATTAAATGAACTGGTCAGGCGAAAATGGAAACGAGCGTGTGCGAAGTTGAAATGAAATAGAAGATAAGGGGAGTCATGAAAGTGACATCGTTAGTGAAACAGCAAGAGGTCGAGAGTGGCGTGAGAGTTTGGAACCCCAGAAGAGAGGGCACCAAAAAGAGGAGCTGGCGTCCTCTCAATTTAGATTGGAAGAAGAAAAATTATAAAATATGTATGTGCAGCCAATAATAATGGTCCGAATTGGCCCATTAGTTAGAAGGTGGCCACCAATGGAAGACCAGAGTGGAGGAATTTAAATTAAGTTTAGATGAGTTAAAATTAAGCTCAGAGAGAAAGTTTGGCAGATTGAGTTTAGAAATCGAGAGATGTAGGCAGAATTAGAAGCTGAAGAGGATGCAGTTGATTGAGCATTGCGGGTAGATAAACCCAAGAGTTAGTAATGAAGAAGGTTAGAGCTGCAGTGAGCACGTATACTTTGAGCCTGATTAAACGATAGAGTCTGAGCTCGCAAGTAGCAGAAAGATTTGATGGACATTCACTTATAAAAGGTAAAGCCACGAGGTCGATGCGGAATATGAAGGAGAAATAAAAGTCAAGCCGATAGATCATAGCAAACCAGACTGCAATCGAACGAGAGCCCCATCCGTGAGCCGAGTCATTAAAGCAGCGCCTAGCTCCACACCCGCTATGCCGTGGAGAATACGCAAGCATACCGCCAATTGGTAGCCGAGAATTTCGTCCACAAAGTAACCCTAAGAATGGATTCTACGACCAGGTCATCGAGAAGTGTAGCCTAATGACCCGGTGACCTCGCCGACCCCCTCGTCGATCGAGTGCCGCCAGCGAAGGCAGCATAGCCCGGTAATAATTTGACCAATAGGAGCGAGGCACAACCCAGCCAGCCCAGATTTTGTCCTTAAAGGAGAATACATTGTAGTAAGGAGAGCGACTGCCCAGCTGTTACGAGAGAGAAATTGCCCCAGGTATGCGATTTTATGTACCTTGTAATTCCGTGTCATTTGCTCACTGGATAATGCTAAATTAGGTAATCGCATATAATAATGATATGAGAAATTATAATTAATATTAACATATATTGCCATAGATATATATCACTTAGAATTGTTGAGTATTAGATTAGTATATTTAGTATTATTAAGCACCTGATATACACTGCTGGCCACCCAAATTGCAACACCGAGAAAGACAAGAGATATTACAACAAAATTTATTTTGTAGATAACATGTTGACCAAGTATCAAATGATTAAATATATAGACTTCTGTGAAGTGTGGTTCCTGCCAAAATCAGTAGCCAGATTTGCCGCCATTGTTGGAGATCACCGCTGCCACACGCCTCGGCATTGATTCAAAGAGACTTTGGATGAGTTCTTGGGGTACAGCAGACCAAGCAGCTTCCACACGTTGCCAAAGTTGATCTGCTGTGGCAGCTGGGGATGGAATCTGGGTCAATCGTAGAGCAACCATGGACCACATGTTTTCTATCGGCGAAAGATCCGGAGAGCGAGGCGGCCAGGGAAGCAATTCAATCTGGCGATTGACGAAGAACCGTTGGACAATGCGTGCCACGTGTGGTCGCGCATTATCCTGTTGAAATATGGCTGTGGGAAAGCCCTGAAGGTCAGGAAGGACAACTGGCTCCAACACCTCGGAGATGTAGCGCTGGCTGTATAAAGTACCGGCAATGCGTACTAGAGGTGTGCGAGAGTGATATCCAATACCGCCCCATACCATAATACCCGGTGCAGGACCAGTGTGGCGGTGCATAACGCAGCTGTTCAGCATCCCCTCTTCACGGTGTCTCCAGACTCGAATGCGACCATCGTGGTGTTGCAGATAGAAGCGTGACTCGTCAGTAAAGTCAATTTCATTCCATTCTGCCGTCCACATCCTTCTGTCATCGCACCATTGGCGGCGGAGACGTCTGTGGTTCTGCGTCAAAGGTAGACAAAGCAATGGACGTCTTGCGGACAGACCACTCTGCTGTAAACGGCGTCGAATGGTACGCGCAGACACTGGATGATGCGTTACAGACTCCATGTGCTGTGCCATGGTTCGTGATGTGACTGAGCGATCCGTCACTGCCATGCGCACAATTTGCCTGTCATCACGGGAAGTGGTGCGCTGAGGTGGATGCGATCGAACACGCCGGTCCGTCGTACCCTCCTGCATCCAACGATCATATATCCGCATTACAGTTGTTTGGTTTCGTCCAACACGACTACTGATTTCCCTGAAAGATACTCCACAATCTCGGTAGGCCACTATCCTTCCTCTGTCGAACTCGGATACTTGATCAAAAGATGATCGCTGTTTCCGACGAGGCATAATTGATCGTTTTTTGAAAAAACCACAAGAAAAACACAATTGCCGAACTTGAAATCGTCGAAATCTCCAAGCCTTAAATAGCGCTTTGAAGTGGCGCCACAGGCGCGCGTGATGTGCGTCTGCGCTGAAATTCTAATCATTTGTATATCTCACTTCCGCTAATGCATGTTGTAAATTTCATGTTATTTGCATGTTTCCTTCAGGGTGTTGCATTTACAGTGGCCAGCAGTGTATCATGAAATGTCTAAGTGTATGTATAGTATTATTATGTTTAATAAATTGATTTGTGTGTGTACGTATGAGTAGCCACTCTTAGTCATATAAAGTAACAAACCTACCACTAATATTACCTTACGGTGACAACATACTGATATGCATATGTATTGTAGTGAAGTATTCCAGCTACATAAGTTTTGGGAGATAATATTTATTTTTATTACTAGCAAAACTGTAGACGTTGCCATGATTTAAAAAAACTTTTATCATACAAGTTCTTCCCATACAAGGAACCATAATTTGGATTATCATTTATGTAGGGAACTGCCAGCCACATCAAAACTGATAAATTTTTCACAGTTAACGAAAACGGATAAAAGTATGCAGAATCTACGATGAATTAAAAATAATCTGAATTACCTTGCTTTTATCCATTACATTTGCCTCCGTTTTGTGATATTTATCGTAACTAAGATGAAGGTATTGTTCTGCATCCATAGAAACACCCGGATCATCGACGGACATCCCGATGGTCTCAATCAAGCCTTTGACGACACAAGGTGAAAATGCTGGCATCTGCTTCTGATTGTCATCATCAATGAATAGATAACGATCGGGATCACGAGCCATCAGTGAGAACTGGTCAGCGAGTTCTATAAATGGTGGTCGTGATTCCGCATCAGGAATCCAACCTGATCATAATATAAAAAAATAATAATGACAATGTCAATAGTCAGCCTTGCATTTTAAATGAACCTTTTTCTTAAATTATAAAAATAATATTATAAGGGTGGCCCAATAAAAGTGAGACTTTTGTTTTAGAGGCAGTTGTTAAATACCAAGAGCTTTGTGTTTGTGCCGGCAGGGATGCTCTTTGTTACAATACAAAGCTGCAAACTGGAGCTTGTGGCGGCCCTGGGGTACACCGCGCTGGTTTTCGGTGCTGAGATTTCTCGGATCGAATTCCGGCGTAGCGCCTCCAAATATGCCTCCGTTTGTGTCGTCCCATCATAGGGGGTAATGCTGTTCGCCTATATGGTGCCCTCATACTAAAATGGACAGTAAAAACTGCGGCGTAGTATAGGCGAATGTTTGACGACAAGTGCCTCCGCTTTACAAATAAATAAAGAAATAAAGTTGCAAAGTGTAAGTATATTGTTTGAACGTGTTTAAGCAAGGTAACAATATATGTACGGTCGGGACATGAGCTCTCCAAACAGCCCGAGAGAGCGGTAATTCCATTTTTGATGGCCAAAGTTGTTATTGAAGGCGAAATTTATCATTTTTATGAGGGATGTGTCTGGGCATAAGTATCTGTCATAGTGCAGATGGTTTAAGGAATTTCTTAAAGGATACGTGAGCCTGGGACATGCCGAAACCTGGCCAAGCACACTCGGCCATCACCATGGAATCGACTACCATGGAATGGACAAGATTTTCTTCCACTGGGAGGTCGTCGACCAACCTCCCTACAGCCCCAACCTGTCACCTTTCGACTACCACATCTTCAGCTCACCGAAAAAGGATTTCAAAGGCTACCGGTTTTCTGCCAATGCAGAGGTCTGGGACGTCGTTCAAGATACCCTTATGTCTGAAGATATGCATATTGATATCTTTGCATCCTTCAAACACTAGAACTTATTTACTTGAATGATAATGGACATTTAATTAAGTTTCATATAATGTTACTTCATAATATATGCATGCAATTTTAGGCCTATAATCAGAATAAAAGGTATTTAATGTATTCTGTTGTTAAAAAAAAAGACTTTCTCTTTCTTAGATATACTTACATTGGATCATGAGCATATACACGTCCATACTACTTATAGAAGGTTGAGGTAGCCTCCGCCCTTTCTCCAGCAATTCTGGAACTTTTCTTGTTGGAGTATTTTCATAAGGTCTTCCGCCATAGGTAAGCAATTCCCATACAGTAACACCTGAAATTGCATAGAATGATAAATTATAAATGCACTAGAAAACAGGCTAAATTTTTGACTTCTTTAAACAAAATCATAATATATTTGATAAACAGATCATAAACACATATAATAAACATTAATATTCAAATAATTATAATAAGCTTGTTGACTGTTTCAAAGCGCTACGGTCAACTTTTGTTACACATAAAAATAAATATAACTGGACCTATAGTTTAAAGTCGATTCCGAATGGTTACAAACATGATTGCATATATATATATATATATATATATATATATATATATATATATATATATATAACGCTGATATTATAAAAGGAACAACAATATATGAAAAATTATAATCGATATTAATGTATAAGAAAACTTACCGAAGGCCCACACATCGTTTTTATGTGTAAAAATTCTGTGTTGAAAGGATTCCAAAGCTAGCCATTTTATTAGCATCTACGAAAGAAATATCAGATATAGAAAACATATGTTTATGGGGACACACTACCATTAAACCTTAAAAAAAAATCGAATTTTTGAAAAATATATATATATATTGATGTATGATCTTTCCTGAGTAATTTAAAACAAACCCCATGAAAAGGTCCCATTATTTTAGGAGATATAACTAAAAATGCACAAGCCTCCTTTTCTAAACAACATTTAAAGGGACATGACACAACCATGATGTGAATCACGCATCTGTGTTCACGAGCTGAATAGCTGAGTTAGTTGTTCGCAATCCACAGATATTTTTTTCTAAGAGTATCAGGAAGTAGTAGACTTTCCCCTCAACGTGAGTGAGTCAATTTGTTTATTCACTATCTGCGTACTTGTTGATTTGAGATTTACTTGTTGATTTGAGATAGCCGTACGTGCGTCTGAATCTTTTTTATCTGAAGTTTTATTATAATTGCTAGCTGAAAACCCACGCTTCGCTACGGAGTACATTCAAATTAAATACGACGGTCAATGTATGCAATTGATGACAAAAAAAGTAAATATATATATTTATAATAAATGCGACGATCAATGTATACAATTGATGTAACATATATTTATAAAAAAATCGTAAGGGATATTTATTTATTTTTGATAATATCCAATCGTCTGCTGCATTAGAAAGAAAAAAATATTTTTTTGTCTATTTAGTTGTTATGCGCGTGACAATAAATTTATTTAAAGTACCAGAAAAAGAAATCACGCCATCAGTATTTAATAAATTAAATTCTAAAAATTAATCTTTAAAAATTCACCAAAAATCAGAAAATCGAGGTAAAGATTCGAAAAAGATTTCATTTTAAAGGAATTTTTATGATCTTTCTCGTGATGTAAATTTTATAATCCTCAAATTATTATTTTAAATGCAAACTTAAAAAAAGTTACTGAAACAGCTGAAAAATTTAATTTAAAAAAATCTAAGAAGAATTTTTCAAAAATCTCTCTTAGTGCACCCCTACACTATAAAAAGAATTTCCATGCAAAACATCAGCCCTTTAGGTCCAGCTATCTCTTTAGGTCCAGCGGTTTGGTCTGTGCGTTGTATGTCAGTCAGTCAGTCAGTCAGTCAGTCAGTCAGTTACGGAACTGTTTCATATATATAGATATGCAAAATCAACAACAAAACATCCAAAGCTGTTGCTGCTGAGAGCATGAAAAGGGCTGCGATGGAGGAGTCAGGAAAATCCAATTCCACTGCTATCACAGTAAGTGGGGATAGAAAACTAGAGTCCATACATCTCATATTGGTATATGTACTGTTATTGGAGCAGAAACTGGGAAACTTATCGATGTTGAAGTGCTTTTGTCTAGTTGCAAGGGTGTGCAACTTGGAAAGAAAGACGCCGCGGACAAGTTTGAAAAGTGGGAAGCTAAACATCTACCTAATTGTAAAAAAAAATCATGTACGTTCTTCCTGTAAAATGGAAGTCGATGGCATGGTAAAAATGTTCCACAGGTCCCAAAGTGAGAGGGGTGTACAATATACTAATTATATAGGTGATGGTGATTCAAAAACATTCAAATCCACTATCGAAAGTAAACCATATGGTGATTTGCAAATATCAAAGCTTGAATGTGTTGGACATGTTCAAAAGCGTATGGGTACTCGTCTCAGAAAGTTAAAATTAGAGTACAAATCTCAGAAACTGGAGGATGGCAAGAGTTTATCTCGAAAAGGAAGATTGACGGATCTCATGATAAACAAACTGACTGTTTTCTATGGAAATGCCATTCGACAGAATTCTGAATCTTTACATGATATGAGGAAAGCTGTATGGGTTTTTTATTTTCATACACGGTCGACTGATACAGGACCACTTCGTAGCTTTTGTCCGTCTGGTGCACAGTCATGGTGTAAATACCAGCTAGCTGTTGAGGAAGGCTCTTTGGAAAACTTTCGCCATAAAGGCATACTACTTGCAGCAGTTATAGATTGTGTAACCTGTCTTCAGAGATGTCTCTAGTCCAAATCTTCTGCATCGGTGCCTAGGTAGCCATACTTAGAATCCGAATGAATCCTTTAATTCACTCATATGACGAATATGTCCAAAGACATCAGGATGTGGCAAGACAATTGCAGAAATTGCTGCATGTGAAGCTGCCATATTTTTTAACGATGGTAAAAAGGGGAGACTGCCAGTAATGAGATTATTGGGAATACATCCTGGTGTTAATGCTATCAAATCGCAGTTTTGCAGTGACCTGAAACGTGTGAAATCAGCTCAGAGAGTAGCAAAGTGTAATACACCAGAAGCTAGAAAAGCAAGAAAACGTGCCAAAATACAATTACATAGAAAATAAATATAATTACAAGATAAAAAGAACTTTTTATATACCATGTTTTCAAATTTTCTGTTGATTCATATAAATTTGACAATTCTATGTATTAATAAATACTTGTTTAAAATTATTTTGATGAATTATCCCATCAACTTGAAAGAAAATGAAGTTAATTGGAAGCTAACTCGCGTTTTAACTTTTCGTTTCTGTCCCAGCCGATAGATGGCTGCACCAGTCTACAAAACAAAATTAACTGACAATGAATTCAATACTACTTACAGATGTCTAAAAGAATCAAAATAATGCATTGTCATCGTGTTCTGGGCTATTCTAATAGTTTCAAATGTCTAGCTAGTCGGGAAGTTAGTTAACATTCGATTGCAAGATTTGTACTGGAAAAACAAACAAGAAAGTGAGTTAATAAAAACATGTAAACAACTAGAAAAAGACGGTATAATGTATGAAGCTGGAGGGTTCTAGTTTATAAATTAATTGTCAGATCTCCAAGAATTGAATATTATTTTAAAAAATAAAAAATACTTTGATAAAAGTAAAAAGTTTTGTAAAATATCTTATGCTTGAACTTTTAGTTTACTTAGTTAAACAATTTTTTTTTACCTATAAATATACAAGATTGTGGTTAAAATTGTGTTTATATGAATGAAAAATATTTAAACAGATTATACTGTTTCATCTTAGCTACTTTTTCATCTAAATATTTAATGATCACATGTTTTTAGTAAGATTATCTTCTAAGTCATTTATCTCAAAACATGAATTTTCAACATTTTGCGAAGGATATCTTAAATTCTATTCATGGTACCTTCACTAAATTTTTGTCAGCACTTCATCAAACTAATGTTCATATTGTGAACTAAAAGAATTATATTTGTTAGATAAATTCATGTCTTATTAGGGGTAAGTATATATTAAAAACACTAAAAATTTCACATCTAATTTAAAATGCTTCTAAAAAAATTAAAATGCATTAGATGATAAATATTTTTAGTTAAATTATATTTCCAGACTGTTTTTTAATTATAAAAGAAAATTTTGAGATTTGGTTGCATTATTTCTCTTTTAATTGTGCATGCAAGCCAATGCACTATCAGATAGGGAGAAAAAGGAGTATAATTAATCATATAATTTTGAATCCTTTTTTTATTATTCTGAATATTTTGAAGTTAGATTATTAAAGTATAAATTGTCCTTTATTACATATAAAAACGTAGATTATTTGAGTGAAACAGTAAAAAGTTATAGTGAATCGGAGATAGTGAAAAATGTGACTGAAATCGAGTATTTAAGAGTCGTATGTCCCCTTATTGAAAAATCACTGAATATTCAATAACTGAAATATTTAAAGCATTGTAGCTACGATTCTAATAATTTAAATTCTTTGTACTATTGTACCTTTCCATCTTCATCTTTATATTCCTCTTCATTTATGTCTAACATCTTGAACAACCCGAAATCTGTTATCTTGATACATCCAGGAGTTTTTACTAAATTTTAATAAGAAATTTATTTAAAATGTCAACTATAGTCAAAATGATTACAACACAGAAAAAATAAATATTTGCATGTGTCTATTTGTATATATGTATATATGTACACACACACACACATATATATATATATATATACATGTAATGAATTGAACAGATTTCAGAATCAAACTCAGAAATCTATATATATAAAACGCGTAGGTATGCGGCACAAAAATCGACGATATTTCTACATTCCGAATGGCAACGTCTGCAACTATCAGAGGTAAACATTAGCGTCCAACCACATGTGTAGTGGCTCTACGATAGCGCGCAATTTGGTACAATTTAATTGCTGTATTTTACTCATGAATAATTTTAATTTATTCATTTGTTTCATGGGTTTTTCTAAACGTTTTAGGAATATCATAGTAAAATATTATTAATTGCATTTTAATAACTTAATAGTCAGTAAGAGTCAATTTTCTACACTTTTTTTAGTACTTGCTGAATTTTTACTCCATTTTATAAGTAAAGAAATTTTCTCAACAATTTTTTATTTGATATGATTAAGTGTAGATATACGAATTGTGAACAATAGTGCATATAGAGGGTGATGTAATCCACACTATATTTTAGTACTTACTGAAATTTTACTCATTTTTTTATGTAATTTTTTAAATTACTGGTGTTGGGTTTCTCAGTCTTATCCTTTACTCTGTTCTGAAGTAATGGAAAATCACATTTTTTAATCACGATGTTTTGGAATCAGCCTTATAAAGAATTTTGTAATTATTATAAATTTTTTGGCTTAGATCCCACTACCACTTAATAATAACGTATATTTATGATGACAGGTAATGGTAACATTCCTTATATATGTTTCTTTCAGTTGAATTATTTTGCAAAAGAAAATATGACACTAAAAGCGACTATGCTGGTCGCGCAGTGGCTAGTAAGCAATTTATTTCGAGTGTCTAAAACGTGCATCATTTCTAGTAGACAGCCAGCACCCCAGTGTGTCCCGGGCTAGCGTATAGAGATAATCCGCGGTCCAGAATTGCTGAGGAAAGATGTTCCTTTGCAAGCTGCATGCGTTGTGCTTAGGAAGATATCCTTATTTGGGCATAGACAAAGGGTCAGACGATTTCGTGGCTTCCCAGGGATTGCCGAGGCCATAAAAAATATCCTTGGGTTCTTGAGAATGGAAGTCGGTAATAAGCAAGGCAGGGAAAGAAAATATACTTAAAAATTTTATACATTTCATATCCCCTTATTTTAAAAACGTCGTACGGTGGGGTACAAAAATCGTGGTGTTGAAAAATGCCACGTTGCTGGAGTTCAGATATCACGAAAAATCTTAACATTGAATCTAAGCGAGCTGCAGTCACAGTGAATGAAACAGGTTCAGCTGTCGACTGCTCTTCAAAGAAAAATGATCCAATTATGAAACAAGATGTCATACCACACCAAACGGTAACTTTAGGAGAATGCAATGGAACTGGAAAGATAACATGGGGCATTTGTTTGGCCCAAATCCTGCAGTTATGGATGTTGACATCTCCTTTTAGGTAAAAATGGGCCTCATCTGTCCACAAATGTTCCATGGCCAACGTTCGTCCATTTCCATCCTTGCAAGGAATTCCCCAAAGCGAAAGATTCTCTTGCAGGAGGATCGTTATGTTTAAGTTCTTGAACGTATTTGATTTTGTATGGGTACAACTGTATTTTTTTACGGACAATTTTGTACACCGTACTCCATGGTACGTCCATTCGACGTGCGACTTCACGTACGCTACACGTACCGTGTGTGCTTTCCATTGTTGCCTCCTCCACTGCTAATGCAACACTCTTCTCGGTTTCCACAGAAAAAGGTTTCCTTCCCCTCCCAGGTGCAACAGATAACAAACCTCGGGCTTCAAACTTTGCATCATTTTCCTCAAACTCTGCGGTGTATTGGCCCTCGGCGTATTCCTCTTACTGAACGATACCTTTGCAAAGCACGCCGTTCATTGTTATCGCATTCATAATAACATTAATCATTCATAATATCATAATAGCATAAACCATTTGCTTCTTCCTGTCGTAAGCCAATTACAAGCCATTGGGGTTTCGCATAACCCTACAAACAGTTTCGTTTCAGAAACAGTTTCATATATATATATATATATATATATATATATATATATATATATATATATATATATATATATATATATATATATATATATATATATGTATGTCACATCAGCACGGGCGGTGGCTTCGTGGGAGGAGAAAGGTTGATAGCCGGCCGTGCGTCACAGAAAGTCTAGTTCGAAGTTAGTTCCCTGATGAAATCTCGTAGTCGGCCGGGAAGTTTCTCTGGCGGCTTGGGGTACTCGAAGGCCCCCGTCAAATTCTTATTCTGGTCCCTCTAGCCCCGGACGCATATTTTGAAACACTAGCGATTTCGACACTCATTTGCCGGTTTGACGAAAGCATCAGTTTCGCCATCTGTTGACATATATAGGAATCTTTTTATTATAAGTTTTTTTTTTTTTTACTTCTACGCAATTTAGTATGTTTTAAAATCTGAATTACATATATAACACAGGATTTAAAGAGATTTTTAACAAAATAAATAAATGAATAAATTGAAATAAGTATATTATTGAATTTTAAATTTACTTTCTTCAAATATCCACAATAATTTTAATTTTTAAAATTTTAATGTTAATTAGAAAATGAATGTATTTAATAAGCTTTAATTTAAAAAAATTAAGTTGCATAAATTAAAAAATTTCAAGTTTTAAATTCCAATAATATAAATTTATTTTAACATATAATTTTTAAAAAATCAAATTTTAAATTAATAAAATTTTTAAAATATAAAAATTTATTTTAATTTGGTTACATTTTTATGCTAAATTATTGAAGAAATGATGGAATGATGCGGAGTATGAAGGAATGACAAATGACTATTAAAGTTGACTATTTTCATATAACAAACTAGTTTTGATGCAATTATTAGTAGGCAAGAATAATACATTATTTTAATAATGGTTTATTTAATTATAGTAAAAATTTTATCCATAAATAGGCACATGTAAAATTATTTATCAAGAAATTTATATTGTCTTTCTCTGCTATTACAAGGTGTAGGCTAGGGCAGTTCACATTTTATACCTATCAAGCTGTAAGCATGAATGTCCTTTGTTGAGGGTCATGCATATCTGTAGTTTCCTGTTGAAACCATTACATTTATAGTGAAATTTTCAATGTCTACTAATAGGATCTCTCCAGGATACAGTGTTTTATCATAATTTATCATCACCTACTCACCAACTTTGTATTTAGTGTTTTTGATCTTTTGATCTTTCTTTGCTGTAGATTTTTCAATTCCTACTATTAGTTCACACTCTCTCTATATATATCTTGTTCAAATTTTCAATCGTTAAAAAAAGTACTTTTTATTCATCCACTAAAGTTCAAATACATTTTTTTAAACTTGTAGTGGATGACACTTGATTAATACAGTTTTTTCAAATATTAATTCATTAATTAAATTTAATTAATCAATTTTAGTTAATCAAATTTAGTTTTAGACTATATATATCTTGTTCAAATTTTCAATCGTTAATAAAAGTACTTTTTATTCATCCACTCAAGTTCAAATACATTTTTTTAAACTTGTAGTGGATGACACTTGATGTTAATACAGTTTTTTCAAATATTAATTCATTAATTAAATTTAATTAATCAATTTTAGTTTTAGACCTAGACCGTCTATTGCTCTTGAATAGTAATTTCCCTCTTGTTATTGTGTAAACGGTAGCACTGCGGTATAGCGGGCTTCTCCCATCCTGTAGGTTACGAGATCGAATCCCCAACCTGACAAACTTTTTCTCTCTCTTTCCCCCCCTCCTAATCTCGCACAGTAGGCAAGGTTCTGGCAGGCAATCCTTTTTTTCAATTCCTACTATTAGTTCACACTCAAATTTTTTCTTTGTTGACCTAAGTAGGAATTGACTTTAAATTTTTTTTTATATATATTACTTGTTTTTGTTTTATTTTCAGAATTTAATTGAAAATAAGAGCATTTGAAAATCTTGCTCTGAAAGCAAGAAAGTGAATGAAAGTCTAGTACTGTATGTGCTGAAGTATATACAGTCTGATAAAAAATGGTCTGATAAAAATGGTATATACAGTCTGATAAATATGATTACTTTCAATTATACAAAACAAGTACGATTACTTACACATCTTAAATTTTTTTTTCTAATTTTCTAGGCTTTAAAACATATTGTATTAAGTAATTTCGTGTTTTCAAATCAGGAATACTGTATTCAATGCAATATTTTAACATGAACCCATACAGATCCCACTTTCAAACTTATACAATCATTTCAGTACTATATAAAGTATTATTAAAAAAAATTTGAAAATTTTTCAAGCGGCGCATTTTGAAAAATTCAAATTTTAAATTCAAATAAAATAATTTTTTCTAAGACCTAATTGTGTTATATATCATTGAAAAAGGTCTTGAAAATTGCTTGAAAATGCCACCAATCTTAGCTCTCTAGATCTTATTGTTGAAATTTTTTTGGATAATTGAATTAAATCACAAGGAGTGCGGTAACGAAGAAGTAAAAACATTCTTTCACTTCTGAATGTATTTGATTTCGTAATGTCATTTCGTAATGTCTGAATGCTTATATTTGGATGTAAATATATTTATACATAGCATATTTATACATGTATATAGCGTAATACATGAATATATAATACATTTATATTAAATTGAAATAGATTGAATTTGATTGTTAAATTTGAATTTATTCTTATTTATTTAAATAGACTGCAAAAGTTTTTTGCACTTGAGTAATTTGTATGATTTTTTAATCTGATTTTCTTTAATTTTAGTGACGCTATCTACTGGAAAAATAAACTAATAACATGGGTTTATAATTGAATCATCTTTCCTTTTGTCGTTGGCTTTGCAAAATATGAAGTAACAAATTTAGCATTTTCAAATTATTAATTAATAAATAAGTAAAAATTATTGTGGATATTTGAAGACAGTGAATTTAAAATTCAATAATATACTTATTTCAATTTATTCATTTATTTATTTTGTTAAAATCTCTTTAAATCCTGTGTAATAAATGAAATTCAGATTTTAAAACATACTAAATTGCGTAGAAGTAAAAAAAAAAAACTTATAATAAAAAGATTCCTATATATGTCAACAGATGGCGAAACTAATGCTTTCGTCAAACCGGGAATTGAGTGCCGAAATCGCTAGTCTTTCAAAATATGCGCCCCGGACAAGCTGGAACATACCGTATTAAGCACAAAGGTTTTATTCTATCAATTTCTACAGAGGCTGTTCACACATTTTTTAGACCATGTATATTGTATTCACAAAACTAAATTACATAAAATTCTTGTGGTTTAAATGTTCTATTTGACATCCCTTATTCTGAACTATCTTTCGACACCGCAATTTCCAGGATAATAATGCCTTTTGAAGTGTCAGAAGAGGTATTCTATCCCATTCCTCCTGAACAGCTTTCCAGAGTCCTGTAAGGGTTTGGGGACGACGTTTGGATAATGCAGATTTTAAAAGTCCGAAAGCACAAAAATCCATAGGTGATACATCGGGAGATTTAGTAGGGATATCAGTGAAGAGTATGGCCTTGATGCCACTTTTTTGTTCCATTTCCTTTAGGAAATTTACAGTGGATTTTGATGTGTGACTGCTAGCTTTGTCCCGATGGAGTCTCACAGACTGATGGCACTGTGGGTAAAGCGATGGTATTTCATTCAGAAAAATTGGCGATAAAATAAGTTCCTGATAGTATTTGGAGTTAATCTTGATATTTTTTCCACTCTCTTTATTTTTAACTCGCCATTATAAGAAAAACCAGCAACAATCATGAATCCCTTCGAAAATCTTTTTTTCGATTCTTTGAACCATGTACTTAAATTTTTTTCTCCCCTTTTATGAGAATAAATGGCTCTTTTTTTGTTGCAATCATTTAAATACACCCATGATTCATCTATTGTGACAATTGTTTTCCATTGTTCTTTGGATATGTGTTTCTCCTATAGAATTCTGCAGCGTGTCCTGCGTTCAGCGATATGATTTGGAAGAAGACAATGCACATCGCGTTTTTTCGCTTTCTTAAGATTTAAATCAACGTTTATCATTTTGCTTACAGTGGACACCGAGCATTTTAATGATTTTGCAACTGTCCTTTGACTAGGGGGATTTTCTTTTAACATTAAACAACGTACCTTTGCAATAGTCGAAGATGTCCATTTTTTCCTTGGATACTTGTTTTGAATTTTTGTCCCACTTGAGGCTCCAATTTGACGTTTTTTTTCCTTTCTTGTTGACGATATTACCTATCGACGCTTTAGATATCACAAAACCATGACTCTCACATCGTTTTTGGATAACGGAATATGCATATTTCTCTTCGGAAAGAGCATAAATGTAGCCTTCGAACCAGTGCTTTGTTAAAAACGCCATTTTGAATAAAAGCAAAACTTTCAAGCCGCAGACCATAATTTTGACTTTTAAAAACATAGTACAATTGCAATTATTTCTTTTGCAGCAAACAATTTTTTATTACCGATTACCAAAATCGTATAAAAAATGTGCGAACAGCCTCTGTACATGTTCGTTGAGCAACGACAATTCACAAAATCATACAAGTACACTGAGGTGCACCTATGTAAAATTTTATAGAAGTCTCTCCACGTGACTTAAAACTCTTGCAGCAATTGGCTTTTGCCCCGGGATTCTGGGCTCTGATAGATTTGGGAACAACAGGGGCTGTATAAGAGGTGCCTAATTTAAGTTAATTTCTTTGTTCTTGAAACCGAACTGCGCAATTAATTTTCAACACGATACGCCCAAGCATTTTGGACTGAAATTTGGAATTTTAAAAGGGTTTTTGGGTTGTATATGTTATATATATATATATGAAAGATATAAAATTTAAGTGGATCCCCTGTAAATTTTCTTTCCTTTCCATGCTTAGGATGCATTATCAAAATCTGTTTTCACGAACCCTGGAACATTTTTCATAGCGTCAGCAATCCCGGGGAAGCCACGAAATCATCCGACCCCTTTTCTATGCCCAAATAAGGCGATCGTCCTGCACAACTGATGCAGCTTCCAAGAAATATCTTTGTTCAGCAAATTCTTTAACCGCAGATACCTCTATACACAACACTGGGAGTCACTCGGGTGTTGGCTGTCCATTAGATAAGATGTATGTTCTAGCCACTCGGAAATAAATTTCTTATTCTAAAGATTCTGTAATCTGATCTTATTCATTACACACACACACACACACACATATATATATATATATATATATATATATATATATATACCGGGTAGCCATAATTAAACTGACAGTGCTCACAGTGTTCTGTCACGCGATCTATTTGCGAGAATGACGCCACATTTTGTAGGAAGATTAAACAAGACGGGGGACGAAGGATTCCGCGAAAAAATAAATTAGTTCCAAAAGTCACCGCTAGGGGAATATTTGGCGCTGTGTAATAGAAATTCGAACAACAACACAGCCCCCCACGCTTTCGCGTATCGGCAAAATAAACAGATTACTAGTCGCACGACCGCATTCCCATTGGCCCAAAAGAACCCGCAGGACGAACATGGTCACTAAACAAACACCTCCAAGTCGGAATAAAATAACTTAAGTTTAACAGAAACCACCCATAGTGTGGCAACAACAAAATGACAACGCAAAAGATAACGCATAAAGACAATCATAACAAAAACATAATAGGAGCCACTTTAAGCATCAAAAGCCACAGATAATTAATAAATATATATTACCAATTAAGCAAACAACAATAAATAAAAGAGCAAATAATATTAATATTAACACGAAGACAAAACTGCGATTGTGACGTTAGGTCCGCACAATAACATACGCTTCATTGGTTGTTTACAAAGAAATTTAAATGTCAACACGTATAACAAGTATACCACCTAAGCGGAAATAAGTGTTAAGTCAACCACAAGTCCCCAGCAACCTCCACAATTCAAAAGGTAAGAGTTAGTACATTATATTATCGCATAGTTTGATTGTTGTATTAGGATAAGTCACTGTATACTTAATCTAAGTACCGCCACAGTAAACCTACATTACGTTACAATTGTTTGTAAACAGCTGTTTACATGCCACTAATGAGCCAGCAGGCTATCGGCAATATTTAGTTATAATAAGTACTTGACATAGTGTATAATGCATAATGCAAATCCAATATTTAAAAATAGATTGTTATTAACTCATAACCAACAATGGGATTGCTTAACTCATAGGGCACTATCTACAAGTAAACAAGTACTGTATATTACAAGATATAAAATATTCAAAGTATTTACTATATTTTACAATGCAAGTTATAAACATATAACTAAACACAAAAAGAAAACACATACTACATAACAAACATTTAGTATACAAAAATTATAATACAGATATTAAGTCACAAAACATATAAATCGCCACTAAATATGTAACCCATAACAAGTTATAAATTTTAGATCGTATTATTTAATTCAATATAAAATCGAATGCGTAGATAGTATAGTTCACCACATAACACAATGTACTAACTTTGCATATTCAGTTACATTAAATTATATATAGCTAAGTATAAAACATTTACCTTAGCTATAAAATTAATTACAGTTACAAGATCCAAAATACAATTTTTTTTTTTTTTGGTTACATATTACCTTACTAAACACTGGTCACTATCTGCCCGTGACAACCTAGTATAAGGTGCGTATCATACATAAGTTCAAATGCAAATATATACTCATTGTTATGCTTTAAATTTGTTTACAATTAAAATAAGGTATAAATCATTTGCATACCTTAAGGTACATAACTTACAAATATTCAAATACACTAGTTTCAAATTGCATAACATCTAGTTTATTTACATTAAATATAGAAATTATAACAAATGCATAGCATAAATGTCGAATTTTATCACAGTTCAAATACCTAAAAGTACATTTTACAAAGCAATTAGTTTATATACATTGTGTAAAGGGCGAAAAGAATCGCCAAACGTATGATTCATAGCTTACATATTTAATATATACAAATACACTAATTTACAAATTACATAACTTATTTATTTACAATATATAATAGAAAAATGGTAATAGAAAATAGAGTGTTAACAAATGCAAATTAATACGGAATAAAATTACCTTTTATTATGCACATTTTCTTATTTAGTTCAAGTGCAATATGGCAACACATTTAAAAAAGCGTAAAATCTACATAAACACCGATAAAGTCTCGTGATCTGCAATATCACGTACGCTGAGCAGAAGAAGAAGTTCCTTATTCAAATTTCACGTTACATCCCTTGGCACAGTGCCAGCTGCTTGGGTTTTAAAAGGCAATGTGTTACGTTTCGAATCAATCGGATTGAAAGTTTATGTGCAATGTCTCCTTCTTTAGTCGAGCGTGCGTTACTGGTCAAATTCTTTTACCTCAACCAGTGCAACGCGTCAGCCGCTCTTCGGCTGACGACAGGCAAATTGTGCGCACTGCCATGCGCACAATTTGCCTGTCATCACGTGAAGTGGTGCGCTGAGGTGGATGCGATCGAACACGCCGGTCCGTCGTACCCTCCTGCATCCAACGATCACGTATCCGCATTACAGTTGTTTGGTTTCGTCCAACACGACTACCGATTTCCCTGAAAGATAATCCACAATCTCGGTAGGCCACTATCCTTCCTCTGTCGAACTCGGATACTTGATCTAAAGATGATCGCTGTTTTCGACGAGGCATAATTGATCGTTTTTTTTGAAAAAACCACAAGAAAAACACAATTGCCGAACTTGAAATCGTCGAAATCTCCAAGCCTTAAATAGCGCTTTGAAGTGGCGCCACAGGCTCGCTTGATGTGCGTCTGCGCTGAAATTCTAATCATTTGCATATCACACCTCCGCTAATGCATGTTGTAAATTTCATGTTATTTGCATGTTTCCTCCAGGGTGTTGCATTTACAGTGGCCAGCAGTATATATATATATATATATATATATATATATATATATATGTGTGTGTGTGTGTGTAAAGGATTTAGCGGGAAAAGAATGATTATTCTAAATTTAAAGGGGGCTTGGGAATTAAATTATATTCGTGGCGTAATTCGCCTCTAATTGTTCATATTTCAAGACGCGAATTGGGAAAGGGAAATTACCTTTGTATTATATAATCTTCGCGCGCCTCTGAGTTCTGCGGTCGAGGAGGAGCATTTACATTTTAGCCTTGAAAGATGTCTGGTTCGGGCTCTGCGCATGTCCAAGGAGAGTTGGCGCTCGGAGATACCCGCGAATTTGGTTAGAGCGCGGAATAGAAGTCGATGCTATCAGATGTGTTTCGCCGCGGCTCCTAAACAGAAATGGCGAATAATGAAATGCGTAGATCTGGAGAGGTGGTATTATGACATTGAACTGAATAAACTCTACTTAATTTAGACGATGCTGAGTACTTTTTGAGTGTATGCCTTCCCTCGAAGACTGCAAACGACACATTAGCAGGCAAAAGCCAACGCCTGTCATATATATATATATATATATATATATATATATATATATATATATATAAAAAATCGTAAGGGATATTTATTTTTTTGGATAATATCCAATCTTCTGCTGCATCAGAAAGAAAAAAATATTCTTTTTGTCTATTTAGTTGTTATGCACGTGACGATAAATTTATTTAAAGTACCAGAAAAAAAATCACGTGATCGGCATTTAATAAATTAAATTCTAAAAATTAATCTTTAAAAATTCACCAAAAATCAGAAAATCGAGAAAAAGTTTCCAAAAAGTTTTCATTTTAAAGGAATTTTTATGATCTTTCCCGTGCTAGAAATTTTACAACCCTCAAATTATTATTTTAAATGCAAACTTTAAAAAAGTTCCAAAAACAGCTTAAAAATCTAATTTAAAAATATCTAAGAAGAATTTTTCAAAAATCTTTCTTAGTACACCCCTACACCATAAGAAGAATCGCCATGCAAAATTTCAGCCCTTTTGGTCCAGCGGTTTGGTCTGTGCGTTGTATGTCAGTCAGTTACGGAACTGTTTTATATACAGGGTTTGTATAAAAAGTATCGGGAAAAGTTTGGGAAAAATATATTTATTTGAGATATTGCTACAATTCCTCATAAGTCTTCAAAATACATCCCTTGAGCGTCGACACACTTGTACCACCGGCTTTTCCACGACTCGAACGCTCCCTGGTAGGCGAATTCCGGAACGTCCTTAAGGGTACGCGTGCAGGCTTCATTGACGACACTTAGGGTCCCATGGTGGTGTCCGTTAAGGGAGGATTTAACTTTTGGGAATAGGAAAAAGTCTGCTGGGCGAAGTCGGGACTGTAAGGGGGTTGGGGAATCGTTGCGAAGCCGATTATCGTCAGGTACTCGGTGACCTTGGAGAAGGTGTGGTTGGGTGCACTGGGAAGAGTTTAGTTCAGATCTTTCGCATCGCCAAATTTTCAGTGATAATGCTGTACACTGTCTTCTTATCATGCCAATTTTATCTGTAATCATGCACACACTTAACCGACGGTCTGAATTCAGTACTTTATACACTCGTTGCACGTTGTCATCGGTTCTTGAGGTCGACGGCCGTCCAGAGCGGGGCTCGTCCTCCACAATCTCTCGGTCATCTTTGAATAGCTTGTGCCCCTTAAAAACTGCAGTATGTAACACGCTTTCATCCTTTAGCACTTGGCGAATCATGCCCAATGTCTCCGTACCTGATTTCCCCAGTCCAACACAAAATTTGATGGCTTACCGCTGTTCAATCGTTCGTTGCATTTTGCGCTTGCACCGAGTCACTCGACAGGGGTCCACCAAAAACACGATCTAGCCTGAACGAACGCTCGCAGGCGATTGGCGCATGATGCGTCTTGTAGGTCACATCCTTCACCACCGACCATGCACGGTACGAGCACACTCCGATGTACAGTCACGCCAGGAAAAAAATTTTCCCGATACTTTTTATACAAACAATGTATATAGATTTAAATCACAGGATCAGAAGAAAGAAGGTTAGGTAACATGATAATCCCAGTTCACATATTTATATTGATCACACTTATTGCACCATCAATTATGAATAAAGAAAAAATATTTTAGAAGCTCGTTTACAGAAGAATAAACTTCAGTCTATAGAAATGATAGCTGCAGATAACGAACAGAGGTCTATAATCCACACAGAGGTGTTTCAAAGATTTTTAACGTGTGATATGCAGATTACAAGCAGGAGATTAAAGTTAAAGAGTAACAAGAAACTATTTAATAAATCTTTACCATCGGCAGTTTTATGCAATAGAGAGTTGGATTGTTTCTCAACACTTACCTTTGCTATTTGAGAGCACCAACTCAGCAATGGTTTTGATCCAATCTTATCTTTGTTAGATCGAACATAGTCTAGGAGACAACCCAGTGGCATTAGTTGTGTCACAAGCATAAGCTGTGAAGCCATGCAAATACCCAAGAGTTTTAAGAGGTTGGGGTTATCGACACTGGCCGCGATGTAGGATTCCTAAAATGAAATGAAAAAACCTTACCTTTCAACTCAAATAAACTTTTAAATATATTAGGGTTCATATTAATTGTAAGAAATGGGAAATATGTTCCCAAGGATATGTGAAGGAATTTTCGTAACATTTTGAAGCACCTTAAAAAGGGGCATAACTATTTGTATTTTCAAAGTTTAGGTCCTTAAAATACTCTTTTACGATCAAACAACCACGTGAAAATATCTCCTAAAAATCACTTTCGCAAAATCGCAATATTAAATATCAACTGGGGCTCGAGGTGGCTTTGCGGTAACGTGCTGGCTTTCGGTGCTGAGGATACTCGGATCGAATCCCGGCACGCGCCGTTAAATACCTCCGTGTCTATGCCGGATATGGGCACGTTAAATCCGTAGACCGGAAAGTGCCTCTATGAAGGTCAGTCATGGTGGGAGAAGATACGATCCCCCCCCCCCCCAGATGTCGCCTATGGGGGTGCTCGGTCGAAACTGAGGAGGCAACTAGCTAAGACGGACGCCAACCATTGTGGTACTAATTAAGAAACCAGAGCCACACACTTCAGCCCGAAACCTGTATGGACCTGGTCTGGAACTTCCAACCAGGGGGCATGAGAAACAACAACAAATATCAAATTTAAAAAATAATGTTATATGCAGTTATTGTGATTAGGGAATTTGGGATTATACAACATCTGAAATTAGTACACACAACTGCTGCCTCTGAGAGCAAAAACGGCTCTAAACCGGTTAGGCATTGAGCCGAACTGTGCTTGGATGACAGATCCGGGAAAGTCATTCCATGCTGCTCCATGTCCACGCCACACTTCATCAATTGTAGTGGCTGGAGAGCGGTGGCGGCCCAGTCTCTCAGTAATCCACTACCAGATGTTTTCAGTGGGTGAGAGATTTGAAGGACGTGCTGGCCAGGGCAACAGTCAAACACCCTCTGTGACGAGATAGATCAGGACACAACGGGCAACATGCGGTCTTGCGTTATCTTGTTGAAAGATAACTTCTCCGAGGCCACGAAGACAGATCACATCCATCGGCCTTGATTTCTGAGAAATGTAACGGTGTCTGTTCTATTTACTGACAACGCGAACAAGAGATGTTCGTATCGTGTTCTCAATGGCTGCTCATACCATCACACCAGGTGCAGGGACCTTATGACGATATCGAATGCAAGCAGGCCATGTGCGTTCTTCTCGGTACATCCAGACTCGGATACGCCCATTATGATACTGCACGCAGAACCGGGACTCGTCTGAAAAGCCAACGTGGTGCCACTTCAATATCCAGTTTTGTCGTTGGGCGCACCACTGTCGCTCCGCGTCTGTATGCTGCAGTGCCAAGGGAAGCCGCAATAGTGGTCGGAGTGTGGAGTGTCCGTGCTGCTCCAGACTTCGTCGCACTGCACGTTCGTATACTTTTCGTGCTGCAAAGAAGCTCATTCCCTGGCTCATGGTCCGTGATGTGGCTGAACGATCCTGCAAGTCTGACCTGACAACATGTCTGTTCTCTCGAGCGTTAGTTGCGGGAGGCCGTTGAGATCCTGAACGGCGTTCTGTATGACCCTCCTGAACCAATCGATTCCATATTCGCATGGAAGTCGTTGGATTCCGACCAATGCGAGTAGCAACTTCGCTGAAAGATAAACTGCAATCTCGATAGGCCACGATCCTGCCGGTATCGAATTTCAACAAGTGCTGGTAGCCGTTTCTTCTTCTTAAACGAGGAATAACACGATCTTCTCACAAACAACAAACATTCAAATGCAATTTCCGAATGACAAACTCGCTACGTAACTTTCCTTTTATACAGAGTTTGAGATGCCCTTTTCTCCCTCCTGCATCGTTCGATTGAGCATAAATTCTAATCACTCGCACATCCCAGCATCTTCTTCCTTTCATTGCGAATTTGACGTTTGTATCATTCCTCCTTCATGGTGTTGCAATTTTAATGGCCAGCAGTGTATGGATATGTATGTTTATATGTATCATTATCGTGCTAACATGCAACTTATAAAAGTTACAGATATGGGGGAATTATTTTACACAATACAAGATGAAAACCCGCGCTTCGCTTCGAAGTACATTAAAATTAAATAAATCTAAAAAAATAAATCTCTATATATAAAAGAGCTTGTCTGTTTGTTTGTCCGCTATAGAATCATAGACTGTTTCACCCACCGGGACCAAATTCGGCTCAGTTAATGTTTAGGACCCAAGAAACTTAAATCAGGAAAAACGAAATTTGGGGCTCAATTAGTTTTTTTAAAATTAATTTTTTAATGATTTTTGTTCCCCTAAGCGCACCTCTTAAATGTGGATACAGCCCCTTTACCACAACCAGTCTAATTTGATACGCGGGGGAAAAAGAGGTTTATTCTGAGGGGTGGTTTGAGAGTTGGTCTGGGGGTGACGGGGGGGGGGGGGGGCGAAGTGCTTATTTTGTGGGAGGTGCAGCCTAGTATTTTTTTGATGGAATGCATGAAAAATTTTATATCTATATAAACGCCGGGCAATAATGCCAGTACTATATATATTTATAATAAATGCGACGATCAATGTATACAATTGATGTAAAAAAAAATATATATATATATACATATATTTATAAAAAAATCGTAAGGGATATTTATTTTTTTTTTGATAATATTTAATCGTCAGCTGCATTAGAAAGAAAAAAAATATTTTTTTGTCTATTTAGTTGTTATGCACGTGACGATACATTAATTTAAAGTACCAGAAAAAGAAATCACGTGATCAGCATTTAACAAATTAAATTCTAAAAATGAATCTTTAAAAATTCACCAAAAATCAGAAAATTGAGATAAAGATTCGAAAAAGATTTCATTTTAAAGGAATTTGTACGATCTTTCTTGTGATACAAAATTTATAACCCTCAAAATATTATTTTAAATGCAAACTTTAAAAAAGTTACAAAAACAGCTTACAAATTTAATTTAAAAAAATCTAAGAAGAATTTTTGAAAAATCTTTCTTAGTGCACCCCAACACCATAAGAAAAATCGCCATGCAAAATTTCAGCCCTTTAGGTCCAGCGGTTTAGTCTGTGCGTTGTATGTCAGTCAGTTAGTGAGTCAGTTACGGAACTGTTTTATATATATAGATAATGTGTGTCAGAAAACATAATTAAAATCAAACCGCAGAATTACTGTTATATAAGGTAAAATCTCTTCTAAATTCTAACAGAGTGACTGGCTGAAATATATGACAATTCAATTGAAATTCCATTGCTTTCTAGGTTTTACTTTATACAAAGGTGATGAGCGTGAAAAAATTCACTTTTATATTTTATATTCATTAACAATTTTATCTACACAAAATTCCGTCACACTTGATACAGCATGACTAAAGGCAAAGCATCAGTAAATATTTCTATCGAAATGGAAAGTTGTCCAATGAAATTTCTTCCTACAAATTTTCTAATTAAAGATAAACAAATGAGTATCTTTTTAATTCTGTTTTCTGCAAACAAAGGTAGACATTTAAATAAAGTGAAAAAAGATTTTGATGTTGCAAATTTTTTTATACCTCAATTTTTTCTGGACATAATTGTTGATATAAAATTGTTTGATTATTTTAAAAAGGATTAAAAATATAGATTATAAATTTATAAATTATTTTGGAAACCAATTTTGCAAACGAATCTTAAAAATATCATGAAAAAGTTTTTTGAAAATATTTCATGTTAAGAATTAAAAAAAAAATACAGATGAAATGAATTTAACGCCCTGTAAAAAATGAAATAAAGAATATTTAAAAATTAAAAAAAAAAAACACTCTGTAGCGGAATGTAGCCAACAGATAGTTCTTTCGCTGCACTTCGACTGCTTCACTGCTGTTCAGCGGAAAGTTGTATGCAAATTTATTTTCATTCTCAGCCGGTGGCTGTTTGTGTATATAAATGTAGGCATTTGTCTGAAAGCTAGCTTGATTGCTAAACCACCACGTATTCTGTATTGCTGTGAAGTCACCAGGCCTCATAATTCTGGAAATTGTGCAACAAATAAATGTATATAGTATTTGTAAGTAAGAAAGAGGAATCGTCTCATTTTTCGTCAGTGTGTTTTGCTGATTTATGCCTCCATACCAGAGGCGGGGAACACGTGGCCTGCGTGTCTTCTTGTGCGGCCTTCATAAAAGCTAGCATTTGTATTAATTAATATTTAATTTTATAGATTACAACAATTTGCAAATCTATGGAATTAAATAAAGAACGGCATGAATGTATGTACGCAGGCTTCGCGTTACGAAGCTTGGTCCAAATATTCCATTACTTTCAAGCAAGAAAGAAATACAAATGTCCCACTAGCTTAAATTTTCCAACGGATTTTAAAATTATTTTATTAATTGTTGCTATGTCAGTTATTTATAATTTAATACTATCATACACTGAAGTGCCACTGAATTAGGGATATCTACCTAGTAACGAGTTGGGCCTCCTCTGGCCTTGATAACGGCTGCCACACGATGAGGCATAGATTCAACAAGTTTCTGGAAACGTTCCACGGAAATGGCTTGCCAAATATTGGCTAAAGCTGTCCATAATTCAGTAAGGTTCTTTGGTGCTGTGTGATGGCCTTTCACGCCTTGTTCCAAAACATCCCAAAGATGCTCAATAGGATTTAAGTCTGGGATTCTAGGTGGCCAATTCATGACAGAGAAGTCAGAGGATTGCTCATTCAACCAGCCAGTAGCCAACCGGGACTTGTGAGAGGTACAGTTGTCTTGCTGGAAAACTCCATTACCGTCTGGATAACAGAACAGCATAAACGGATGGAGGTGATCACCCAACAACTCTACGTACCGAATTGCATTGAGGGAGGTTGGTACACGCACCAAAGATCCCAAACTGTGCCACGAAAAAACACCCCAGACCATGATTGAGCCACCATGCTCTTGTACAGTTCCAGCCAGTCATGCAGGATCCATGGCTTCATGAGCCTGACGCCATATTCTCAGCCTCCCGTCGGCGTTAAGTAGTCGGAATCGAAACTCATCACTCCATGCTACTCGTTTCCAGTCCTCTACACTCCAGTCTCTGTGCTATCTTGCCCAGGCAAGACGTGCAGCCCGATGGCGAGTATAGAGCAATGGTACTCTCGTAGGTCGACGGCTCCCGAAACCCACACGGTGAAGCAAGCGTTGCACAGTCCGTTTACTGACTGTACGACTGGCACCGTCATTAAAGTGGGTGGTAATTTGAGCTAATGTTTGGCTTCGTTGGCTACGTACAATACGCCTGAGCCGTCTCTCACCACGCACTGTCAAGGCTAATTGTCCTTTGCAGTTTGTCCGATCGATAGTTTTTTTTTCCACCATCCACATATTCTTGGTATACTCTTGAAACTGTCGACCTTGAAAATCCTAGCTGTCGGACGATTTCGGAAATTGAATGGCCCATGCGTCGCGCACCTACGATTTGTCCGCGATCGAAGGCGTCTAAATCAGGCAGTTTACCCATACTGGCAATTCCAACAACTAATTCAGAACAACCACAGTACGCGCTATATATGCAGTTACCACAGCACCCTCACTTGCGCATACATGATGCGCAGCGCTACAGAATTTGCATAGGCTTTGCTACCCCTAATTCAGTGGCACTTCAGTGTATTTCTATTGTATTTCTTTATAATGTTAAAATTATTTAAAAATACTTCTACTTTATTATTTTTTTTGAAGTGGTATTTAAATATGTAGTTGTTTATTAAAATTATATTTATATATATATATATATATATATATATATATATATATATGTGTGTGTGTGTGTGTGTGTGTGTGTGTGTGTGTGCTTACATAAATAAAAATACCAACAGTGAAATATAAAAAAATTACAGTGGTATCTATGAATCTATTATAAAAAAAATAATAATTAAGGATTAATGTTATAATAAGTTTTTACCCTTATGTGAATACAAAAATTTTTATATTGTAACTTTTTAAATAAAATAATAAATAAAAAGGACTTTAATTTTTTGTTATTTTTCTATATAATGCACCAAATTGTTAAAACTATACCTAACTATAATAATTTCATCAACGTCGCATTTATAGGTGCATCAACTTACCTCCTGCGGCCTCCTTTATTACTACCTAATTTACATGTGGCCTCTAATGGTAAAAAGGTTCCCCACCTCTGCTGTATACTCTATTTAAATATATACAAAGAGCAGAATTTATAATATGTTTTTATTGATGTATAAATAAAAATATACTAAAAGGAAAATTTCCTAATTGCTCAACATGGGGAATAGAGATGTCTGTGATAAAATATCTCATTGCCTTCAACAAATAACATAGTTATTACAGAAAATAAATTTTCCTACCTGTAATATATCTTCATTCTTATCTGAACAGCTTCCATCTCGGAGAACTTTTATAGCCACAGGGATTTTCACATTTTCTCCTTCAGGTACCCAAACACCCTGCAAAGGAAAAAGAAAGTCACATAAGTATTAGTAAAAGTACATCTAAAGTTATATTTTTGATACAATTACAGTATAGGAATATCATAGATGCAATTTAATAAAATATTCAACAAATATTAATAAAAAACAATATTAAAATAATTTATATACTTACTATTGCAATAAGCAAGTATAATACCGACAATATAAATAACATTAATAATATAATAAGCATACCACATTCATATAAGCTGGTCGCTGCCATATATTTTCTCTATATATCGTCGTAGTATACACACACACACACACACAAATATATATACACTAGTTATCAAAAGTTAAGGAAAATCACAAAAAGAGGGTTAACACGTTCAAAACTAGGCCAATCTGTTTAAAATTTGAATATGTTGTTAAGTAAAAGGTGCTGAAAAATACTATATTATGATAAATAGTGGCGCTGCAGTCGAAATAAGTCATTTTCGAGGAGCATAAAAGTGCATGTTTCAGAGCAAGGCGAAAATTGTCGCTGCAAGGCTGAGATTAGACATCTGGTATAGCCAAATTGTAACAATGACCTCGAGGCATCATTTGACCGAAGAACTGTGATGGCGAGCTATTGGGAGACAAGAGGTAGGACAAAGTCAGACAGAAGTGGCCAGATGGCTAAATATGAGCCCGTCTGTGGTTCATAGACTTTGGCAACAATTTCTAACCACGGATTTGGCATCCAGGAGGTTCAGCCAAGGACGGCCATACGCTACGACGAGTGCCGATGACCGATATTTTCATTATGCTCACGAAAGAATAGAACCGCAACTGCGTCTGAACTCAGACGGAGTTAACCCCTTCCTCTCTGCAAGCTCCGGAAGGTTGGTATCAACGTCAACCGTGCGTAGAAGGCTTCACGAAGGTGGTCTTTTTGCGAGGAGATCAACCATTTGCGTCCCGCTCACGTCCCGCCATGGGCGGGAACGTTTGCAGTGGGCACGTCAACATGTCCACTGGACGCGTGATCAATGGAGGGCTGTTCTCTTTACGGATGAGTCCAGGTTTAGCCCCCAAAGCGATAGTAGGCTTATTTTGATTTGGAGAGAACCTAGAACTCGTTTTCATCCATCACACATCCATGAAAGAGATGCATACGTATCTGGCAGTGTCTGTGTTTGGGATGGTATCTCTTTGGGTGGACACACAGACCTCCATGTCTATCTCCGTGCAAATGTGAACGCTCACACCTATAGAGATGACATCATTGATGCTTATGTCCGCCCTTATGCCGGGGCAATAGGTGATGCTTTCGTGCTACAGGACGATAACGCGAGACCGCACAGAGCTCGCATCGTGGATGCTTATCGTCAGCAGGAAACAATTCAGCGCATGGAGTGGTCAGCAAGATCACCGGACCTGAATCCTATCGAGCATGTTTCGGACGCTTTAGGACGACTTATAGCTGCTCTCAATCCTCCTCCTAGGACCCTATCCACGCTTTCAACTGCTTTGCAAGAGCAATGGCTCTCACTTCCTACAGAACTCATAGACCGCATAATTGACAGCATCACACATCGCCGTATGTGCTGAATTGCTTCTCGGGGGACCATACGCCATATTAAAGGTACTTTTCCTATACCAAACTGACATAATCGATTTGTTCATTGTATACATATGCTAGTTTCTATAACACTATAATTGTCTGGCGATTTCTTTTTATGTTAACTTTTACCTACCTATCTGTTGTATAATGTGTATAAATTTCATTAAATTCTAAGCGTAACTTTTTGAGTAATCGCTTTTTTTGTGACTTTTCCTTAATTTTTGATAACCAGTGTATATAGAGTAAGTATGCTGATTATGAGACCCCTTCTGATTTTCATACAACCTCTGACAATAAAGTTCGGTGAATGAAGTGAGAACGGCCGATCTGACAACACTGGTGAAACAAAACTCTGCACCTGCGTAGCGGCAGGTGTTGACCATCTGCCCCCACCGTTGTTCAGTTGAGCGTCGTTTGTGTTCCGTGTAAGACTTGGTTTACAAAGTGCTTGTTCAGTGCGTTTGTTCCGTGCAACAAATCGTTTTTAACGATTGTGCGTTTTAATTGTGCGACGTGCAATCGTTTTTAAATTGTGCGACAAATCGTTTTTAACGATTTGTCGCACAATTTAGGGATGAGAAAAGGGTGTTGCCGTTTTGTGCCACATCACTTGGATGACGATCACAAAGCATTAGTCAAGTTATTATCCACAAGGAATTTCTACCTGAGGGAATGACGATGAATGCTGAAGGGTACATTGAAATTTTGACCCGTTTCATGAAACGTCTACGCAGGGTACGATCGCAGTACGCACAACAAGGTTCATGGTTTATTGTTCACGACAATGCTCGCCCTCACACAGCCAATATCGTGAAACAGTTCCTGGCAAAAAAGGGGGTGGTGCAAATTGAACATCAACCATACTCGCCAGATCTCAATCCTCCAGACTTCCTATTCCCACAACTGAAACTCGATTTGAAAGGAAAGAGATTTGATGATATTCCTGACATCCAACGAAACGTGACGAGGCGTTTGAACTCCATCCCAAAAGAAGACTTCTTGCAAAGTTTCCAGAACATGTATAGCAGATGTCAGCGGTGCATAGTCATGGGAGGTGACTATTTCGAAGGATAGTAAGGTAACTTTCGTTAATATTTCATCTATGTTAATGTTACAGGACTATTCACCGAACTTTATTGTCAGACCTTGTATATAACTAGGAAAGTAGATGAGGGATTATAGTACCAACTTGATATCTATTTAATGCATATATTTTATTACGCATAACAATGACAGAAAATGAAAATAACCTGACAATTTTCTTGTATGAAATTATAAACACAAATGTTCTATTTTTGGGGGTCTGAAAAAAGTAGTCCTAATATGAGACCCCCATTCTACAACTCTAAAAATGAATTAGAATTACTGAAAAGTTCGTAAAAAACAAAACTGTACACAATAATTAGATAACATTTAACTATATACACTAATAGATGAAAAAGAAAAGTGACATTTTAAACAAATTAGTTCATTTACACTACAGGTTTTGTTTGCTTTTTGTTTTTAGATTCAAAATTTTCACTTTTTTTATAAATAAAAAGTTCGGCAGCTCAACAATCTTCATGGGCCCACCTGAAATACCTTTTACATTGACGCCACTGATCTCCCCGTTTGTCTTCTGAAAATAAACAACCACAAAAAATCATTCACCTTCGTTTTCATCAATGCTATCATCACTGCTGCCATGGAGAGAAAGTTTTTCATCATCTCCAATTCAGCTGAGATCATCATATCTATAATTAAGCTTATTGGTTCTCTGTTTTTTAACTAGTGTTAAATTTTCCTCCATCCTTAATTTTCCTTTTACCTTTATTGTTTCCTTATCCTTTTCTTTTTTACCTTGATCTCCTTTTCCTTGTTTATCCCATGATTTCTTATCTTTTAGGGTCTTATCTTTTAGGGTTTTTTTTTCTTATAGAAAACAAAGTTTATTTTTAATATGCTGCAGTTCTATTATTAATGCTATCAATCAATTTATTTTTATAGGGCGATGATGGGATAATAGCGCCTTTACCGGCCTTAATTGGTTTCGAGGTGCTTTTCTCAGGTAACGTAGGCAAGGGATTTATTTCTTCAGGAGTCACTAAGAACTGGTTTGAACTTGTTGTTTGATCAGTACATTCCACATTGTCACTACTGCTACAAGGTTGTGGATTTCGCCTGGGCGTCATTGCATCTGCAGCTTCAGATGAAAAAAAGCTGTGAGAGTGAAAACTAAAATACCTAATATGAGACCCTATCTCATATTAGGCATGCTTTGGGGTCTTATATTGAGCACGACTATGTTGTTGAACACGCCACTGAATTTTATAGGTTAGGATTGACGTTAGCTTAAAAACAAACAGGCGTATTTACACTCCACATTTATAGCTACCTATCCAATACTAACACTTTTAATAAGAGTCTTGCCTTGAAGGTCAAAACAGCCAATTAAAATGGTTATACAAAAAAGTCGACGAGCACACATTCAGGAAAAAAATACTGCACTTTTGTGTGTGCTTGCAAACACTCGACTGACCCACCGATTACGAATGATGCAATAGACTACTGCTTTAAGCTCGGTGACTGCCTACGTTCGGAGCCAGTTTTTTTTAAAAATTGTTTTTTTAAGGATTTTTTTATCTTTTATGGTAAAATAGCATTTAAAAATAAAAATTAAAAAAAACTTGCTTGTAAATAGCATACTTTTTTATAAATTGGTCAATTTGAAGTAATTTTTAATGAAATTTAGCTAAAACGCCTATCACTCTGCACAAAATTCTAATGCGACTATTTTTATTTCCTTCTCACACGATACATATAACAGTTATCTTCAAAATGACCCTCAATATAAGAGAAATTTTGAAATGCAAAAATAATACAGACAATTTTATGTTCCAATATGAATTTTTCCCCAATTCGTCATTCCTTTCCTTATAAAAACAGCCCCAAACAAAAAACTATTTATTATGCATCAATTATTGTGCGTCATCTCATTAACAATAGCATCTAAAACATCTCCTGAAAATTTTATCAAATTATATGCATTATTATGTGAGATATCATGATAACGGTAGAGATTTGTGCTAAAAAACATAATTCTGAGAAAAACGCATTTAAAGTTGTGTGTCACTTCAATTTTGTATCAGACGATGTTTTTAAAAATAGCTATAACTCTGCTTCTAATTAATGTAGAATGAAAATCAAAACGGTTTTGAAAAGAGAAAAGATTGAACTTCACGATTCTTGCAAAAAATAAAATTGACCAAAATAGTCAAAAATGGCATTTTCAACGTAGGCAGTCACCTTAAGCTCCAGTCGCCAGGCGGCAGTACTTGATACGTCCTGTAAGCTGGGGTCTCAAATTAGGCAAGGTCTCATATTCGGCATACTTACTGTCTCTATATATACACTGGTGTTCAAAATTAAGAAAATTTGCACATTTTATCGAATTTCTGGAAAACTAATGGACAGATTTTAATTAAATTCGGTATGGATACACAGTTATATAAGAGAAAAATGTATACCACACAACAGTCATGGCACGCACTCATGAACGTCAGTTTGGCTCATCATCGTAGGAATGTCCAAAACCCACGTTGCAAGATTCTTTATAAAATGACTGCAATTTGGAGTATAGACCCTCTTGCCGTCATACAGCTCTCACAGCGTGATGTCATATTGGAAACTAGGAAGTTTGAGTCCCTGTGGCGGTTGGTCCCATTCCTGCAATAACGTAGATTTCAGATTCTGAATTGTTCTCGGAGGGGGATAACGAGCTGCAATTGCCCTCCCAAGAGAGTCCCAGACATGTTCAATAAGGTTTAGGTCTGGATATCTGGCTGGCCAATCCATCCGGTGATTGTAGTAACTCTCAAGATAATCGACTCTCAAGATGAGCCTCATGTGTACGAGCGTTGTCATTCATAAAAATGAACCGGGGGCCAACTTCTCCCCTGAAATGTCGAATATAGAGCTAGAAGATCTCCTTTCTATACATTTCACCAGTCAGGGCACAAACCTCTCCAACACATGGAGAGGTTTTCGGCCTTCCAACATGATAGCTGACCAGACCATGACACCTGCAAGATTCTTTGCCTCATGCTAAACGGTCTCACTTCTATATGTGTTTGACAGAGGATCCCTGGCTGGTGGGATGTAAAGGGGTGATATGTTACAACCCTATATTCGACTTTTCAGTGGAGCAGTTGGTCCTCGGTTCATTTTTATGGACGACAAGACTCATCTTTATAAGGCTCACCAGGTCGACGATTATCTTGAAAGTGGGGATATTTGCCGGAGGGATTATTCAGCCAGATTTCGACACCTAAACCTTATTGAACATGTCTGTGACTCTCTTGGGAGGGCAACTGAGAATTGTCATCCCCCTCGGAGAACCAACCAGGAGCTGAAAACTGCGTTGTTGCAGGAGTGGGACCGACTGCTACAGCGACTCACCAAACTGCCTCGTTCCCAGTATGACATCACGTTATGAGAACTGTATGACTTTGATAGGAGGCCATACCCCATATTAAGTCACTTTATGTTCTTTCTTATAATGTTCTTTCTTATGTTCTTTTGGACATTCTTGAGCTGTTGAGCCTAACTAACGATCATGAATGCCTACCATGACTGTTGTACGGTATAAGTTTTTCTCTTACATAACTGTCTATCCATAACAAATTTCATTAAAATATGTCTATTCCTTTTCCAAAAACTCGACAAAATATGCACATTCTTTTAATTTTGAATACCAGCGTTTAAAATATTTAAATACATGTTTATGCAGAGAAGAGAAATTTTCTTGGTTTACAAACATGAAAGACAAGTGAAAAGAAAAACTTACCTTGTACACAGTACCAAAGACACCGCAGCCCAAACTGCCTATATTTCTCAAATCAGCTTCTTCAATTATTATAAGTTTGGTAGAATTCAGTTTCACATTTCTTGGTTCTATGGGTTCGTTATCTTCAAAAGTACTCATTCCCTGAAATTAAGAATATATATATATATATATATATATATATATATATATACAGGGTGATTTTTTTTAAACTGGCACTACTCAGAGCCATCTATACTGCGATCTATCAGCAGGAATTCCATCAAAATTGATAGAGGGACTATGGACGACATGGGAGAGAGTTTCCATGAAAATAAAAAAATAGTTCCAAAAGTTTTTGATAGGGAACGATTTGGCGCTGTTGTTGTCGGCGCACCCGAGAATTTGCATAAAAGACAAGTAAAACATCAAAATGCAAATTCATGACTACTTAGTCGACAGCAGCGCCAGTATTTTGGGCTATAAAGATCGGTGCGGAAGCTGTTGCGCCTTCGCTTTACAGAAGAAGCGTCATCACTCGCTTTCTTCCACTGCCATGGTCACCTCGCTTCCCGGACGTAAGCCATGTAACATCTTTCTGTGGGATTATTTAAAGTCTAAGGTGTATCTAGGTGGAGTCTCGAACTTGGCGGCCCTAAAGGACAACATATCCAGGACCTTAATGAACATTCCTGGTGACATGTTGCTCTTGGCCGTTGAGAACGTAGTGTTCAAGGTAGAATGTGTCATCCACCAGGACTGTGGTTATAATGAAGGAGGAAGAAGTGAATTTGCTGCATAAAGTATTGTTGCAGGGAAATTTCTTTGTTATTCATTTGTCTGCTTACAACTTTTTCGGTATTCATACCTTTTCTTTATAGCCCAAAATTCTGGCGCTGCTATGTGGCGCTGCTACATAGTCCTGAATGTGTATTTTGATGTTTTACTTGCCTTTTATGGAAACTCTCCGGTGCGCCGACAATAATAGCGCCATATCTTCCCCTACCGACGACTTTTGGAAAAAACTTTTTGTCACGGAAACTCTTTCCTATGCCGTCCTTAGCCCCTCTATCAATTTTGGTGGAATTCCGGCTGATAGATCCCGCTACAAATGGCTCTGAGTAGTGTCAGTTTAAAAAAATCACCCTGTATATATATTTGTGTTGCTGTGCAAAGGGTCTTAAGTCCAAAATGGGTTAAAATGAGTTATCAAACCAGGCATGTTTGAAAAATCAAGGGCTACAGCAAGGTACAGAAAGCTAAGTCCAAAGTCACTGCTTAAAATTTTTATTCATCAAGGAAAATTTGGGAAATGTGAAACAAAACACAAACATATTAGTTTTAAACGCATGCCCCAACCAAGTTTATATATATATATACGCATACACAAATTCAAACAGAAAACACGCAACAACTGTCTTCTATACAGCAGAAAACTCTGAAAACACAAGTCAGGATACCGGAGTCTTCAATACAATACACGCCTAACGCACTTTCACCACATTCAATTCTCAGTAGAAAAGAACTGATCCAGGTTCAGGTTCCAGGTATTTCAACTTGTCGGAGCTCCAAGGTATGTAGGACTTTATCTCCAATTGTACCGTTATGCATCAGAAATATATTTGCTCAGCAGATGATTAAATATCATAATTAGGTCCTTATGAGTAAAAACATAATACAAGTAAAATAAGTAATAGTATAATAAAAGCAAACGCTGGGAATCGCACCCTGAGAAAAATTTACAAAGCGCACTCGCCTGAGAACATTCGCGGTTAGCACAGTGGGAGGAGTCATAGTCGGGAAACTCAGCTATAAGAACTGATCCAATGCCAGTGTGAAGTATATTTATAGACTTCCAAAGCGCCCCCTATCGACCAGTCAGCTAGATATCTCTAGAAGCTTACAGAAAGGTCTAGACAGCAAGTGGGCGATCATTTAGCCCCATATCGCCAAATGTTGAGAAATATCGCCAAATTTGGTGAACAAAATAAGTCAACAAATCCATCGCCGATTCGGCGATAACTCTCATATTTGGCTAGATTACCATAGACTCGTAAACTTCGCAACAACCAATATACATTGCTGGCAACAGTAAATGCAACACCCTGAAGGAAACATGCAAATAACATGAAATTTACAACATGCATTAGCGGAGGTGGGATATACAAATGATTAGAATTTCAGCGCAGACGCACATCACGCGCGCCTGTGGCGCCACTTCAAAGCGCTATTTAAGGCTTGGAGATTTCGACGATTTCAAGTTCGGCAATTGTGTTTTTCTTGTGTTTTTTCAAAAAACGATCAATTATGCCTCGTCGGAAACAGCGATCATCTTTTGATCAAGTATCCGAGTTCGACAGAGGAAGGATAGTGGCCTACCGAGATTGTGGAGTATCTTTCAGGGAAATCGGTAGTCGTGTTGGACGAAACCAAACAACTGTAATGCGATATATGATCGTTGGATGCAGGAGGGTACGACGGACCGGCGTGTTCGATCACATCCACCTCAGTGCACCACTTCACGTGATAACATGCAAATTGTGCGCATGGCAGTGACGGATCGCTCAGTCACATCACGAACCATAGCACAGCACATGCAGTCTGTAACGCACCATCCAGTGTCTGAGCGTACCATTCGACGCCGTTTACAGCAGAGTGGTCTGTCCGTAAGACGTCCATTGTTTTGTCTACCTTTGACGCAGAACCACAGACGTCTCCGCCGCCAATGGTGTGATGACAGAAGGATGTGGACGGCAGAATGGAATGAAATTGTCTTTACTGACGAGTCACGCTTCTGTCTGCACCACCACGATGGTCGCATTCCAGTCTGGAGACACCGTGAAGAAAGGATGCTGAACAGCTGCGTTATGCACCGCCACACTGGTCCTGCACCAGGTATTATGGTATGGGGCGGTATTGGATATCACTCTCGCACACCTCTAGTACGCATTGCCGGTACAGCGCTACATCTCCGAGGTGTTGGAGCCAGTTGTCCTTCCTTACTTTCAGGGCTTGCCCACAGCCATATTTCAACAGGATAATGCGCGACCACACGTGGCACGCCTTGTCCAACGGTTCTTCGTCAATCGCCAGATTGAATTGCTTCCCTGGCCACTTCGATCTCCGGATCTTTCGCCGATAGAAAACATGTGGTCCATGGTTGCTCTACGATTGACCCAGATTCCATCCCCAGCTGTCACAGCAGATCAACTTTGGCAACGTGTGGAAGCTGCTTGGTGTCTATAAATTTAATCATTTGATACTTGGTCAACATGTTATCTACAAAATAAATTTTGTTGTGATATATTTTGTCTTTCTTGGTATTGCAATTTGGGTGGCCAGCAGTGTATATATATATATATATATATATATATATATATATATATATATATATATATATATATATATATATATATATATATATATATATATATATATATATATATATATATATATATATATATATATATATATATATATATATATATATATATTCATATATATATATATATATATATATATATATATATATATATATATATATATATATTGTTTGAAAACAAGAACAATTTTCACCTCCTTGTTAAGAGGAAATACACGCTTGGACAAAGAAAACGACGCTCCAAAAATGAGTTATCCGAATGGGGCGAAAATCGGTAGATGTGATTTACATGTACAGAAAAAAAATTACAATTTTAGAAAAATTAGATGATTTATTCTAGGGAAAGAGCTTCACAAAGTGAAAAAGTTAATAACGCGTTGGTCCACCTCTGGCCCTTATGCAAGCAGTTATTCGACTTGGCACTGATTGATAGAGGCGTGGATGACCTCCTGCGGGATATCGTGCCAAATTCTGTCCAATTGGCGCGGTAGATCGTCGAAATACCGAACTGGTTGGAGGGACCTGCCCATAATGCTCCAAACGTGCTCAATACGGGAGATATCTGTTACCGTGGTTTGACTATAGTAATGGTGGTTAGCACTTAGCATAATTAAGTGATTACTCTTATGTATACACACAAATCAATTTATTAAACATAATACATATACAATTCATATCATTCATTACTTTATTCCGATTACTCCTATATCATGTTGCAACAACATTTCTTATCATTAATACCTTATTTATTCTCATCAACTTTCTCCTTCACTATTCAGTACCATCGTTTAATTATAAAGCAATCTTCTTAATTAATAATCTCACCTATACAGCATTAAAATTCTTAACTGATACGTATAAACACTTTACTAAATCAATATAACACACTCACCCCAAAACAATATTTCATATCATTAATACATTATTTATTCTCATCAATATTCTCCTTCACTATTCAGTGCCATCGTTTAATTTATAAAGCAATCTTCTTAATTAATAATCTCACCTATACAGTATTAAAATTCTTAACTTGTATACATAATCACATTACTAAATCAATATAACACACTAATCCAAAACAGGTATTACGGAATTCCACAACCAAATATTTTAATCATAGTTATCTATGTACCAAATCACATTAAACAACATTTCCCTTTACGCTAATCCCATCTAATTACCTCAGATTAAACGTACGAATTGGGCATTGGTAGAATTAGCAAAATTTCTCCTACCTTATTTGAAGACACTCACGCCAAAAGACCTCTCCTTACAACAATGGTTTCGTCGTCCAAGTGCGCCTCATCGGAGTGGCTGAGAGGGGGGGGGAGAATCATCGTACGTCGCTGGTCCATATAAGCGGCAGGATCACCATACGCTGGCGGCATCAATCAGGGAACCTGTTCCGTCAATGCACGCTCATTTCGGCTGAGCGGGGGTCAGTCATCGGTCAGCTTCTTCCTTGGTAGTCGGCAGGGTAAGCTGTCCGTCACTCCGGTCTATGGGGCTTACATCTATTTCTCCAGTCTAACTTCCGTATTACTTCATACTCTCAATTTCGTCTAAATGCTGCCTGCCTCACTTTTTGAGTTCTCAAAACAATCTTATCTACGTTCGGAGTCAATTAAAAAAAAATTAAAGGTTTTTTTCATCTTTTATGGTAAAATAACACTTAAAAATTAAAAAAAGAGACAAAAACTTACGTGTAAATAGCATACTTTTTTATAAATTGGTCAGTTTGAAGTAATTTTTAATGAAATTTACCTAAAACACCTATCACTCTGCACAAAATCTTAAAGACCTCACACATGATATTTTAATTTCCCCCTCACACATGAAACATATGGCAGTTCTCTTTAAAATGACCTAAAATCTAAGAGAAAATTTTAAAATGCAAAAATAATACACGCAATTTTGTGTTCCAATATGAAAAATTTTCACACTTTATTGAAACTTCATCTGGTGGACGGATGGCTTGAGCGTAGCTAGGCGAAGCCCGGCTAGTCTATATTTATAAAACAGTTCCGTAACTGACTCATTGACTCATTGACATACAACACACAGACCAAACCGCTGGACCTAAAGGGCTGAAATTTTGCATGCCGATTCTTCTTATGGTGTAGGGGTGCACTAAGAAAGATTTTTGAAAAAATTCTTCTTAGATTTTTTTAAATTAAATTTTTGAGCTGTTTTTGTAACTTTTTTTAAGTTTGCATTTAAAATAATAAATCGAGGGTTATAAAATTTATATCACGAGAAAGATCATAAAAATTCCTTTAAAATGAAATCTTTTTCTAATCTTTACCTCTATTTTATGATTTTTGGTGAATTTTTAAAGATTCATTTTTAGAATTTAATTTATTAAATGCTGATCACGTGATTTCTTTTTCTCGTACTTTAAATAAATTTATCGTCACGTGCATAACAACCAAATAAACAAAAAAATATTTTTCTGTCTTTCTAATGCAGCAGACGATTGGATATTATCCCAAAAAAATAAATATCCCTTACGATTTTTTTATAAATATATATATGAAGCGGCGAAAGGCAAAGTGGCTTAAGTCAGTAAGTGAAGTGGTGTAAGTCAAAAGAGTTTTACTGCAAAAACTACAAAAAATTCCAGCATAAATTGAACAAATTATACTTCATAACAATTATTATAATATTGCAAATACTATTTACATTTCTACTCTAAATTGAACAAAGAGATTACATTTTTGCCCTCAAATGAAAAAAGTTGAAAATGGGACTTACACCACTTTGCATTTCACCTTTCACCGCCTCATATATATATATATATATATATATATATATATATATATATATATATATATATATATATATATATATATATATATATATATATATATATATATATATATATATATATATATATATATATATATTACATCAATTGTATACATTGATCGTTGTATTTATTTTAAATATATATATTTATTTTTTTCGCATTAATTGCATACATTGACCATTGTATTTAATTTGAATGTACTCCGTAGTGAAGTGCGGGTTTTCAGCTAGTAGAGTTATATAAACATATTCGGGTTAAAATGATACCTTACATAATGACTGCAATCAGAATCTATAGAAGCACTTTAATGTTGAAGAGAATATTTCTAAAAAAATCTTTTATCATTAAAATAAAAATGCATATAAGTTATTTGGCATAAAGTTGTAAATACTTTGATGTTTTTGAAAAGAATAGTGTATTTAAATACTTTCCATAATGTTTTTCTGTTATACTTAAGCACAAAAACTGTTATTATGTTGTTGTTGCGTGGAAGTCCCTGGGGCTCAGACCACTAGGCTCCGTTGCAGTGCTCTTGAGAAGATAAGATAGAAAATACACATATGCACGCACACAGAATTTCTTTTTTTTATTTAAAAACTAGTCGAAAGCCCGCACTTCGCTACGGAGTACACTCAAAGTAAATACAACAGTCAATGTATGCAATTCATGCCAAAAATAAATAAATAAATAAATATATATATATATATATATATATATATATATATATATATATATATATTGTTACATGTTTGGGAGCCAATTTGGCGTTTTATCGCCAAAGTGCGATGTTTCGGGAGTTGTGGAATTAAAACCAAGGAGTAAGTGATAAATCTGGATATTAGGTTGATTGTTGGAAAATCGTTTGGTTGTGTAGTGTGGCAACGCGGGTTTTGTTTTGCGAGATAAATAGGTTTTTAGAACTGCAATTCAGTTGAAGCGATATCCTTGACGAGATAGGTGATTGATTAGTTTAGGTAGTTTGTCGTGACGGATGTAACGGGAGACCTTGGCATAGATTTCGGAGGCCTCGATATAGTTGTGAAAGGTTGTATAATTTCACTTGCTTATTATTATATGTGTTCTTAAAACTCTTTTAAATCACAAATTGTCAAGAAAACTACCTAGGAGCTGGAAAGTGTTGAAGTCCAGCGAAGATTGTAAAAAGAAGATTGTATGTTAGTTTTGATGTCTATAAAAATCTCTGTTTCTCATTTGTGGTAACTGGCATATTTATTTCATTTTGTTGAATGCACTTGTAAAAAATGAACTTTCCGTACCACGATTTTGGTACATTTTTGGTGTCAGGAGTGGGGTATTTTTAAGTGAATGCCAGTTACCCGAAAAATGGAAGAACAGCTAAAACTGATTTTAGAAAAGATTGGCGAAAGCCAGAACCAGTTAAAACAGAAAATTGGCGAAAGTCAGAATTTGCTCGCCAATCAATTAAAAGAGGAAATTGGCGAAAGCCAGAAACAACTCGCCAACCAGTTAAAAGAGGAAATTGGCGAAAGCCAGAAGAAGTTGGAAACGGGACTTGGCGAAATTAGCGAAAGTCAAGAACAGCGAAAAATTACCGTAGGCGAGAAATTTAATGAAATGGAAGAACGCGTCAACACTATCGAGTCGAAACTCAAAGCTACGGTCGAGACTGTTGACCAGAAAATTAGGGAAGCCATTAACAAACAAATAAACGGCCTAGAGAAGAAATTCGCAGAAGAATCAGCGCCAGTTACTATACCTTGCTACTCTGACGCTAGTATTGAGGAGGCGTACCCGGTGTCGAAATCGTCCCGCCCTGCCGTAAAAGTGTCTACTTATGACGGCAAAACGTCTTGGCAGGTGTTTAAAACACAGTTTAATATGGCATCGACTGCCAATGGATGGGACATTGCAATGCAAGCATGCCAATTGGCTACTTCACTCCGTGGCGAGGCTGCCGATGTACTGCAGACCATCGCAGTAGAGAAACAACTAGATTTTGAGGCCTTGTCGAGTGCTCTCGAAATGCGCTTTGGCGAGAAATGCCGTAAAGAGTATAGCCGCTTACAGCTGAAGTCCCGCCAACAGAAATCAACAGAGACACTACAGGAACTTGCGCCAGCTATTGAGGGAGTAGCTCAATTAGCTTTCCCAGAATGTCCGACGGAAGTTAGGGATAACCTAGCATTAGAATACTTTGTGGACGCCATCCGCGATCCGGAGAGTCAACGAGCACTAAGAATGGCGGACATCAAAGACTTGAAGTCAGTTTTGGTGTACGCAATTAAGTACGAGTCCCCTCAGAGGGCGACACGCCGTGACCGCCAACTAGTGAGAGGGGTGACCGCCGCCGAAAACGACCCAATAGTCGCTCGATTTAAAGAAATAGAAAAACGAATCGGTGCCTTGGCAGGGGTGAATTCAAACATGCCGCCAAGAAGAAATCCTTTGAAGTGCTGGACCTGCGGGCGTGAGGGGCATCTCAGAAGGAATTGCCTAACGCGCCAAGCCGACGAATCAAAAGACGCCAAGGCTCAGGGAAACTAGTTCCCGGCCACCTTAAGGGGCGAAGGCAGCCGGACGAGGAGAAGCCCTCTTTTAGTACACTGCATGTGTCGTCGACACATCGCGAAGAGAACGGACCGTTTGTAGAAGGGTTCGTGAATGGACAACAGTGTTGCATGTTAGTTGACACAGGTGCTAACGTTACCATCGTCAGGACGGACATAGCCCAAGAATTTGGCGAGAAGTTACTTTTCACGCCGCCAAATATCACTTTGCAGACCGTGACTGGGGACAAGGTAAAGGTAAGAGGAAAAGTTGCTCCTAATATAAGTTTCGGGAATAGTAGTTATCGGCATACGGCATATGTTGCCGATATCTTTGACCCGATCATCCTAGGACTTGACTTTTTGACTGAAAACAACTTCATAATAGATTTTAAACTTAATCAAATCCATGCCATGACCGAAGATATAATTATATTTCGTAACAATAGTGAATCTTGCAACCAGATAATAGCTACCCAAGATATCAGCATTCCTTCCATGTCAGAAATAGTAATGACCGGTTTAGTTCAGAATGACAATAACTATACTCTCGCCATCACCGAATACCCCAACAATGACAATAGTAAAAGAGGTCTTTTAGTTGCTGCAACTCTTGTGGGCCTGTCGAAAGGTGCGGTTCCTGTCAGGATTGCCAATGTTAGTGACAAAGCTAAGGTAATCCGGAAGAAGGAAATGCTGGCAACTTGTACCCCGATCACCGGAATAAGCAGAAAGTGTGACCTGTCAGTCGTCGAACGCTCTAATTTGAGAGAAGATTTATTAAAGAACGTAGAATTGACCGATCTACAGAGGATGGGGGCAGAAAAATTCATCGATGAGTTCCAAGACGTGTTCGCCCGTGCAACGGAAGTGGGTCGTACGAACTTGACGCAACACCGAATTGACACGGGGAACCATCCACCAATCAAGCAACATCCCAGAAGACTCCCTTTGGCGAAACAAGAGGAGGTTGGCGAACTACTACAAGCGATGCTGAAGGATGATGTTATCGAGCCCTCCACCAGTCCGTGGGCTTCTCCTATCGTCCTAGTCCGGAAGAAGGATGGATCTACCAGGTTTTGCGTAGATTACCGTCGGTTAAATGACATAACTAAGAAGGACAGCTACCCGCTCCCTAGAATTGATGACACCTTGGACACCCTCACCGGGCACAAGTGGTTTTCCACTCTTGACTTGAAAAGCGGGTACTGGCAGGTTGAAATCAGACCCGAAGATAAAGAGAAGACAGCGTTCACTACTGGGCCAGGACAAGGGCTATGGCAGTTCAAAGTTATGCCATTTGGACTATGCAATGCGCCCGCGACTTTCGAGCGTCTAATGGAAACAGTTTTGCGAGGACTTTCCTACGAAGCCTGTCTGGTCTATTTGGACGATATAATCGTTGTAGGGCGAGATTTCGAAGACCACCTAAGAAATCTCAGAAAGGTGCTACAAAGGCTACGGGGAGCTAGTTTGAAGCTCAATTCTAAGAAATGCAACTTGTTTCGCCACCAGGTGACGTACCTCGGTCATATCATCTCCGACAGAGGGGTCCAGACTGACCCTAACAAAGTGTCGGCAGTCAAAGACTGGTGCCGACCAGAAGATGTACATCAATTGCGGAGCTTTTTAGGTCTCTGCTCTTACTACAGGCGGTTTGTTAAAGGGTTCTCGAATTTAGCTCGACCCCTTCACAGATTGACAGAAGCAAACCAGAAGTTCGTCTGGACTGATGAGTGTGAAGACGCATTCAAGAAGCTTAAGAAAACCCTAACGTCTACACCCATCCTGGCCTACCCAGAGCCTGATAAAGAATTTATCCTTGACACGGACGCAAGTTTTGGATGCGTCGGGGCAGTCCTGTCGCAGGAAATAGACGGACAAGAAAGAGTTATCGCCTACTGGAGCAAGTGTCTTTCCAAGAGTGAACGGAACTACTGCGTCACAAGAAAAGAATTGCTAGCCATGGTGAAGGCCGTAGAACATTTCCATCATTACTTGTACGGCCGGAAGTTGTGCTGCGAACCGACCACGCCTCTCTCACATGGCTTCTGAACTTTAAAAATCCTGAAGGCCAGGTGGCCAGATGGATACAGAGATTGCAAGAATACACTATCGACCTGAAACACCGTAAGGGTTCTTCGCACGGTAATGCTGACGCGCTATCCAGAAGACCGTGCTCTGACAGTTGCCGATATTGCACCAAGGCCGAGAAGAAGTATGGCTTTGAAATTTCTACTGTTCAGCAAGTCACTGCTGTCACCCTGTCTCCGGACCCGTGGAGTGATGAGCAGCTTCGAAAGGAACAAAATGAAGACCCAGACATCAAACCCATAGTAGAACACATGGGGTTGTCCAGCACCAAACCTGGCTGGCAACAGATATCGACCTTTAGCCCGAATACCAAATACTACTGGGCCCTTTGGAACTCCCTGCACTTACGAAACGGTGTCCTATACCGAAAGTGGGAGTCAGACGATGGAAAAACAACAAGATGGCAGCTCGTGGTTCCTCGCTCAAAAATTCCTGCAATTTTAGATGAACTCCACAGTAGTCCCGCCGGAGTGCATTTTGGGGTGATGAAGACCCTGAACAAGGTGCGGGAGCGATTCTTCTGGGGAAAAGCCAGAGACGATATAGAGAAGTGGTGCCGAGCCTGCGACGCCTGCGCAGCTCGCAAAGGACCAAAGAGAAGTAGCCGAGGGAAGATGCAACGTTACAACGTAGGTGCCCCCTTCGAGCGCGTCGCCATCGACATCCTGGGACCTCTTCCACGTTCCACTGATGGCAACAAGTACATGCTCGTTGCCATGGACTATTTTACTAAGTGGCCAGAAGTTTACCCCATAGCTGATCAGGAGGCAGTCACCGTAGCTGAAACTTTAGTTCTGAATTGGGTCTCCAGATTCGGAGCTCCCATGCAGATACACTCTGATCAGGGGACTAATTTCACATCTGCAATTTTTACCGAAATGTGCCGACTATTGGAGATCGAGAAAACCAGAACAACTCCTCTACACCCCCAGTCGGATGGTATGGTCGAACGCTTTAATAGAACCATCCTTAACCACATTTCTTTACTTGTATCTAGGCACCAGAAGCACTGGGACCGGCACCTACCTCTTTTCCTTTTAGCGTATCGCAGCGCCGTCCATGAGACAACAGGGCACACTCCTGCTGAGATGCTTTATGGACGGAATCTGCGGCTGCCGTGTGACCTCCTTTTTGGCTGCCCCCCTGATGCATCCTCTTCTCCGGAGGAGTATGTCCGCGATGTCTAGGACAGACTGGAAGGAATCCATCACTTCGCCCGGGAGCGGATCAACGTGGCCAGCGACAGAATGAAGAGGCGGTACGACGCGACTGCGACAGATCATCAGTTCCAAGAAGGAAGTAAAGTTTGGCTGTGGAGCCCCGTTCGTAGGAAAGGCTTGTCCCCCAAGCTACAGTCCCACTGGAGCGGTCCCTTCGTCGTGGTCAACAGAATCAACGATGTCGTCGTACGGATTCGCAAATCTGCGAACATCAAAGCGAAGGTCGTGCATTACGACCGGCTCGCTCCTTACCATGGGACGTAAATGGGTCCTGAAGAGTTTGAGGATACCCGAGCCACGGCTCGTAGGCTGTTACTCCTAAGTAGATCCAGGCTACCCAATTTATTTATTTATTTATTATTTTTATTTTATATACTAATGTTGCAACTGTTGTTTTTATGTGTTTATTTATTTAATTTGTAATGGTATATGTGTTGTGTTTTTATGAAATTGTATTTTGTAGTAGTATTTTTAGGACCGTTGTTGTTAGTGTAGGACTGTCCGGGACGTCCAGTCTTTTGAGGAGGGGGCAATGTTACATGTTTGGGAGCCAATTTGGCGTTTTATCGCCAAAGTGCGATGTTTCGGGAGTTGTGGAATTAAAACCAAGGAGTAAGTGATAAATCTGGATATTAGGTTGATTGTTGGAAAATCGTTTGGTTGTGTAGTGTGGCAACGCGGGTTTTGTTTTGCGAGATAAATAGGTTTTTAGAACTGCAATTCAGTTGAAGCGATATCCTTGACGAGATAGGTGATTGATTAGTTTAGGTAGTTTGTCGTGACGGATGTAACGGGAGACCTTGGCATAGATTTCGGAGGCCTCGATATAGTTGTGAAAGGTTGTATAATTTCACTTCCTTAATATTATATGTGTTCTTAAAACTCTTTTAAATCACAAATTGTCAAGAAAACTACCTAGGAGCTGGAAAGTGTTGAAGTCCAGCGAAGATTGTAAAAAGAAGATTGTATGTTAGTTTTGATGTCTATAAAAATCTCTGTTTCTCATTTGTGGTAACTGGCATATTTATTTCATTTCGTTGAATGCACTTGTAAAAAAAGAACTTTCCGTACCACGATTTTGGTACAATATATATATATATATACATATATATGATAATATTACTAACTACCTATAATCGCCCATTCTGTACTTCATCTTTGTCCTGGTAACCCGTCCTTCTTGTCTTGGCGTAAACGAATCGCCTTCCCACATACTAACTTCCTCCGCCAATTCTGGCAACCTCTCTGACCTAATTATATTTTGGCGCTTTTTGCGGGAGACTCTGGACTGGTTCGAAGCGAGTAAGATGTGTTGCTTTATTCTTTAATAAATTCGTTTGTTCCTGAAGCTGACTTTATTATTTTCCGGCCACGATGTATGCTCCTATTTCATGAGATGTCCATCCGGACATTCCAGAGAGCTCGACAGGATCTGGACTTTTTAAAAATACGACTGCATTGTGAGAAAGTGAGAAGGTCTTTGTTCTACAGGGCTTTAGCTTTCGATTCCCGCATGCGTTCCTGAATGCGCCATCTTGAAAGAAAATGACCAAAGCTAAAACATTCCTCATTCAACTCCATGAAATTGCTACAGAAGTCGACTACATTGAAGCAAGTAAAGATGCCATTGTTCCGGTTCGTTCCAGTATGGTTTTCAAATTCTGTTTCCCGCCTGACCTCACCATTTTTTTTCCCGTCTCGGACTACGCCATCTTTGTGTAAAGTACCAGTGCTGCAGCATCCGATTCAACTAGGCCTCCAAGAAGTGATTCAAGTTTTTATATTTGAGCGACAGTCATAAAAAAAAATCATCTCAAGAAAATAATTACGGTTTCCGGGTGAACTCTGAACGCTGCTCGGAAATCAAAGAATTTCATATAAGCAAATTTTCAAGATCACCATCACTTTTTAAAAAGTTCTTATTTAGTATTGTATTTTATGCCACAAAAGTTGGTGCTTTAAGCAGGACATTTATTATATTATTTTTGTTATTTTTAGTATTGTAAAAGATAAAGCAAAATGAAAACTGCCAAAATAAATGTCGAACATGATGATAATTACGAAACATTTCAGAAGGAAATTAAATATCGGAAAAAAGAAGTTAAATTTAAGGAATGAAATGATCATATAAGTCACCAATATGTAAATCATTCAGCTATCCTTAATCTTTCTATTTTAGCATTCCTGTCCTATCGCCATCCTAGTTAATTTTGAAGAAACCCCGTGAGTGTAAGTGAAACTCGCATATATTTTTTTTAACTTTTCGAAGCTTACTACATTTTATATGAAAAATACTATGTACTAGACAAATATTATTGATTATTTATACTGGGGTTTCCACTCACTGTCCTCCCTATCTCTTCGCACTTTTCAAATGTTCCCTTTGAACAGTTGCTTTTCCCTCTCATGTTTGAGAAACTTGCCTGCCCCTTTTCATTTTGTGCAGTTTGCTCAACTTGAGTTTCAGGTTGGAAGCACCTTCCCTTTGGTAAACGCTCACGAGGATGTACTCACAACAGGTCACATACCTCAAATTTATGTTTGTATTGTCTTGCTTTTTTATTCTTCACAATAATTGAATGTTAGTGTCAATTGTTGGAATTTGTTTTTGTTCGAATTTTTGCAACATCAGGTACCATACATTTGGTATTGATGTTAAAAGTTAATTTTGACAGCATTTGGTAAATTTGTTCTACTAATTGCTGAAAGAATAATTTTAATATTTTTGTGTACATGATCTAGAGAAAAACTTGAAATTGAAAACCAATGATAAATAAAAATAAAATAAAATAAAATATAGAAAGTGTTTTGCGTAAAGAAAAGTCAATAACTAATGTCAAACGTAATAATAATAAACAACAAAAAACATTATTTTTCTAAAAAAGTGACTACAACCCAGGAGATCTCCAAAGGAACTAAACATTATTCAACGACTAAGACTGTGAATAATAATTACTTTGTGTTTTTACAACTAGTTGAACTGTACCCGTCCAAGACTCTGAATACTTTCAAAGACTGTGAAACACATGTCAGGGACTGAGACATGCACAATTTTTTTTTTACTTGTATTTGTATTTGGAACATCTTTACATCTGTTGTTGTTAGTGTTTTCATTTAAGTGTACCATTCCATTTTTATTTTACTCCAGCTATTTGTTTTTAAAATTATGTCATTTTTCATACTATTATGTCTTTCAATTGTACATTTTAACATAAGAATTTGCGATTTTCGAGCCAGCTTCATCCTAATATTCACACTACTAATTTTCATGTTCTCACTATCTAGAGTGTCTTGGAGTCGACGGCCGCGGCTCCAATCCATTTTAGATGGGGGGGGATATTCTGCGATAATATTACTAACTACCTATAATGTCCCCATTCTGTACTTCATCTCTGTCCTGGTAACCCGTCCTTCTTGGCTTGGCCTAAACGCTTCGCCTTCCCACATACTAACTTCCTCCGCCAATTCTGGCAACCTCTCTGACCTAATTCTGTTTTGGCGCTTTTTGCGGAAGACGTTGGACTGGCTCGAAGCGAGTAAGATGTGTTGCTTTATTCTTTAATAAATTTGTTCGTTCCTGAATCTGAATTTATTATTTTCCGGCCACGATGTATGCTCCTATTTCATGAGATGTCCATCCGGATATTTCATATATATATAATAAATACGACGATCAATGTATACAATTGATGTAATGTAATATATATATATATATATATATATATATATATATATATATATATATATATATATATATATATATATATATATATATATATATATATATATATATATATATATATATATATATATATATATATATATATATATATATATATATATATATATATATATATATATATATATATATACGGGCTTGTGGCGGCCCAGTGGTACAGCGCGCTGGTTTTCGGTGCTGAGGGTGCTCAGATCGAGTCCCAGCGTTGCGCCACGAAAAATGCCTCCGTTCGTGTCGTCCCTTCATAGGGGGTAATGCTGTCCGCCTATATGGTGCCCCCACAATAAAATGGACAGTAAAACTGCGGCGTAGTAAGGGCCAATGTTTGAATACAAGTGCCTCCGCATTGGATTAAAAAAATATATATATATATATATATATATATATTTATGTCAAAATCGTAAGGGATATTTTTATAAACAAAATAATGTAGAAGAAAATATTCAAATTAAATCTAGTATAAAAAATTCTAAAAAATATAGTACAGTTAAAATAGTACAGTTTGTAGAAAATTTATTTTACTGTATTTTAATATTTTTTGGATAATGTCCAATCGTCTGCCGCATTATCAAGAAAAATATATTTTTTGTCTATTTAGTTGTTATGCACGGGACGATAAATTTATTTAAAATACCAGAAAAAGAAATTACGTGATCAGCATTTAATAAATTAAATTCTAAAAATGTATCTTTAAAAAATCACGCAAAATCAGGAAATGGAGGTAAAGATTCGAAAAAGATTTCATTTTAAATGAATTTTTAGGATATTTCTTGAGATATAAATTTTATAACCCTCAAATTATTATTTTAAATGCAAACTTAAAAAAAGTAAAAAAGATAGCTTAAAAATTTAATTTTAAAAAATAGAAGAAGTATTTTTGAAAAATCTTTGCAGCCCTCTACTATAAGAAGAGTCGCCATGCAAAATTTCAGCCCTTTAGGTCCAGTGGTTTGGTCTGTGCGTTGTATGTCAGTGCGTCAGTCAGTCAGTGTGTTAGTTACGGAACTGTTTTATATATATAGACGATGCAACGATACACACCGAAGATGGACGGTAGGTTGCTGCTTCTCTTTCGAGACGAAACTCTTTCGGTGTGATTATTGTACAAAATATTATTGTACAAAGGTAAATATGATCAAAAGCATATAATGAAATGCACTACTTACTTTTCATGATAAAGTGGTTCTGTGGGTTCCTCACACAGTTCACCAGCACTGTATTTTAGGCATTCACAAACAGAAATAAGGATCCCGTATGCCGTACAATTCTTGCACCTGTCGTGGCATTTACGGCAAACCAAGAAATTTAAAATCCTCACACTTTAAGTTCATCCATTTTCATTTTATATGAAAGAAGAAAATCAACTAACTATTACACTAACCTTGTTTGGTTGAATGAGAGTACTGCTACCTTTTGTTTGATTAGTGCTAGTTGGACTGGGATCTACAGTTTAAAGCAAAATCATAATGGCAAAATATCCCAAGCCTACTTCAGTATTCATACCCTCAGACTTTAGTACTGTAATGACTTGACGGTCCCTACGGGTAAAATCCAAGGGACACACGTCTTTGTCATCTAAGCTGTTTTATCAGCGCCGAAAGGAGACCTTCCGTTTAGTTACACAAAAGCCGTGACGTAGTGACTCTTCGATATACTTCAAGAAAGGAACTTCTTCTGAAACGATTCCCGAATTGACAATGGAGTCCAAATGAAAGTCTAGTGTTGGCTCCTCAGACGCTTGAAGGCACGGAGCGGCAAGCGGTAACTGAAAAGGAACCCCCACGAAGGATGAGCGCGTATATACTCGACACCTTGATGTAATTGGGGAGCAGTTGACGATTCTTTTTTCCAGGGTGGAAACCCCTCGTCGGCCAGACATCGGAGCTTGCGGTTTTCTTGCCGTTCCTCTCATGATATCCTGAACCCGCGAAATATCCTTAGATGATGTTTATTTTGTAATTATTGTATAAAGCCTATATTTAATCTAGAATGCCAATAAAGCATTTTGTAAATATTAAGGCGACAGTGGACTTTCATAACTAACTTTTTTTTCTTTTAAATGAATTTCCTTGAAAATTGATTATGTTATTAGCAGTACAGTTATATAAATGTTTCTAAAATTTCAAGGTAAAATATGAATTAGTTTTGGAGTTATTAATTATTAATTGTTTCAAAATTAGTTTAATTAAAAATGCTCCAGGCGTATCAATTTTGCATAAAATATGATAGAAATTTTTTTAAGTATACCTTTTTGACCTTAGAACAAAACTTGGTTGTTGTCGTAAGCATTCATAGAAAATATAAAGAGAAAAAAAATAATAATTGTGATAATACCCATATTTCGCAGAATAAACAGCAATAGTGGTTAATTAAAGTGCATAACTAACATATTATATGCTTCAAAACATATCTGTTTCAACTAACTTTTATTTTATATACTCTAACGGAAATAATTCTGGAATTTCAAAGACAATGATCTATTTTCAATACGCCTGGAGCATTTTAAACTTTTGTAATATATGAAAATTTTACTTCTGAGTAAACAGCATTTTAAGTTATTATTGCCATAAATCATAAAATATTAATTTTTAAATACTGTATAACAAGTGAATATTACTTACCTTAGATATATATGGATGCACATTAAAAATTAAATAAGCTAGAACTGTAAGAAAATAATATTTTGGCAAAACAAAATCAGTCGTTATTGAACCAGAAACCTTTGTAACAACGCTTTACTTTATCTGGTCAAAACATCAATGCTGCGACTTATAAAAGATTACGACTTTTACACTTTCATACCAAATTATAAAATGTTCATATTTATGAAATAAAAAATATTAAATTTATTTAAATTGAGCCTCTTTCCTCACCACACAAATGAGGTAAGACTCATAGGCACTTTTTTTTATTATTGTGGTTTGTGGTAAATTAATTTTTAAATTCTGTATAAGAAGGGAATATTACTCGCCTTAGATATATATGGATGCCCATTACAAATTAAATAAGTGAGAATAGTAAGAAAATAATATTTTGGCAAAACAAAATCAGTCGTTATTGAACCAGATACCTTAGTAACAATGCTTTACCTTATCAGGTCAAAAAATGAATGCTGCGACTTATAAAAGATTAGACTTTTATAATTTCATACAAAATAATGAAAAAGTCCATATTTATCAAATAAAAAATATTAAATTTATTTAAAATGAGTATTTCCTCACCACCCAAATGGGGTAAAACTCATAGGCACTTATTTTATTGTGGTTTTCCCCAGAGGCCTAATCCACAAGTCTACAATTAAAATAAACCAGGACCATAAGTGGTACCTTCATGCTTCTCTTTTTTAGAATTTAAAGCTTTTTTTTTTAATCTTTTTGAAAATGCAGGCTTTAATTCTAAAGATAGCTGAATTTTTTGATGGTTTCTGCGACTGTTTCTCCTTTCAGCGATTGTTATTGAGTCCACATTAGTTTGTACATTTTTGTACAAAATTTTAAGGGATTCTATGCACCCAAGATTGTATTCACTGACAGCTGAAGTCACTGCCAGTTCTAATCGTTTTTTGGACACGAAAACTTCTTTGGGGCACTTCTTCCATATAACGCTATGCAACTTCTCATTTGCATTCTGCGTTTTTGCAGAGATGCAACGTTGCAGAAGATCATCAGATGCCAACCTTTGGTACACTGGTAAAATTTTTGCAACCACATTCTCAGCCAAAGGGGTTTTCATCATATCATGGCTTCTTGGAGTTTCACCAAGAGCTATTGCTCGTTGATAAAAACACCATGAAGAGACGCCAGTAGGACACTTTGCATGATTTGGTTTTCTATCTGTTGACATGCAGTGATATAATGTGGCGAATACTGAGGTTTTCATCTTTTCCACATTCGGCGCATTATCTTTTATAGCTTTTCTATAAAAGTTTTTTAGTTTTAGTATAGTTTCATCTTTTAAATTACCTCGTTTACGACCACTAATTGTGACGCCTTTTACTCGCCACTCTTTAACTTTATTTCTCAAGGCAGTTCCCAATCTTTTAGATATGTGATTGACACATTCTTCTTAAGAAATCGGTTTTTCTGCCCCATACACATTTGCTTGCAAAAGATGCTGATACGTTTTTGCATCTCCATCAGAAAGCACTGTTGTATAGCGCATTTTATTTTTCATAATAGAGCGTTTCCACAAAATAAGTGCTGCACACATCTCCATGCTTCCTGAGGAACCGTCAACATTTTTTTGACAGTTTGGTTTGTGGCCATTTTGCCAAATTGCAAATTCTGCACTTTTACCCTGTAAGTCACGAGCAGCTGACACACAATCAGGGCAGTATTTAGAAAGAATTTCGTAGTCCACAACAAGTCCTGTAGCTACGTCAATAACTGCGCCAATGCCATATAAAGAGGTATGTCCTCTTTTTTGCCAGGTGCCATCATATGATACAGTTATATCTATGATGGCATCCTCGTCTACAGTTGACTGCTCTTCAAAATGGGCTTTACGCACCATTTCTTGAGATTTTAGCAGAATCTCATCTTTTGCGGATTTATTGCTCTCAGACAAATCCTCTAAACATTTAGCAAATGTTTTTTTATCCATGCCTGGTATTCCCAGAATCATGGAAAAATTTTCAAGGGCAGCATGGCCTTTCCCAATGGCAAGAAATGCATTGACAATATTTTTATTAATGCTAAATTTTCTAGAAGATATTTCTCTAGAACTTGAGAAATTTTTAGCATAAATGTGTCCACATTCGGAGCAAAACAGTTCTAAGCTTTTGGAAAATCCATATGACTGTCCAGATGAAACATTCAAACAGTTTATAGAATTGCATTCACTGCATGGGACTGTGCTTAGTAAAGCAGACCACGAGTAATTATCCATTAGTGTATAATCTGCTAGTGCACAGCTCTCACTAACAGTGTTTTCAATAGTTATTGAAGACGTTTTTCCATCAGTATCACTACAGAAACGCTTCATTGAATTCGCAGCTGCAGCATTCCTTCGTTTGCTAGGACGCCCTTTCGGCTTTCGCCAACGTGAACTAATGCTGTGCATTGCAAAGTATTATCTACAGCAATAATTACAAAAGAAAAATATATATATTTAACTTCAAAATTAAAAAATCAAAGATAAAAATCTCAGAGATAATTCGAGCAAAAGTAAGCTGATGCTGAACTAGAAATGATCTCTTACACGTGAAAACTAGCGGTCACATGTAAACAAACTACTGGGTGAAACACAGTCATAGATGCAGTTAAGTACTCGCTTACGTTCGACGCTAAATAAAATTAGAAAATCATGGGGTTTGAAATGAAAACTTACGAAAAGAAGGTTTGTTTACATTTGAGTTGCCATTTAAAAGGGGCGTGGTCAGTTTGTTTACTATTTTTAAATGCCAATAAATAATGATAAAATGATCGGAATAAAAAAAATTTTTTGCTCCTTATTCCTAATGATATATTCTTCCATTATTCACTAAAATCGAAAATTCGAATTTTTGGTCAATTTTAGCCAATTTGAAAGTCCACCATCGCCTTAAAGGCTGTCAGTCTTGGTTTTAGGCGAAGTCCTTACAGTACGGAACCGAAAGGTAAGAACATCGTGTGACTACACTAACCATAACCCGTACTGACACGTTTAGGATGCTTAAGGCGAAAATGGACCTTTAGATTGACAAAAATATGTCCCCAAAACGATTTTTTTTCTGTCAGAAAATGATTCTGCATCTCATCAGCTTTAAATAAAAAAAAGCATGTTGATCCGATCATTATTAACCGAGTTATAAGTATTTTTTCAAACGCAAACAATGGAATTGTTACGTTAAATTAAAACTTTAAATACTATTTTCTCAAAACAAGTTTTCATGTCGTTTCGGTAAGTTCAAAATGTTCCATGCGTCATAATTTTTCTTGAATTTTCATAAAATTTCATAAAATGATTATTTATATATGTTAGAATAAAACTTATTAATAAAATCACTATACTATTTTAAATCACCTAAAAATTTTTACAATAAAAAAAAATTTTTGGATAAAATTTTGCATAAAATGAACTATTTTTATCGATTTCTTTTCTAGCTTTTATAAACATGACTGTAAATCAAATATTGCTACTAACTATTATTATAACTATATAAAGCTAGCTTAAGAAAGAAAATGAGATATCTGAGACAAAAATCGATGTGCATGGAGCATTTTTAAATAGAGTAATTAACTAACTGATTTTAATTAATATCTTAAGTAATTATATTCTGATTTTTTACAAAATTTAGCATTTTCATCTCAAAACATCACTGTATAAGTAAACAAAATTTCATAGCAATTGGTTAAGGGGGTCCAGGGCACAAAATTCTTCAAATTTTCGAAATTTTTTTTTATTGCATTAAAAAATTCTCTCTGTTCTTTTCCGCTTAAAATGGCGTTTAAATCATGTTTCTATCTTAATTAGAACCGGAGATATTCATTTTTTCGTTTTGGTCTGATTTCAAAATCGAGCTGTCAAGTAGCGGTTGTCATGGGTACGACATCCTGAAATGTAAACATTGAAATGTAAACAAACTTTTTTGCGGCACATTTTTACCAAAATTACTGCATATTATTATTTAAACTTTAAATGAATTAATATTTAACTTGTACTTTATAAATATACACTTCTACTTCTTCTACAAGGAAGTGAAATGAAGTGATAATATTATTTACGTTTGAATTTCGATCCGCGTGCGAACCATTCTCCGGATATTTCAAACTTAGTTTTTATAAGTATTTTTGCAATTACTTTCGAAATTTTGAAAGATTTTCTTAAATAAATCTTTATAAATGCCAAGGAAAAGGAAATCGGAAGTTTTGAGGGCTGAAATTATGAAGAAAACGCGACTTGCAAAATCAAATGGTAGTATTTCAGTTCCTACAAAAAGTGAGAAAAGTGACATTGCTAAGCGATTAGATGACAGGAAAATGTCTTCACCAGTGAAGAATAACTTGACTGAAAGACTAGATGATAAGTATATGATTATTAAACAAACTGTTTTACAGTCTATAATTTCAAGCTGCTGTTGTAAAGAATGTAAACAAATGACTTTGGAAGTGCAGTTTGGTAAACAGTTTGGTTTTGCTCAATCTATTGATGTTGTGTGCAAAAATTGTGATTCAGTTTTTACAAAGAATTCATCTGGCAAGACACCAGGCAAGGGAAAGTCATATGATGTTAATCGTAGAGCTGTTGCTGCAGTGACTGAACTAGGGAAAGGACATGTAGCACTCGAAAAATTATCATGTGTAATGAACTTGCCTTGCATGGATTCCAAAACTTTTACTAGCCACTTGAAAAATTTTCATTCTTTCTGTGTAAAAAGTTTACGTGAGCAGCAAGAAAAAGTGTATTCAAACATTAAAGAAGCATATTGTATTTTAAATGAAACTCCGTCAGATATTTTTAATATAACAGTGAGCTACGATGCAACTTGGCATAAAAGAGGTCATACATCCAATTATGCAGTTGGGTGTGTGATAGATGTGCTAACGGGCTTTGTGATTGACCACGAAGTTTTATCAAAAGTTTGTAATCACTGTGTGCAAGCCGAAAAAGCTCTCAGCAAAGATTCACCAGAATTTTCCTCATGGTATGAAGGCCATGCTTTATATTGTGATAAGAATTATGTGGGAACCTCTGGGGGAATGGAAGCTGAAATGGCCTTAAAAATGTGGCGCCGTTCAGAGAGGCTTGGATTTCGCTACGTGGAACTTGTTGCAGATGGAGACGCAAAAACTTTTCATGATCTTCAAGCTTCAAATGTGTATGGAGAGGAAAATCCACTGAAGAAAATAGAATGCATCAACCATGTTGGTAAGAGGATGGGAACTGCTCTACGAAAACTTGTGGAGAATGAAAAGAAAAGAGGTATAACCCTTGGAGGCAAGAAACATGGGAGCCTAAGTGATGCCACAATAAAAAAAGTTACACGTTACTACCGAAATGCCATTATTCGTAACAAAGGTAATATTCCAGGAATGAAGAGAGATATTTACGCCATTTTACTGCATTGTAGCTCAACAGACAAGAAACTGAAACACACATCTTGCCCTGTTGGCGACGATTCTTGGTGTTTTTATAATCGTGCAATCGCGCTACAGCAAAAGCCCGCTGCTCACAAAACTGCCATTAAAACGCCTCTGCGAGAAGATGTTGTCGCCAAAATGATGAGTATTTTCCAGAGGTTAGCCTCGGATTCCTTGTTGGAAAGATGTTCCAAAGGGGAAACGCAAAACAGAAATGAATCTATTCACAATTTGATTTGGAGTCGTTGTCCCAAAACGATAAACTGCTCAAAAGTGCGAGTAGATATTGCTGCAGCAAGAGGTATATCAGATTTTAACCATGGAATCAAGGTATCCACCTTAAATGTGTTCCAGTCAGGTTTTATATCCCCCTGTCAATCCTCGGTAACAATGCTAAAGAAAATGCGAAATCGCCATGTTAGAAAAGCTTTGTTTAAATCAACAGAGACGTTTAAACAGTACCGAAAGAGAGTGGAAATGGCAAAAATTAAACTTAATCAGAAGTTTAAGGTACAAGAAGGAGTTTCTTACTCACCTGGAAGCTTTTAAAAGCTATTTAAACATTTTATTATTAGCCAATCAATGTTTAAACATTTAAATGCGCTTTTCTCCATGATGGGTTTTTTTACGATTTCTCGTCTTTAAATTGTTATAAGTCAAGAACTGTTAAAGATAAATGGTTCAAACTTGGAACATATCTTTTTCAATTATTTTACTTTGATTGTGATTCAGCAAATTTGAAAAAAATAGTTACTTTTGAAAATATGATTTTTAAAAAATAAGTTTAAATCAACAGAGACATTTAAACAGTTCCGAAATAGAGTGGAAATGGCAAAAATTAAACTTAATCAGAAGTTTAAGCTACAAATTGGAGTTTCTTGCTCACCTGGAAGCTTTTAAAAGCTATTTATACATTTTATTACTAGCCAATCAATGTTTAAACATTTAAATGCGTTTTTCTCCATGATGGGTTTTTCACGATTTCTCATCTTTAAATTGTTATAAGTCAAGAACTGTTAAAGATAAATGGTTCAAACTTGGAACATATCTTTTTCAATTATTTTACTTCGATTGTGATTCAGCAAATTTGAAAAAAATAGTTACTTTTGAAAATATGATTTTTAAAAAATAAGTTTAAATCAACAGAGACATTTAAACAGTTCCGAAATAGAGTGGAAATGGCAAAAATTAAACTTAATCAGAAGTTTAAGCTACAAATTGGAGTTTCTTGCTCACCTGGAAGCTTTTAAAAGCTATTTATACATTTTATTACTAGCCAATCAATGTTTAAACATTTAAATGCGTTTTTCTCCATGATGGGTTTTTCACGATTTCTCATCTTTAAATTGTTATAAGTCAAGAACTGTTAAAGATAAATGGTTCAAACTTGGAACATATCTTTTTCAATTATTTTACTTTGATTGTGATTCAGCAAATTTGAAAAAAATATTTACTTTTGAAAATATGATTTTTAAAAAATAAGTTTAAATCAACAGAGACATTTAAACAGTTCAAGATTTCTCGTCTTTAAATTGTTATAAGTCAAGAACTGTTAAAGATAAATGGTTCAAACTTGGAGCATATCTTTTTCAATTATTTTACTTCGATTGTGATTCAGCAAATTTGAAAAAAATATTTACTTTTGAAAATATCATTTTTAAAAAATAAGTTTAAATCAACAGAGACATTTAAACAGTTCCGAAAGAGAGTGGAAATGGCAAAAATTAAACTTAATCAGAAGTTTAAGCTACAAAAAGGAGTTTCTTGCTCACCTGGAAGCTTTTAAAAGCTATTTATGCATTTTATTATAAGCCAATAAATGTTTAAACATTTAAATGTATTTTCTCCATGATGGGTTTTTTCACGATTTCTCGTCTTTAAATTGTTATAAGTCAAGAACCGTTAAAGATAAATGGTTCAAACTTGTAACATATCTTTTACAATTATTTTACTTTAATTGTGATTCAGCAAATTTGAAAAAAATATTTACTTTTGAAAATATGATTTTTTAAAAATAAGTTTAAATCAACAGAGACATTTAAACAGTTCCGAAAGAGAGTGGAAATGGCAAAAATTAAACTTAATCAGAAGTGTAAGCTACAAAAAGGAGTTTCTTACTCACCTGGAAGCTTTTAAAAGCTATTTAAACATTTTATTATTAGCCAATCAATGTTTAAACATTTAAATGCGTTTTTCTCCATGATGGGTTTTTTCACGATTTCTCGTCTTTAAATTGTTATAAGTCAAGAACCGTTAAAGATAAATGGTTCAAACTTGGAACATCTCTTTTTCAATTATTTTACTTTAATTGTGATTCAGCAAATTTGAAAAAAATATTTACTTTTGAAAATATGATTTTTTAAAAATAAGTTACATCATTTTTTTTGAAATTTTTAATATAAATATTTTTAATTTTTTTTTAAATTAATATTTTTGAAAATGCTGAATCACAATTAAAGTTTATATATTTATGTTTAATTAAATGAAAAAATTTTGAAATTAGACAAATAATATTTTGAGTTATAAGGGTTTTAAATTACCCCACTTTTTTTAAAATTTTAAAATTTTAAAATTTTTTAAAAACTTTATGAGAAGTTTTATGATGTGATTTTGTTTACAAATTATATGGTTAACCTTCACAAAAAATTTCAAAATTTTAACTCAATAAATAAAAAAATTTTCAAAATGTGCCCCGGACCCCCTTAATAAATAAAAAAAAAGTTTTTCATGGTCCATTGTCGCCTTAAATCTTTTAGTCGGAGAAGCATTTTCTGAGCTCGCAACCATCTGCGGACCTGGTCTGGAATGCACAGTAGAGAGAAACACAAGTCATATCAAGATCAAGAAGTCTTTAAGATCACATCGACTAACAATGCAGACCTTCTATCCTAAGCATTAGCGAATTTACCTTTGAAAAGCGGATTTAAACTGAAAATACTAATGTATTTTCAGTTTTTTGAGACATGCTATAACCCCCGTGAAAAGTTAATCGTCAAAAAATTAAAAATGGGAAAACTGTATGCTTTTGTTTTTGAAATGTCTACATTCGTAAGTTTCATCTACATTTGTAAAATTTGTCATAGGTTAGCACAGAGGTTGAGGATTTGTGAGGTCAAAGGATATGACGCCTTAAGGCTGCTATGTACTAAGAAAATAATCATATTTCCCTTTTCCTCTTCTTGCAGACTCTTGTGGTGGGAGGAGTCCAGTTGACAGTTCGAGAATTCCACCCCCCCTTAGGATTGACATTTTGAGGGATTGTAATGGCTCTCTCTCTATAGGGGGTTAAGCGCTGCCCTCAAATTTTTTATTTAAAATATATTTTTGTCAACTATTTACAGGTACATAAATGCTAATAATCCAATAAAATTAGTATTGTCAGATAGCCTGATCTTTTCTGCAAAGCGCTACGGGATTCATTTTATAATTTTCGTCCACCGAAGGAATTTATGAGCGTTTAAAACACACTATACCAGATTTTTCCTCGAGTAATTTAAATTTTAAAATATTAATTGCATTTTTTCATAAAACTAAAAATGTACACAAATGTAAAATTTCTTTCTCTATGACGGAGTACAATTTTTTTAAAAAATCTTTGAATCCAAGTCGGCTATCCGTGGACAAATTTTCTCCATAGGATAACATTGAAGTGAACGAATCCAATGGGTTTAGTATATAGCAGCCTGAAGTGATTGCCGTGGAACAGATGAAAAGGTTTTTCTGCTATGAAACTTTGGTGACTAATAAAAATTTTCCCTTTGAACTACTACTTATAGTGTAGTAGACCATAATACCACCACGAAACTAAATCACCTGTTTCCCTAATATAAATAAAGGTGCTAAATGTAAAACCATTCTAAATTGCAGCATATGCTGGAGAGGGTGGAAAGTTCATACTTTATGTAAATTCCACAGAATTAAAGACAGAAAATTAAACTGATTTTGTAAAACTGAGATGTAGATAACCGCCTATTATTCTTCATTTTCCTACTTGATACGTATGTGCGACCAAGTTAGTACAAAAAAGTAATGAAATAGCATAAAAATTTAAACTTTTTATCCATACACTCATATTTTTCGTAAAAATAACAATCGCCAACCGGTTTAAATGACATAAATTAGTAGTAGGATAAAGCATAGTGAAGGAAAAAATACCGATTTTTCTGAGAGTGATTTCATTATCCCCTCTACTTGAAATCCACTATAATCTTGATAAAAGCCATCAGGGCAAGGTTCATCTTCTTTCAAACATTCTGCCTGAAAGGAATGTTTCAATTAATTTTTTTTCAATTAAAGTGTTTGAATTGAATATCTTTCCACTAAAATGCTCCAGTTAGATACTTATCTTAATTAGTTGTAATCACTTTAAACAGTATTATTTTCCTTAGAGAGAGGAGGATAAACTTTAATTAACAGACTAAATGTTATGGTAGAGGAATCCTAAGTAATTATAAATATATTCAAGTTGAAGATTCCGTATTTTATGAGATTTTTTCGCAGATTGTATCCCTGAAATCGGGCCGTGTGCGTACATATAACTGAAGAATGATCTATATTCTCTCAACTTTGATGAAATAAAAACTTCCGCCGCTAAATTAGGGGTCTTCGAGCTTTCACGTTCGCGGGCCACACCAACAAATTCGCAAAGTTCCGCGGGCCACACTTGTGTGAAACATGTAGTATGCGCAGAGGAAAAAAATATATATTTGCAAACAAGCTTCAGCCTTTGAGATGATTGCTTGATTTGCTTTTTATAGCATGATGATGAAGGATTAATTCCTTCAAAACTGGTCGATGAAGTTTTGTATGTATTGTGTATTTTAAAAATTATTTTGTACCTTTATAACCATTTTAAATAAAAAAATGTTTTTATTTATTATTATTTTCTACAAACAACACAAGATCGGAGTTGATTCAATGTATTTTATACTTTATAGTCCATGAAACAGATTAAATGCGGGAAGACGAGACACACGTGAGGTTCTGAAAAGAAATAGCCTTGGCATGCTGACTTTTGAGTTTATTTCGTCTTAAGATTCTGAATACAATTACCAGTTTATTATTTTGATAAGCCTATGTGCCGTGGGCTACTTTTCCCCGTGCATTCTTCATCTTTTTTATGTGAGAAAATTTGCCGTTCTAAGGTTTTTTAAAAATTTATATCAAACTTTCGTTTTGCAGGGTCTAAACGTTTCGATGGGCCACCCTTGGCCCGCGGGCCACTGGTTGAAGACCCCTTCTCTAAATGATAACCTTTAACTATTCACAAGCAGCTTTGCAGGGGGCACACGTCAGATACGGCAAGCAGTAAAGAATAGTTTAATTAGAAAAGCAATATTTTTATTTTCTTTTGGGTAAAATACTTTCCTCATATTAATATATATATATATATATATATATCAGTCAGTCCTCTATAAAAGAAAATAGGAACTGTATAAGACGTAATTTTTCTAAACAAACCTTTAGATCGTAAATGCTGTTTGTAAGTATTGCTTTATCACACGAATTGCAACCACCAGGTCCAAGTGACATATTTGGACCGGTACACCTAGGAAGTTAGGAGAATGACAATTAATGACAATAAAAAACTTTCATAAGTTAAAACAGGTTAATTATAATACTAATATTCTGAATTTCATTAATCATCAGATTACAAATTGACAAATGATACATATATATATATATATATATATATATATATATATATATATATATATATTTATTTATAACATGGTGCTTACACTACGTAACTCTTTATCTAATTAACACATTATGGCCGTCGTCATCAAGGCCTGTGGGAAATAATTTCGACTTAAATAACAATTAAGGACATTCTTTATTATAATTAATTAACTCTAGTCAATCCAGCTTTCCTCATCTCTCAGCCCACGACATGCTTCCCCATCCAACGACGAAAAACTCTACGAAACTACCACTCGGCAAAAAACTATCGATGTGCTTTGTTCTGTCCGCGTGTTATGCAAAAGCGCGGACGATAGTCAACACCTCGTGATCTGGTGATATCATAGTCATGCTCTTCGAACATTCGAGAATATGACGCAATCTTCTGCTATTCGCTCCAGGCTACGCTCCCAAAATCCCGAGAGATAGACATCGTAACGTCATCTGTTGGCATTTTCGTCTCCCATTAGACTAATATCTTGTTTAATGATTATTTATTCCTATTGATTCCTTTAGATTTAGCATCAATCGACCTAATTAAATATAGTTGATTATAATTTACGCTCTTGGACGTTACAATCCCCCCCCCTCTCCTTGTGAAGGCTTGCCCACACAGGCTGCAATCCCACATGGCAAGTTACCAGAAGAGAAACACAATTAAACTTTAATTTTGAAACCTAAATTAATACTAGCTGAAAATTTGACCCTGACCTAATATTAATCCCTAAGTGCACTTAGCTGGATTGAATTGAGGTGTAGTTACAGGGTACATAGGTCTCTGGTCGAGACATAACTTGACACCAACAACTTGAATCCTTATTATACAAAATCCTAAATACTCTAAACCATATATGAATTGAGAAACATAAAAAATTCATGTTCATTCAAAACTTTAAATCATACATAATACTCTTTAAATAATACTCTTTAATTGATGAAATATGTTAATTTACTTACATTTTTTTCAACTTTACTAACACAATTCGAACAGTTCCAAAATTAAAACATACACTGCTGGCCACGCAAATTGCAACACCAAGAAAGACAAGAGATATCACAACAAAATTTATTTTGTAGATAACATGTTGACCAAGTATCAAATGATTAAATTTATAGACTTCTGTGAAGTGTGGTTCCTGCCAAAATCAGTAGCCAGAGTAGCCGCCATTGTTGGAGATCACCGCTGCCACACGCCTCGGCATTGATTCAAAGAGACTTTGGATGAGTTCTTGGAGTACAGCAGACCAAGCAGCTTCCACATGTTGCCAAAGTTGATCTGCTGTGGCAGCTGGGGATGGAATCCGGGTCAATCGTAGAGCAACCATGGACCACTTGTTTTCCATCGGCGAAAGATCCGGAGAGCGAGGCGGCCAGGGAAGCAATTCAATCTGGCGATTGACGAAGAACCGTTGGACAATGCGTGCCACGTGTGGTCGCGCATTATCCTGTTGAAATATGGCTGTGGGCAAGCCCTGAAGGTAAGGAAGGACAACTGGCTCCAACACCTCGGAGATGTAGCGCTGGCTGTTTAAAGTAACGGCAATGCGTACTAGAGGTGTGCGAGAGTGATATCCAATACCGCCCCATACCATAATACCTGGTGCAGGACCAGTGTGGCGGTGCATAAAGCAGCTGTTTAGCATCCTCTCTTCACGGTGTCTTCAGACTCGAATGTGATCATCGTGGTGATGCAGACAGAATCGTGACTCGTCAGTAAAGACAATTTCATTCCATTCTGCGATCCACATCCTTCTGTCATCCCACCATTGGCGGCGGAGACGTCTGTGGTTCTGCGTCAAGGGTAGACAAAGCAATGGACGTCTTGCGGACAGACCACTCTGCTGTAAATGGCGTCGAATGGTACGCGCAGACACTGGATGATGCGTTACAGACTGCATGTGCTGTGCTATGGTTCTTGATGTGACTGAGCTATCCGTCACTGCCATGCGCACAATTTGCATGTCATCACGTGAAGTGGTGCGCTGAGGTGGATGCGATCGAACACGCCGGTCCGTCGTGCCCTCCTGCATCCAACGATCACATATCCGCATTACAGTTGTTTGGTTTCGTCCAACACGACTACCTATTTCCCTGAAAGATAATCCACAATCTCGGTAGGCCACTATCCTTCCTCTGTCGAACTCGGATACTTGATCAAAAGATGATCGCTGTTTCCGACGAGGCATAATTGATCGTTTTTTGAAAAAACCACAAGAAAAACACAATTGCCGAACTTGAAATCGTCGAAATCTCCAAGCCTTAAATAGCGCTTTGAAGTGGCGCCACAGGCGCGCGTGATGTGCGTCTGCGCTGAAATTCTAATCATTTGCGTATCTCACCTCCGCTAATGCATGTTGTAAATTTCATGTTATTTGCATGTTTCCTTCAGGGTGTTGCATTTATAGTGGCCAGCAGTGTATCATAATCCTTCACACTTTATATTAATGAAAAATAACTTGTAAATTCCATACCTTGTTCATCAAAATCATAATCATATTATTAAATTTTATTCGATACACCAAAAACACACTCATATTAAAACTTTATCAAAAAGTAAATCAAAATAAAACGCTTCATATAATAAAAATGTATCAACATGGAAAAAAGGGCTATCACCAGCTCTGAAGACTACAGTTTGTAACAAATTACTCAAACGTTCTAAATTTCATATAATTTTCGACGAAATCTTTCAAAACTCTTAATTTTTTAACAATTATTGAAATGAAAATTTTCAAAATTTTTTCAAATACTCATAATTTAATACATTATATTTTGCTTTCCCCCCCTCAAAAAAAAAGCTGGATTAACATATTTTAATTTCGTAGCATAACACTATTAAAGATTTTCCCAATGTCAAATTATTAATTAACTAATTTAGAAAAAAATCATGAAATAAGTCTTTCAAACTCATAGAACTAAACAAAATCTGAACAAAATCTTACACATCAACAACAAATTTTAATTCAGTAGTCTAAATACAGAAGGTCGTTCGAACTTTATGGAAACAATTTTGATAGTTAATTTTTATGTATAAATGCTATATTTTTTGCTGCAGTTTGCTTCTATGTGATAGCCATGGTTCTTGACAATAGCTCTAGCTCGAATTCTCCCATGAAAGTAAACTTTTTCTCATCACTGTCATGTCAATTTTACACCATTCCTCTTGGACAGTTTTCCAAAGTCCGTTCAGTGTTCTTTGATGACGTTTTCCTAAGGCTCGCTTTAATAAAGTGAAAGCACAAAAGTCCCTTGGAGAAGCGTCAGGTGTTTTTACAGGAATTTCATTAAATGGGATACACTTTATTCCTGTTCTTTTTTTGTTACATAAGACGCAGTTTATTTAAGGGTGTGACTAGAGGCTTTGCGCATATGAAGCTGAACTTTATCAATGTCCTTTCCATATAATACTGGAATTTGTTCTTCAAAAATTGGTTGTAAAATATTCTGCTGATAATAGAGTGAATTAAATTTGGCTTTACTTGAGACTTCTTTGATTTTTAATTTTCCGTTGTAACAAAATCCTGCAACTATCATGAATCCCTTTGGGAAGATTTCTGTACACTTATGAGGCCATTTCGTACGGTCATCCCAGTCAGTTGAGCAATAGAAAATTAATCTTATTTTATTTCAGTCACTTAAAAGCACCGATGCCTTATCGAGTGTTACCACAAATTTTCATTTTTCAGTAGCTAGGGGTTTTTTATATAATTTCCTACGATTTGATTTTCTTTCAGCAATATACTTTGGCAAAAAGCAGATGAACATCAGATTGAAACATCTTTTTTAACTTCAAATCTTTATGAATGATTTTACTTACATAGAAACTAGGAAGACATTCCTAGTTTCGATGCAAATGATCTTTGATTCGGCGGATTTTCTTTTAGGATCAGAGACTTCACTTTCTTGATATTTACCTGCGTTCGAACAATCTTAGGATGAGGTTTCGCGGTCATGTTTTTATATTTACTTTCAGTTAGACTTTTTTTCCATTCAAATTTAATATGTTATAAATACCTTTTTTTGAAATGCCATAACCGCAATTTTTACACCGCTTCATAATTTGTTGAGACGGATATTTCTCCTCGGAAAGCGCAGTTACGTAACCTTCCAGCTATCTGTCAATTTTAGGAGCCATTTTGTAAATAAAACTTTTATTTTACATTCCAATCAAAACAAAGCAGTAGCATACGATTATTCTGAAGTTTCCGAATTTTTATCTTGAAATGCAATCGACAGAAATAAATTACAAATTCGTTTCCATAAAGTGCGAACGACCTTCTGTAATTCCAGTGAGATTGAAAATGTTCAACAGAAGTGCTGTCAGAAAAAGTTAAATGCCCAAATCCCCTAGTTCTACCAAAGTTTTACCTGCTCTTCAGTGAAACAGGGGCGGGTAACATCAGTGTTAAACATTTTGGTTTAATCTTGCTCCCAATATTATACTGAGTTTAGTTTAGATTCTGACGTCACTCCTCAATAAACATTCTATTTTTACATCAAAACAAGCTAGCTATTATGAAAAATTAGAAATCCTAGACTTATCTCAGTTCCAAAATTTAGATAATAACTTTCAGCTTACATTTAACAATGTTAATCTATTAATATATTTAATTTTTGTTCACATTGATTTTAATCAAAACACGAATTCTTCAACTTTTTCTGAAGTTTTCTCCTGGTCTCTGGTAAATTCGTCTGCCGAGAAGAAAAGTTTGTAATATTTGAAGGGGTATTCCACAGAAAAAGGTTTCTCGAGGCGAAACACACAGCTGTAAAGTTCGATTCTGTTAACATCCATCTCGAAGGCACTCGGAATGAAGATAGTTACTCACTTTCATTGAAGAACTAAACTTCCAGCCGGAACACAAAGTTCGATTCTGTTAACATCCATCTCGAAGGCACACGGAATGAAGATAGTTGCTCACTTTCAATGAAGAACTAAACTTCCACCCGAAACACAAAGTTCGATTCTGTTAACATCCATCTAAAGGCACTCGGAATGAAGATAGTTACTCACTTTCGATGAAGAACTAAACTTCCAGCCGGAACACAAAATTTCTTGCAAGGGGTCGCGTGCTGTTGCTGTTGGCGATTTTTTTGTTGTCGCTGGCGTCGAGAGCCGAACGATAAACATTGCAACTCCAAATTAAGGATTCCCAAACTAAAATATTAATTTTTCGTCAATGGGCGAGGCGCTGTCACGAGGAGAGACGATGAGAAAACTGGGAAAATTGCTTATTAATAAAAAACAACAAATTTTAAAATTTTAAAATGCATGGAGGGTTTCCTTCCCGCGATCAATTAATCGTGCGCGACTACTGACATGGTGCTTACACAACGTCATTCTTCATCTAATTAATTAACACATTATGACAGCCATCGTCAAGACCTGTGGAAATAACTACGACTTAAATAACAATTAAGGATTTTCTTTATTAACATCAACTCTAATTAATCCAGCTAATTTCCTTATCTCTCAGCCCACGACACGCGTCCCCATCCAACGGCAAAAAACTCTAATGTGCTTTGTACTCTTCGCGCGTTATGCAAAAGCGCGGGAGTTAATGAACATCTCGTGATCTGGTGATTTCATAGTCATGCACTTCGAACATTCGAGAATATGACGTAATCCTCTGCGATTCGCTTAAGGCTACGCTCCCAAAAAACCTGAGAGATAGACAACGCAACGCCATCTGTTGCCATTTTCGTTCTCCATCAGACTAATATCTCGTTTAATAATTATTATTTATTCATATTAGTTTCTTTAGATTTAGCATCAACCGACCAAATTAAATAAAGTTAATTATAGTTTACGGTCTTGGATATTACACACACACACACACATATATATATTTATATGTATATATATATATGTCGGACACTGGAGCTTCACGAACGACCTATTTAACAAATCATTCCAAATATCCTATTAATCATTTTGCAGTCCGTGGTCCGGTGGCGAGACAATTGTAGAATCCAAACTCAAATGCAGTGACGACAACTCCATTATCATTTACTAACATATTTATTAAATCACTTAACGACTCTCAGCTCCATAACTAAAAAATATGTCGTCCCAATCCCCATTAAAATCTGTGCGCCTTCAGCACACATCTTTACAAGATGCTATCTATCCATGGCTCTGGCGATAAATCCTTTGTTCATAGCTTTTTAACGAACGCTTAGTGACGCTCATTACTTATGCGTGATGTCATGTCGGATCTTATTGCTAAACTCAGCATTTCCTTTCTCTTCGACACTCAAACCACAGATGCGCCAAGATTATATAATGAAAAGGGGAATTTCCCTTTAGAATCTGTGGTTCTTCGGAGATTGAATCAAGCCGACCCATTAATTCCATTTTCACTGCAATACATACGCCGCTTATTTGAACTCCCAGACTTTTTAATTGTTAAATCCTATATTTTAATAACGAAAATCCCATTTTAAGGTCGCGTGATCGCCCCCCATATTTAAGCCTCACAACTTTCCCCCCCCCGTCCCCCTGAAGGCGTGCACACAAGGAGTAGCTAATTCTCTGCAGCACGTCCTCAGAAGAGAAAACACAAAATTCAATTTCAAAGATTTTTTCTAACCCACTGGAAAATATGCTGAGTTGGGACGTCTCCCACCCAACAAAAATTAACTAATAACCCTAGCTACTGAAACTCATCATCATCTTGTTAACCCATTTAAACAAACTAAAATTAAATTACATTTACGATTAGAATAGGGCGATCGTTCTCCTGAAGGCGTGCACACAAAGAATTGCCAGTTCCCTGCAACACGTCTCCAGAAGAGAAAAACAACTAAAATTAACTTAATTAATCATCAACTGAAAATTGCCGTGCAGGGCGGATCCTTCCCCACACAACAAACTCAGAGAAACCCAACTAATTTATTCTTTTTTACGACTTGATTCAACCACATCAAAATTAACTAAATTTTCCTAAATATTTGACATCTAATTTTAAAAAAATCTAAAATTAATATTCTTATTTACTATACTAAAGTCGTGCACCTAACCCCATGGAGCTGAGAAAAATACAAGTTACATAAATGTCTCCATTCGAGACAGAAGTTACATTGAATCACTTAAAATATTATGACAACAATAACACAGCAGTAATTATTAAAATATCAAAATTAATTGTAAAAGAATATTACATCAACATTATTAATAGAACACTAAAATTAAATTTAATAAACACAAAATATAACTTGAACTTGTAAGAAAATGGTAAATAAAATTTCTGTGAACACCCACACTATCCTTTTTAGCTCAAGAAAAACAAACCTTGTGCCGAAGCACCTTGAGTCCATCACCTAGAAAATGAGTCCTGACTTTAAAATTGACAAAGTTCAGAGTTCTTGAAATATTTACAGTTCTTGTAATAAATTGGGGTGTCACAAAACTTCATACAAAATAATTTTATTTATAACACTATTATTAGAATTTAAAACCCTTCCTCAGATGTCTGTTATGGTGGTCATACTCCACAACAGCAGTGGGAATTTTATTAAGAGCTTTCAGCGTATCATCGGGGATACCTGATTCCTCCGAAACTTCAAATTTGACACAACAAATCACTAGTGAAAAACATAACCCTAATACATATTTCAAATTCTCTAATATTTCAAAAATTTTTCGTTTTCACCATGATGTACAAAATATTATACCTCTGAGTTTTACAAAATAATGAAGCATGTCTTTACACTCATGCTTATCTGAAAATTACAGGGAGACCTCCAAAAACTAGTAAATGAAGTGGCGACCAAAAACACACAAGAAATGAATATCAAATTATTAACCAAAAGCACAATAACAATTTTAAAAGATCAACTTTAAATGATTATACTCAAAATACACAATATTTATGAATATGAAAAAGGTAATTAAATCATTGAGGTATGAAATTAACTTTCAATACAACATTTTCCTATACATTTTAATACCATAAACTTTTCATTTCATTCAAAAACCAATTTTAAAACCTACTCAAGTTTGAAGTAAACATGGTTGAACTCATGCTTAGTTCTGCTTCTAGACACAATTTGATAAAACATGTTAATACTCTCACATTTTGATCAAAACTCACAATTCTACCAATTTCAAAAATGAAAACTTCAGACCTTACATCTTGATCAATACGACTCAATTCCCTACCTCACAAATATCATATATCAAATAAATTTATATCAATACACTAAAAAACACTTATAAAATTATATCCAAAATTTATCAATTATATACACTTGAGCACCGATATGCAATATACTAAAAAATAAGCACTTTTAATCAATAAACCTTAAAAATATTTACAAAATGACGAGACTGCCAACAGCAACAAAACCAAAATGAACAATTTAACCCTATTATGTTCTAAAATTTTCCAATAATTATACCAAAACTCATAAATTTTCAAAACAAAATGAAATTACAATTTTCAAAATTTTACCAATATTTGTTACTAATATTCTGCCATCTAGCTTTCCCCCCTCCCCGAGACTTTTTTTTTTTTTTTTAAATATATCTTTAATTTAAGACAGCACACAACGTTTAACCACATAAGTGGAGTCAAGAGGGTGTTAGGCACCCAACATATAAAATCAATTAAGAGATGGATCTCTGGGATAGGCAATTTGGTCATATTCGGGAAAATGTAGATACAGCTCAACACATTAATGTAACAAAACATTGCAAAGATAGTAACAAAATTTTCAAAATAATTTAGGTTTAGCCAAAGTTCTTTCATAAGTTATTAAATTTCAATTCAAAAATACATAATTATTAACATCCAATAAATTCAATACAAATCATCTTCTAGTTTACTTTCACAATATTACTTCATCAGTTCCAATGTTATTATTTTATTTACTCATTAACAATCATAATTTTATAATTTCAATTTTTTACTTGTAACTCGTATCAACATTTTATCTTAATTTCCCCCCCTCCCCGAACAAAACAGGATTGACGGGAATGATCATCCCCAGAAAAAAAATTTTCAACATGTACTTAATTTTAACAATATTAAAATTTTCATTTTTTATTACCAATAGTTTCAAAATTGTCAGAACATTTTTTACTGAATTTTAACTTTTGTATTTTAACCACAATTTCCAAAATTTACACAAAATTTTCACATTTTACATATAATAGTTACTTATTTCAATTTTCATCAATACAATTTCAATTTTAAAATTTCAATACCTTAAAGTCAAAAGTAATTCACATCTTCAACTTGTACAGTTGCTAATTTAACCAATTTAGTAATTTTTCATATTTCTCATTTTTAATAACATTTTTTTAGAACCATTTGTTTTTAATTTATCGCGACATAGTTATTAACATTATTATTAATTCATGCAACATTACACTTCAAAACCATTTGGCATGTTTATTTTGTAAATTTAAATCAAAACGCTTACCTTAATTTTATCCCAATTTAACTTAATTTAATATTTTACCTATTTATTTGTTTAGAATTCACAACAATTTTCTTCTTAAAATTGATCCTGAAAACGGCAGACAGTCCCGGAGGCATATTATGAAAGACTCACGGTTTGGGCACTCAGTTGGCGGCTTGGCACTCGCTTAGCGGTTTGGCGAAAAGTATAAGGGTTGCCTCAGTTCTATCTCCAATCGCCGTTCGGTGCGGTTAGGTATTCTTAGACAATCTTATCGTTGTTCGATGCGGTTAGGTTTTCTTAGACAATCTTATCTAAATATCCCAGACAATGTCCGAGAACGCAATTCTAAATTTTAAAACTGCAGTATTGCCTAAATTGAAAGATTACTTTCCTTCAGCCGTTTTAAATGAGAAAGTGTCATGCCCAAAAGAAATTATTTTGCGGGCTGATATAATCTCGAAAGATGGCGCAGAAAAGTTCAAGAATGTGTTCTCAGAAATTTCAAGCACAGCGTGGATTATATACAGAAGCTCTTCTAACTTTCAGAGGTAAATATTTTGTTTATTGTTGAAATTTTTTTGGATAATTGAATTAAAACACAAAGAGTGCGGTAACGAAGAAGTGAAAACATTCTTTCACTTCTGACTGTATTTGATTTCGTAATGTCTGAATGATTATATTTGGATGTAAATATATTTATACATAGCATATTTATACATGTATATAGCGTAATACATGAATATATAATACATTTATATTAAATTGAAATAGATTGGATTTGATTCTTAGATTTGAATTTATTCGTATTTATTGAAATAGACTGCAAAAATTTTTTGCACTTGAGTAATTTGTATGATTTTTTAATCTGATTTTCTTTAATTTTAGTGATGCTATCTACTGGAAAAATAAACTAATAACATAGATTTATAATTGAATCATCTTTCCTTTTTTCGTTGACTTTGCAAAATATGAAGTAACAAATTTAACTTTTGGAGTATATATTAGTAAAGCTGTATTTATCTTATTTTATATTTAGTTTTTCAAAGAAATGGATTTGCCAACATTCTAAGAAGAATAAAAAGAATTTAGAATCAACAAGGAACGCTGAATGCAAAGCAAAGCTCCAAATAGTAATCAAAAATGTTACAAAAGATACTGTTAAGAAAGACATTTATCTCCGCCAGAAACCTCCACTAAGATCTGTAATTAAAATAGAAATGGATCATACACACAACACAACTTCTGCTGAAGCCTTAAGAATGTTACGAGTAAATGATGAGGTAATATTATATTTCAAATTATTTTTCTAAAATTAAATTTTTTCTTGTATATATTACTAATAGGTATTATTATCCATTATATTATAATTTTTTTTCTCCTGCGGGTTAAAGAGTGTTTTTTTGACTATTTTTCGAATGGAATGACCCCAGCTGAAGCCATAAGACTTCATGAAAATAATTTTTTAATCAATGAAGATTTTAAAAGTCTGGCTAATGCTGCAATAAATCCGACCGTTAATCAAGTTCAGTATTTGCATGATTGCTGGAGACAAACCAATTTAGGATCTTTAATAAATCCATTTGAAAAGTTGAAAGAAAAGATTCCTTTCTATGAAGCAAATGGTGATTAAGTGTATATTATTATTTTTCTAAATTATTAATTTTTAAATGCTTTGGGTTTTATACTTTAAAAAATATTATTCTTATTATTTCTGTAAAAATATAACTCTACATTATAATTTCAGTTCTTTGAAAAAGAATACTAACAGTATTGCAAGTTAAAGTTTACTGAATAGCTAATTATTTAAAAAAACATTACTTTCCTCTTGTTAGATTTTTCAACAATTCACAGTGATTTTTCACAGTACCCCAATAGGCAATACTAAATAAAAAATATGATTCTATTAATTTGTTATTTTGACGCAGGACTACGTCTTAGCTAGCAATGCCCAAGGTCTTTATAAAGATTTTGATTCTCACGCAAACCATTTCTGAGCGAACCAATTCTAAGCAAAACAAAATATTTTATAATTAAATAATAATATACAAACAGAAACATTATCCACCTATTTTAATTTAGCTTTTAACTGCGTGCTTAATATTAAAAGTAAATAAATATAATAATAAACCAATAGAAACATGGTCAACCTGTTATAATTTAGCCTCTATGTGCTTTTAACATATCCAAAGTTTGCACGCGGATAAAAATAAAATAAAACGATAAAAACATTGTCAATCTATAGAGTTAACGATTTGCAAGGAGTTGCAGATTTGCTGATTTGAAAAATGGTTTTGAGAGTAAACTCTTGATATAGAGGGGGGTATTTGCTTATTTTTAAATTTCTTTTTTAAGTAGTCTTAAGATTTTAACAACAGTGGCTCTTGGGTAAGAGAGAGCCTATTGTTTCTTATTTTTCTTTAATTAATAAGAAATATTACTTTCTTATACAGATTTCACTTGATATTTTTTTTCCATTGCTTTACAAATATTTTGAAAAATATTTTTTCTCAAATGCACATATTTATAATTTTTAGGAACAACTGTTCATATACATGAAGATGGAGACACCTGGGCAATAGTTCTTGCTACCTCTGTCATGAAGAGGATTCAAAAGTCTCAGTTTGCCAAAGAGATGATATTTGTTGACTCAACTACTGGTTGTGAAGGTTTGTCATCAACAATGACTATTTTACTTGCTGCAACCAAAGTAGAAGCTCTTCCTCTGTGTGTGTTGATACACCCTAGTCAAACAATGGAAAGCTATTTCAATGTATTTGACTTAGTGAAAAAGAATTTTCCTCGATGCTTTGGAGGAAATGATGTAAGAATTTCAGATACAAATTTATGAAGTCTTTTTCTTAATGATTTTAAATTAGTTTTTAAAAAAAATGTGTTTTATGTATTTATTTAGTACAACAAATAGCTTCACTGCAAGTTATGTAGTAATTTTACTTTTTTAAATATAATTGATCAATATATTAAGGAGTCAAAAAAATTGAATGACTTAAGTTCTACTTTAAGTTGTTCATCTTAAAATTTAAACTATTATATATGTATAATTTTTCATGCATGTTTAATCTTTATAGATTTTTTTAAATTGCATTTTCATCAGCACATTGACTTAAGTATAATTTTAATTTTAGCATCCTCAGATATTCATGACAGATGATTCTTCAGCAGAGAAAGGGGCTTTAAAAAGAGTGTGGGGAAATAGTAGGCAGTTGTTGTGTCAATTTCATGTTGCTCAAGCTGAGTGGCGCTGGCTTTTTACTCATGGCATTCCAAAAGACGAAAGACCCCGTTTGATGAGACTTTTTCAAGCAGTAAGACTACTGTTTTCTCTAAATTAAAAATTTCGATATGTATAATTTTTAAATAATTTTAATTTTTCTAACGTTTTCGGCAGTTGTTTCAATACTATTTATTTACAGCAAACAATTATTATTATTATTATTATTATTTGAGAAAATATCTAGAGGTAGTATTACTGTGTTCTAAGTTGTTGATGATTGTATGAAAGTAAAAATTTTAAATTTTATTATTTCTTAGGTGATGTATGCTGCTTCAGAATATGAACTTGTTAAAGCTACCACTGATATTTTAAAGGAGAAACACAATTATCCTGATTTTGTCAAAAGATTTTATGCTTTTTTTAACCGTAAAGTCGAATGGGTATTATTTCACAGAAACGACTTACTGACTCGACAAAATAATACGAATAATTTTGCAGAAATATCCATAAGAATTTTGAAAGATATAGTTCTCTGCCGCACAAAAGCCTTCAATGTGGTTGCTTTATGTGAATTCTGTATAACGGTTTGGGAGCTATATCTGGTCAAAAGGCTTTTAGATTATGCCTATGCAAGAAAGCATCAACCAGCAATTTTATACAGCTCATTAATTAGAAAAAGCAGCAATTTCAGTGAAAGTGACATTGAAAAAACTGATGATGGCACTTTTACAATCAAGAGTGGAGAAAACACTTATGTAGTGAACATAGATATTGGTGCTTGCTCTTGTCCTGCTGGGATATCAGGGGCATTTTGTAAGCACCAATGTTTTTTGATGAATTTAAAAAAAATAAAACTGCCAAATGCACCCCCAATAATGCAAGAGGATCGCCATGAATTGGCATTGTTAGCACTGGGACCTAAATGCCCTGAAATGGCTTTTTTTAATAATTTTCAAATTGCTGAAGACCACGAATATGAAAAAAAAGTACAAGAAGTGTCCCAGTTGGAGCCATTTGAACCAGAAGAACAAAGGAGAAATCAGCCAATGGACAACCAAGAGCATTCTATGGCTACCCCTCAACAAAATGAATTACTTAAAAAAGAATTTGAAAGACTTGCCAGCCTTGCTTCTTCTGGAATGTCAAGTAATGGTGCTGGTAGACTTTTAAAAATATTTAAAAAAATTGAGTCTGTGGATGATTTTAAAAGTTTATATGTTTTGAAAACAATTGGTCAAAAGACCGAAAGAATTAAAGTACAGCCCACAGCAATATCAAGACGCCAAGGACTCGTAAAATCGAGCAAAAAGCTTCCCTCTCGCCTGAAAGGAAGTGTTGGTTATGCGGTGTACATGCATTCAAGCTATTGACTTCTGCGTGATATAACAGATGTAATTTTTACAATTAATAGTATTTGAGTTTTTACCCTTTCAGATCTTTATCCAATGAGTATTGTCTGAAAGGAGCTAAAAATTGTTATGTGTCATTTGAATGTGCTATATCTATGAACAGATTTATGTATAATTTTATAAAAAATATTTTTAATGATAAATGTTAATGTTTCTATTTAATAAGTTTATTCCCTTTCAGATATTCATGCAGTCATATCGGCTGAAAGGATGTGTTGGTTATAGGGTGTGCATGCATTCCATCAATTGTCTAACAGATGTAAGTTATACTTCTAATTTATATATATATATATATATCGCTTTAAATGGTTTAATTAGCAGATTGTTCATTATAATGTGCGTCAAACAAGAAAAATATATTCACAAGTGTGACGTGTTTTTATGAAAGCTCTTTCTCAAAATATAATTTTAAATTAGTATTTGTAGGTATTGTTTACTGTTTAATCACTAGGTTAAAATGTGTTTTATATGAATATTCAGTGAATGATTAATTTACTGACTAAAGTTGTCTAAAATATTAGTGTATTAAGCTAAATGAGTACTTGCTCAGTGCTGCTGTAAAATTAAAAAGCAGTGTCTGATCAGTGGACTTTTTTGGCTAGTAGATTTTAACAAATAAACTTAAATACCTATTGGAGTATGTTACTTTTTACTTAAACACTGTCATATTTTCCCTTTGAAATTATTCATATATCTTGCAAATAATTGCATACAGTGACCGTTGTATTTAATTTGAATATTTTCCTTTACATTATTTTGTCTATAAAAATATCCGTTACGATTTTTTTATAAATATATATATATATTTTTGGGCATTAATTGTATACATTGACTGTTGTATTTAATTTGAATGTTTTCTGTAGCGAAACACAGGTACTCAGCTAGTGGGAAATACAGTAACCACCGCTTGTAGTGATCAGTGGTTATAAGAATCAACTGTTTATAAGAATCAATATCGCGAAAACAAAAACAAATGTATTAATTCCATGTTAAAATTTTTGCTTTAAAGAATCAATCCACCGGTTTTAAGAATCAGCTTGCACTCTTCGCTTTCCTTTCATTTTTCCAAAAAAGCCCCTTAAACCCTCAAAAGGCACAAAGTTCTTTCTTTATTTGTTTTTAAAGAAAGAGTGATAAGATGGGATGGAATACACTTGTAAAATGCATCGCTTTCTTTGTTAGACATAACATAATAGCTTCCCCTTAAACACTTTAGCCCAACACTGTCCTATTATTTTGACCCGGGGGCTTCTTTACCCATACGGGTTCGATTTCACTTTTCTCCAGTGACAAAGAAAGACAGGGACTCTTTTTTCCCACCTCCCACATCCTGGTTGCGGATTCCTGGATCCTGAAACAAACAAATTTTGCGGAAAAGTGTCCACAATCACTTAAGCAAATGTGACATTAGTAGATTCAGCACGTTATCAAACCGTGAAACGTAAGCTAAATGGTTAATCTTCGTCTGAAGCTATTGGTATTGAAAGAGGTATAAACAGCCTCCTGAATACTTCATTACGTCAAACTACCATAGAAAACTTTTTCTTGCTCCCCTCCTGTAGTTGAAATGTTAAAACTGTTAAGCAGGTATGTTGTAACAAATATTGGTTTTTTTTCTTCTCTTACTATAATCATGTGTATCTACTTTTAGGTCTAGAAATTAAGTTGTATTTTTAAAATTATAAAAAATAATTTTAATAAAAGATAATTAACGTAAATTAAAGAGTGTTTTATGGTAAATTATCTAATATATGTGTATATAGTTGTGTGTGTGCTTGTCCAAAAACCTAAATTTCGGCTATAAGAATCAACCGCTTATAAGAATCAAAAACAGTTGTAACAAACGTGATTCTTATAAGCGGAAATCACTGTATATCTTTATAGTATTACTGTTTAGAGCAGGTCTGCACAACTGGAAATTTGATGAGGGCCATATAACTTTATGGATAGCTGCTGTGGGCCGCAAGAAAATAGGATTAATGAGAAAACAAAAATTATTTGTTGCAACAAATGAATAATTGGTTATTTTTAGAATTTAATAAATATGAATATCCATTGCTTATATACTCTTTTTGTACTATTATAAATCTAAAAATAATATTCTGTATTTTGCATGTGATTCAGCAGCCTTTTTAAACTTTTTTACATATTATATTCATAAGTAATTGATTGTTGCTTAGTATATGTTAAATTTTAAATCATAGTTCATTTTAAAAAAATTACTGTTTAATCCTGTATACTGTATAAAGGACAGAAAAGAATTTGGGATTTTCAATTCATATTCTACTTATAAAAAGTTCTCATCAGTCAAATAAGGAAAGCATCAACTAAAGAAATTTCAGAATGGAACCTGAACAAGTAAAAGGTTCATTAAAATTAATGTATTAATATTCTATGTAACAAGCATTCAAGAAAGTAACGAATGATATGAGGGAATGCTTGAAAGTATGTAAAAAGCGTTTTTAAAAATGTTAATGCAAACATTCTTTAAGCTTCTCTAATAGGGTAAAATTATAACAGTACAGTATCAATATTGCTAAATAATGAAAATCTAATATACAAGGTATGTGGAGAAAATTAAATTTATAAAACATTAGATGTTAAAAGTATTATACAGGTGTTTGAAACACAAGAAAATGTTAAATAAATATGAAAAAAAGATATGTATAGCTCATATACAACATAAATAAACCCTATCTGGTTATTTTCTCCTTATAAGTAAATGTTTAGTGTCATAATTTGATTGTTTATAATCTAGAACAACTTCAATTGTTTACTTGACTTTAAAATATGATTTCAACTTTCGAAGTATAAACCTTCTCTACATGCAAACTTGACGCGAGAAATGTAAAGTTGACACGCATGCGCAGTCAGGCAATCTGAAATCCTCGCTTCCTTAAACTAATCGTTCCTGTCTGTAGACGCCAAACCGCCAAGCCGCCAACTGAGTGCCCAAACCGTGAGTCTTTCATAATATGCGTCCCGGAGAGCCACGGAAATCTTGTTTCGCACACATCCTGACGCTGGGAAAATTTTGTGAAGAAAGAAAAAAAAAATAACCGCTGAAGTTTCACACACAAAACATTTTCGATGACAAAAGATGGCACAACACCGCTGACACATTTCATAACAGCCATGTTGCCGCTTGAGGACAACCTTATTCAATTAATTTTGAAAAACGATGACTAATTTTTAATTATGGTTTTTGTAGCACAAAATGTAGAACACTTTTAACGATGAGCAGCCGACACGACGAAAAATTTTACTAATTTCATAATTTTAAACACAGATGACATCACTGCCTTAATTTTTGAAGCACAGAAATATGATGACCACAAGCCGAAGATTTTTCTTAATACGATGAAATTCTGAAATTCTTGAATTTTAAAGGCTGGTTTCCCACAGCGAAAAGGTTGCAGAATCGCTGTCGACTTTTGTCGGACACTGGAGCTTCACGCCCGACCTATTTAACAAATCATTCCAAATATCCTATTAATCATTTTGCAGTCCGTGGTCCGGTGGCGAGACAATTGTAGAATCCAAACTCAAATGCAGTGACGACAACTCCATTATCATTTACTAACATATTTATTAAATCACTTAACGACTCTCAGCTCCATAACTAAAAAATATGGCGTCCCAATCCCCATTAAAATCTGTGCGCCTTCAGCACACATCTTTACAAGATGCTATCTATCCATGGCTCTGGCGATAAATCCTTTGTTCATAGCTTTTTAACGAACGCTTAGTGACGCTCATTACTTATGCGTGATGTCATGTCGGATCTTATTGCTAAACTCAGCATTTCCTTTCTCTTCGACACTCAAACCACACATGCGCCAAGATTATATAATGAAAAGGGGAATTTCCCTTTAGAATCTGTGGTTCTTCGGAGATTGAATCAAGCCGACCCATTAATTCCATTTTCACTGCAATACATTCGCCGCTTATTTGAACTCCCAGACTTTTTAATTGTTAAATCCTATATTTTAATAACGAAAATCCCATTTTAAGGTCGCGTGATCGCCCCCCATATTTAAGCCTCACATATATATATATATATATATATATATATATACACTGAAGTGCAACTGAATTAGGCATACCTACCTAGTAACGAGTTGGGCCTCCTCTGGCCTTGATAACAGCTGCCACACGACGAGGCATAGATTCAACAAGTTTCTGGAAACGTTCCACGGGAATGGCTTGCCAAATATTGGCTAAAGCTGTCCATAATTCAGTAAGGTTCTTTGGTGCTGTGTGTTAGCCTTTCACGCCTTGTTCCAAAACATCCCAAAGATGCTCAATAGGATTTAAGTCTGGGCTTCTAGGTGGCCAATTCATGACAGAGAAGTCAGAGGAATTCTCATCCAACCAGTCAGTAGCCAACCGGGACTTGTGAGAGGTACAGTTGTCTTGCTGGAAAACTCCGTTATCGTGCGGATAACAGAACAGCATAAACGGATGGAGGTGATCACCCAGCAACTCTACGTACCGAATTGCATTGAGGGAGGTTGGTACTCGCACCAAAGATCCCAAACTGTGCCACGAAAAAACACCCCTGACCACGATTGAGCCACCATGCCCTTGTAAAGTTCCAGTCCGGCATGCAGGATCCATGGCTTCATGAGCCTGACGCCATATTCTCAGCCTCCCGTCGGCGTTAAGTAGTCGGAATCGAGACTCATCACTCCATGCTACTCGTTTCCAGTCCTCTACACTCCAGTCTCTGTGTTCTCTTGCCCAGGCAAGACGTGCAGCCCGATGGCGAGTATAGAGCAATAGTACTCTCGTAGGTCGACGGTTCCCGAAACCCATACAGTGAAGCGAGCGTTGCACAGTCCGTTTACTGACTGTACGACTGGCACCGTCATTAAACTGGGTGGTAATTTGAGCTAATGTTTGGCTTCGCTGGCTACGTACAATACACCTGAGCCGTCTCTCACCCCGCACTGTCAAGGCTAATTGTCCTTTGCAGTTTGCCCGATCGCTATTTTTTTCCACCATCCATGTATTCATGGTATACTCTTGACACTGTCGACCTTGAAAATCCTAGCTGTCTGTCGATTTCGGAAATTGAATGGCCCATGCGTCACGCACCTACGATTTGTCCGCGATCGAAGACGTCTAAATCAGGCAGTTTACCCATACTGGCAATTCCAACAACTAATTCAGAACAACCACAGTACGCGCTATATATGCAGTTACCACAGCGCCCTCACTTGCGCATACATGATGCGCAGCGCTACACAATTTGTATAGGCTTTGCTATCCCTAATTCAGTGGCACTTCAGTGTATATATATATATATATATATATATATATGTGTGTGTGTGTGTAAGTAAAAAAATATCCCTGCTCCTAGTCATGACCTGACACGTATTCTACATTATATTTTTTAACAAAATACGATCCCTCTTCTAAAATACGACCTAGGAGTAACTTAATAGATTATTAATACTACCCCTTAATGCAAGCGCTGAATCTCTCCCAGACGCTATAAATATTCCAACCCTGCAGTCAATGCTTAACATTCTATAACATCACCATGTATGGTCCGAACCGCGGGCTTCATTAAGTTTTTATGTAATAAACACACGAGACACCGCGAGGATTATAGACAACGTGATTAATTTCAAACAATTACAAAATTCTGTCACTAGTGGTGAAACAAGGAAATGTCTATTTTCATATACGCCTGCAGGGAAGATTCTTTGTAATATTTTGTCAGGTAAACACCATCGTGCATCTTCTCTGTCCGCTCCCTAACTAAGTCCGGCAATCTTCTTATTCTTTCTACAGTGAGGACACTAATGCTAAGCTAATCTATATTTTCTGGTATGTGCTGAATCTGTCTCCAGAATGAATAAAATTCATGGGATAAGGTCTATGCTCTTTTTATGTTCACACGGCTCAACGACTGTGTCTCATATAACTTAACGGGACAGTGGACTTTCAAAATTGTAAAATTTGTCCAAAAATTCGATTTTTTTTTATTTTATTGAATTGGAAAACTACAGACTAGTAGGAATGTGTTGCAAAAAGAATTTTCAATTTCGGTGATTACTTTCCTAGTTATAGACATTTATAACTTGGTATTTAATTTAGATATTATGTGGTTACTAATAGCAATAACTTTAAATGTGTTTTTCTCAAAATAAAAATTTTCATGTCATACAAATATTCAAACTGCTCCATGCGCATTTCTAATTACCCTATTGCTTTGAAATTTACGTTTTATGTACTTAACTGTATATCAAGTAAATCTTATTGAAAATAATTATGCTTCGTAGCTCAGAATTTCTAAATTTTGTCCTTGAAAAGATGATTTATAGGTATTTAGCGTAATAAAAAAGGTGTTTTTACTATTATTATTTTTCTTTTTCTATTTTTAATGAATGCTTAAAATAAGCAATAAGTTTCATTGTTAGTTCTATGAGGTATCCTGAAAATAAAAATTACCATATTACATGCAAAAGAAATGCGCATGGAACATTTTTAATTAGGCCAATTTTTGATATAATTAATAATTCATAATTCCTAAATTATCAATATTTCAGCATTAAATTTTAACCACTTTTACATATCTATGGTACTAATCACATATTCAAATTTCAAGTAAATCCATTCAAAACAAAAAAAGTTAGGTTTGAAGGTCCTCTGTCCCCTAAAAATGACTAAGCATCCGTCGCCTTCACCCTTCCTTGATTGTATTTGCTCATTACGTACACACAGATACACACACACTTATATACAGGGTTCCCACCTATATCCATTACACCCCCCTTAACTTCTAAAAGGTGACATCTTAGGCCATAAAGTTGATGTGTAGGTATAGTAAAAAGGCTTTGCGCTACTCGATGAGACAACTTACAAAGCCATGTATCGGCAAATTTTGGAATTAGCGTTTTTATCTCAGAAACGGTACGAGATACGGGAAAAAAGTTAGTTACAAATTTGTTCAGCATAATCGATTTAGTAATAAAAGACACCTTGCGCACATTAATACATAAAACAGAATGTAGAAAATGAACATTAATTTGGGTTACGAATTCGAAAATTGTCATGTCATAAAGAGTGGAAGAAAGAAACTGAGAGACTTCCCTATCTTCAGGATATAATCTATAGTCTATAACTTTATAATCTATAATCTATAGTCTATAACTTTATATTTATAATCTATAACTTTATAAATATCCAAAAGATTTTAAATAACTACTAATTTCATTTGCATTGTGACAAAATTTATTATATGCTATAATATATATCTGTTTAAATAATTTAAATTTTGTTCTCGTACAGAGACATTAAGTTTATGTTAAACACACCAAATTATCTACTGATACTGCCGTGTACTCTTCATTGTTAATTCAAATTTTTTAGACATCTTATACTTTAAATTAAAGATTGCAATAGGATGTAACGGTTAATGCATTCAATTATTACATCTCGTAAAATATAACTTAATAATTGAAATACTGAGACAGGAAAAAGGAAAACGTAAAACTCGTTTTACGCAGAGCAGTTTAATTGCGATGTTTTTTTTATTTCTACAATTTAAGACCAGAATGTGTAGTAAAAATAAAATCTTGGGGAACTCTATATGCATCGAAAAAAAAATCTCTAAACTCTATATGCACATAAAGTATGGCAGGAATTCTGCAATATGCATGGTTAAAGTACAATTTTATGAATGGATATTCGTATAAAAAATTTACCCATTAACACAATTTTCATGACAAGGCGTGCACTCTCTGTTTTTATCATATTTGTTTACTGGGCATTGGCTGACACAATCAGATCCATCTCTAACATTACGGAACGATGCACAATTGGTTGGACCCTGAAAGTTACAATGCATTGATACAATTAAACGATTCATTCTTTTAAAAGCTTAATTAGTATTACAAATCAATATTAAATTATCATAGATTAAATGAAAGTAATTTTCAATATTTATAGTAAAAATATTTCACAGTATAAAATTATGCATGTAGCTGAAGCGTTTAAACTAGTTACTGTAAGCTTAAAAAAGATAAAATACCTTATAAGGCGACAATGAACCATGAAAAACTTTTTTTTTATTTATTAACTAATTGCTTTGAAATTTTGTATACTTATACAGTGTTGTTTAGAGATGGAAATTCTAAGTTTAAAAAAATCAGAATGTAATTAATTAAGATATTAATTAAAATCATATTGTTAATTACTCTATAAAAATGCTCCATGTGCATTAATTTTTGTCTCAGATATCCAATTTTCTCTCTTATGCTAGCTTTATGTAGTTATAATAAAAGTTAGTAGCAATATTTGATTTACAGTCATATTTATAAAAACTAGAAAAGAAATCGATAAAAATCAGTCATTTTATGCAAAATTTTATCAAAAAAAATTTTTTATTGTAAAAATTTTAAGTTGTTTTAAATTAGTATAATGAATTGATTACTAAGTTTTATTCTAACATATATAAATAATCATTTTATGAAATTTTATGAAAATTCAAGAAAAATTATGACGCAATGTACATTTTGAACTTACCGAAACGACATGAAAACTTGTTTTGAGAAAATGGCATTTAAAGTTTTAGTTTGACTAACATTTTCATTGTTTACGTTTGAAAAAAATACTTATAACTCGGTTAATAATGATCGGATCAACATACTTTTTTTTAAATTTAAAGCTGATGAGTTGCAGAATCATTTTCTGAAAGAAAAAAAAACGTTTTGGGGACATATTTTTGTCAATCTGAAGGTCCATTGTCGCCTTAAAGAAAACGTGTTTTTATTCGAAACTTCTGTACGTACTTTATGTAAATACCAATAAATTCTTCATACATATGACACCACAATTGGTATTTCCAAGCACTATGTAATACAAATATCTAAAATTAAATTCACAGGATAAATTATATATATAGTTGATGCAATTTTACTTATATTTAAGGATACTACATATGTATGCTAAAAAATAAAATAATTTCTGTCAAAACTGAACTTAATGCTACAAACAGAACTTCAGTGATGTAATAAATGTTTATCGTCAAAGGTCTTTGATTTAAAAGAGATTTTCAAGAGTTCACCCGATATTAATACACGACATTAATATAAATATGATTAAAAATTTTAAGAATTTCATTTCAAATTAAAATTATCCAAAAATATGTTATGGGGTTGTACTTAATAGTTATGTTTGGAAAAAAGATAATAGAGCTTAAAATCCACTAGAGAATGCAAAGTTTATGTATTTTATTAAACTTTCTGTGGATACAAGTTTTTCATCAGACAAATTAACAAAACTTACACGTCCAAGACATTGTCCTAAGCATTCTGAATCACATAGCTCACAAATCCGATTACCAGCATAGATTCTGAAAAATGGCATATATAATAAAGAATACACATTTGAGCCACAGCATATAATCTAAAAAAATTACAATTGTGTGACATCGAACAAAATACATAATGAAATACATAGTACAATTTGGTAAGAGGCTACATATGAAGAGTTTTGAGAAAAAAGTATTATTTTTAACTCGATAAGAATTAGAAAAGGATCAAAACGTAAACCTATAATCTCTATCAAAACAAATTTCTTTCCTAAATTTGCACAGAAAAATAAATTTCTAGGTATCTTGCAATATGAAAACTCCCTAAAAAACCAAGAAATGAAGAATCAATATAAAATAAGTTTAAACTTTTTTTCCTTTTTTTTACACCAGAATTTTATTTTATGTAAATGGCTGATATCTATACTATGAAACTAATCTATATGATGATGAATTATATTAGAAAGTTTCAATTTTAACTCCTATGACGGGGTTTGTTAACAAACTGGACTTAGATATTTGGAAACTTTTTCCTAATAAAAATGTCGTGTTCCCAATGCATTTATATATTTTATGTATAGATATTACTTATTTAACATTTTAATATTTAATTCAAACGATTTTTCTCCTTTATATAAAAATATTCTCCTTTATGCAAAAACTTGCATTTATACAAAAATAGAAGTTTTGGCATAAATCCTTGATGATAACATTGAATTAAAGGTAATTTTATTTTTAAAAAGAACAGTGTTTCCGAATACCTTGATTTTAAAAAATCATGAGGTCTGCTTAATAGGGTGGAGCGAAAAATCAAATTTTGCCAAATTCTTTCCTAATAGAGGAAATAATTTGACCCAACCGTTCAAAAAGCGTATCCTAAAATATTTTTAAAATTTATTTCGAGTCTATCTACCCGCACATTTGATTTGAATTTCTCAAAATCTGATCAAATTTATCATTTCTATATCATTTGTTACCGCGAATGAGAGAGGAAACAAGAATCAATTAAGTAGCCAACGAACCGTTTTTTGCAAACTTATAGGTGTATTGGGGTGAATGTCCTTGTCCGTTCATAACTCCTCTGCCCGTGCACATGCGCAAGCACACGTGCCATACGCACTTCTTGGGTCAGAATCAGTGACTTCCGCAATTACTGTTCACAGTTTGGTCGTATCTAGAGTTTCGTTTTCTAATTGTTACAGAGTTGAATATGGATAAAACAAGAAAAACATCTAGTTGTATTTTAAGCAGGGCAAAATTATTCATGTTTTTCTGATATTTATTTCCGAATTGATTTTTATTTCATGGCTTGATGTTCAAAATTATCATAAATAATACTTTCCGATACACAGATTTTATAAAATCTGTACAGTCAGTTTTAGTATTCTCATGCGTTTCTGATATACACTGCTGGCCACCCAAATTGCAACACCAAGAAAGACAAGAGATATCACAACAAAATTTATTTTGTCGATAACATGTTGACCAAGTATCAAATGATTAAATTTATAGACTTCTGTGAAGTGTGGTTCCTGCCAAAATCAATAGCCAGAGTAGCCGCCATTGTTGGAGATCACCGCTGCCACACGCCTCGGCATTGATTCAAAGAGACTTTGGATGAGTTCTTAAGGTACAGCAGACCAAGCAGCTTCCACACGTTGCCAAAGTTGATCTGCTGTGTCAGCTGGGGATGGAATCTGGGTCAATCGTAGAGCAACCATGGACCACATGTTTTCTGTCGGCGAAAGATCCGGAGAGCGAGGCGGCCAGGGAAGCAATTTAATCTGGCGATTGACGAAGAACCGTTGGACAATGCGTGCCACGTGTGGTCGCGCATTATCCTGTTGAAATATGGCTGTGGGCAAGCCCTGAAGGTAAGGAAGGACAACTGGCTCCAACACCTCGGAGATGTAGCGCTGGCTGTTTAAAGTACCGGCAATGCGTACTAGAGGTGTGCGAGAGTGATATCCAATTCCGCCCCATACCATAATACCCGGTGCAGGACCAGTGTGGCGGTGCATAACGCAGCTGTTCAGCATCCTCTCTTCACGGTGTCTCCAGACTCGAATGCGACCATCGTGGTGTTGCAGACAGAAGCGTGACTCGTCAGTAAAGACAATTTCATTCCATTCTGCCGTCCACATCCTTCTGTCATCGCACCATTGGCGGCGGAGACGTCTGTGGTTCTGCGTCAAGGGTAGACAAAGCAATGGACGTCTTGCGGACAGACCACTCTGCTGTAAACGGCGTCGAATGGTACGCGCAGACACTGGATGATGCGTTACAGACTGCATGTGCTGTGCTATGGTTCGTGATGTGACTGAGCGATCCGTCAGTGCCATGCGCACAATTTGCCTGTCATCACGTGAAGTGGTGCGCTGAGGTGGATGCGATCGAACACGCAGGTCCATCCAACGATCACATATCCGCATTACAGTTGTTTGGTTTCGTCCAACACGACTACCGATTTCCCTGAAAGATAATCCACAATCTCGGTAGGCCACTATCCTTCCTCTGTCGAACTCGGATACTTGATCAAAAGATGATCGCTGTTTCCGACGAGGCATAATTGATCGTTTTTTGAAAAAACCACAAGAAAAATACAATTGCCGAACTTGAAATCGTCGAAATCTCCAAGCCTTAAATAGCGCTTTGAAGTGGCGCCACAGGCGCGCGTGATGTGCGTCTGCGCTGAAATTCTAATAATTTGCATATCTCACCTCCGCTAATGCATGTTGTAAATTTCATGTTATTTGCATGTTTCCTTCAGAGTGTTGCAATTTCAGTGGCCAGCAGTGTATTTTAGAAGGTCTTAAATTTGATTGGGGGGGGGATAAAATATTTGAAGCGTAACGTAATTGATAATAGGTGAACATGTATTTTTATCAGGGGTTAGTTGTTTCATAAATAGAGAGCACTACGGTCATCTCTGGTTACACGAGAGCTCATATGATAAGGTGCAAATTGATCAGAGATAGTTGCTATCATCTGGTATGTCGAATATAAGGGTTTTGTGTTAGACTTGTACCATTTTTATTTCCATGTTTTTATTAACATGCTTTCTTGTTTTTTTGTGTGTGTGTATGTGTTTTTGTCCCGTACAAATCTTGTAATCGATTTTTAACTAACTTCCCGACCAGCTAGACATTTGAAACATTTTGAATAGCTCAGAACACGATGACAATGCATTTTTTTAATACTTTTAGCCATCTTTAAGCAAATTTTTACCATGTTTTATTATTTTAAGTTAATTTTGTTTTGTAGACTGGTGCAGCCATCTGCCGATCGGGACGGGAACGAAAAGTTAAACGCAAATTAACTTCCAATTAACTTCCTTTTCTTTCATAATACATCGAATTGTCAAGTTTATATAATTCAACAGAAAATTTAAAAACGCGGTATATAAAAAGTTCTTTTTATCTTGTAATTATTCTCCCATGTCCCCATTTTTGTTATTGTGTGTGTATAGATAAACCATCCGTATTAATTATTTGTTAATTATTTATTTAATCTAATAAGTTACGTACAATTATGAAACTTAGGTATTATATACTTTTTATAATAATTTCTCCCAGGGTATTCTCTGATTGGTCAGAGGCAGCATAATAAGGATATTTACACACGTAGCGTTATCTATTGAGAAAGTTCAATGATCCACTAACTTGACATGTTTGACCAATAGAGCAAGCGTGTCCAACCTTTTGCCTGGCTCGGGCAGCACTATTGGCGGTTGAATAGCCTCGGGTTGCATATAAGATGCATAAAAGTTAATTTTTATAAAAAACAATTCTTCATTTATTTTTTATCATATCATAAAAAAGAAAGCAATATAAGCTTAAAACTAGTGGAATGTTTGACCTTGTTTTCTGAAGCTAATGCTTCAATGTCTGGTTTGATAGAAGTTGTTGAAATTCTCCGTGAGTCCTTAAAGTTTTTCATCAGAAATTTTTAATCTAATTTTACATTTCGAGTGCTTCTCTTTGAAAATAGTCGTTGACAAATGTGGTTAGTACTAAAAAGCGATAGCCTGAATAGGGTAGGATTGTGAAGAGAGGAATATTTTTATCTAGGAAGATAGATATTTTAAAGTGTACGATCTCTTGGGGCCACGTTGTTAGCCGTCAAATGTCATCGGTTGGACACTCGTGCATTAGACCTTGGCATATCAATTTCTCTGCCTGAAATACAGTCAAGCAGTCACCATTTTTGTAGGCGATGCTTAGCTATGTTTTGGAGGATGTAAAAAACCTGCATGAATACGTTTCGTGAGTTTTATTAACTACTAACTGAAGTACCCGGCGTTGCCCGATTTTCAAAAAAGAATATGCTTATGATTTAATCTGAAATATCATCTATATCTATACAAAATTTCAGCTCAATTGAAGCAATACTTTTTCACTTATAAAGGATCAAACATAGGCCTATTCGAAATAATCAATAAACTTCGCAGTTTCAATGAAGCACGTTGATTTTTGAATAAAGTTCAATAATTCAAGTTTGATTTACGAAAATTGTGCATATAATGTACATAAATTCAAAAGCATAAAGTTTATAAGTTAAATAAAGTTCTGTAATATTATACCAATAAATTTCCAGTTGATAGCCAATAAATTGTAAATCTTTTTTTTACCTTAAATGTCCAATAAAAAGCATAGTTCCACATGGAATTTTCTTCAATAAAACCTTAAATGTTCAAAAATCTTTTTTGTATTTATCAATACCTCCCCCACTTGAATCTGTAAAATATTAAATGTTTTACTGATAATAAATGAAAATGTAGTTTGATGTGTTGCTATGGTTACTTGACTATGGTTGACAAAGAAAATTCAAACGTTAAATGTTTTACTGATAATAATTGAAAATATCGTTTGATGTGTTGCTGTGGTTACTTGACTATGGTTGACAAAGGAAAAGTTGTAAAATTGAAGCCTCAGCTCCACAATTAGGCACCTAATTTTATTTCTACTGATCAGATATACATAATATATAGCCTATGTCCATCTGGAATAAAGTACCTTTCAAATAATGAAAATATGTTTCAAATAGGTGCAGTGGTTCCGGAGATTACCCTCCACATACAAAATCCCTCTCTCTCTTTATATATTAGTATAGATTTTTCAAATAGGTGCAGTGGTTCCGGAGATTTCCCTCCACATACAAAATCCCTTCTCTCTCTTTATATATTAGTATAGATAATATATGGCAATATTGTTACTTTAACTTGATCAGACAGACATGCACTTGGCATGGCAGCTGCTTGTTGTCTATCTTCTTGCTTATAATTCGCAGAATGAAGCTATGTTTCTTTTTATTTCTGTCTCTAGATGAATGATATATACTGGATGAACACTGTAACTGATGAAACAGATTAAAATTCCGAAAGATCCCGAAGTTGACGCTCGTAGCCAAATTTCGCAAAATAGGTGCGAATACAATACGGAAGCTAGCTTATCTGACACCGCATTTACACAGTCGCAATAGCTGCATATCGAATTCCGGGGGGCGAATGTGAAAACGGTGTTCTCGCCATTTCTCCTCGCCAATCATGGCGATCGCTTCGGAATAGGGATGCGACATCGACAACAAAACATTGATGTTTTGAAACAACGATGTTCAATATTAAAGTATCGATGTTAATAAAACATCGCTCAAAAACCATCGTTGTTTTTAAACATCGATGTTTTAGAACATCCATTTTTTAAAACTGGTTTAGTAACCTCTAACATTAATGTTACTTCGGTTAGTCATGGGGGAGGGGATTAATTTTACTCTCTGATTGGGCTGACACAAATGACCAAAACTTCAGTGCATATCGCAGAATTTCCATGATACATTTCATTACTTTTACCAGAAAGTTGAGGAAGAACTTATTTCTATAAAAACAATTGATAGGATCAAAGCCATAAAAAAAATCCGTGATGTTTTCTAATTTAAATTGGCTGAATGTGAAAAATTATTGTAATATTTATTTACAAGTTGGAGAATAATTTACTTCCAGGAGGCTTAAATAATTTAGTAAAAAAAATAAATCTGAACTTGTTACATTTAACAAGTGTTTAAAACCCTCGTCTTCAATGATTGAAATCAGCTGAGAATCTCTACAAATCATTAAAGAATAGCTTGAGAAACTTTGCTGTGCATATCTCAACCAAATCTTTTTATTATGAGGCTTTTTCATACAACATAAAACATCGAACACAAAACATCAATGTTAAAAAAACATCGGCTTCAATAAATCGATGTTTAGAACATCCATGTTTTTATCAAAACATCGATGTTTTGAAAACATTGACATAGATGTCGTATCCCTACTTCGGGAGCGGTTTTCTGGCTTGATTCAAAGGGGCGAATGGTGACGGGAGGTTGCGAGGGGAGTCATGTTCACAGCAAGAGGCGGGAATGTGAGAACGGTCACTCGCGTCGATGCAGGAGCGTGACTAATGTTTCGCGAATGTCTTGCGGGTGGCGCGATCGCGAGTTTGTAAATGCGGCATCAGAGAAAATACGAGTTGCTGGAAGGAATCACTATCAAGTTCAAGTTTCTAGTTTTTAAATAAATTATGCCATTAAAATTCCCAGTAATCTGATTTTATTTCCGTGTCCTAGATTTGACACTTCTGATTCTATTCAAACTTAATAAAGGACTAAATCTAACAAATTTAGAGATAATTGAATGATGTGATGTGGGAACTCACCCAAGAGATGCGTTACAATCAGGAATGCACGTGTCTTTCAACCTGTAATTTTTGCACGAGAGACATTCTTTAGGACCTGTACCCCAGCAACCATGACTCGAACATTCCTCGTGGCACACGAGTCCTCTCACTCCTATGAATGACCCAAAGTGGAAAATGCTGAGAAAATTTCACTTAATAAAAATTTCGCGTCTGACAAGAAATAAGTAAAAAAAAATATGCTAAAACACTTAAAGTTTGAATGTGAAATTAAAGCAGAATTTCTCAGTTTAGTTCAAAATAAATATAAATTATGAGTGATGTTAATTTTTTAATACAATGCAAGAAATGAAAATCAATTGTTTTAGTGCATATTCATTCAAACTTTGTTCTTTTATAATATGATATATTGAACAACTAATACACTTGGGTGCGTATAAGGGTGGCCCCAGAACAGGCCCATGGCGTGTGCGAAGTGTGCAGAGCACACAGGCGCCTGCTCTAACAATGATCAGTGTGCCTCGCACACAAGCGCAAAAATCCACGGGCCGGCCTTGGGTGGCCCAAATGAAAGTGGGACTTTAGTTATAGCGGCAATAGTTAAATACTCAGAACTTTGCCTTTCGGTTAGAAGATACATTTGTATGTTACGAAACACGCTGCTATAGTCAGAAAGTGCCAGTGTGGTGTTCGAACGCGTTTAATTAAAGTGACTATGTACGGTCGTGACAGGGACGGATTTACATATTTTTATGCCCTAGGCCAAAGCACCATTTGCGCCCCCTTCCTTCCATTTAAATTTTTGACTTATAACATTGGATTTAATATATAGTAAGAGTTTATGAAACATATATACTTAATAAACATTTGAATAACATATTTTTAATAAAAATTTTCTACATAATTTCTTCAATTTATTTAAAAATTGCAATTAAAATTTTTTCCTTCGTGCTTTCGCCCATGAAAATTCTTCAATAGTTTCATTGAAGTCAACCGATCTTCTTAAAGCTGCTTCAATGCAAAGAAGTGCCAAGTCATTTAGTTTGTCTTGTTGCAGCGAAGATCTTAAATGATCTTTGATTCTTTTTAGTGCATAAAAAGATCTTTCTGCAGAGGCAATTGAGGCAGGTGTGCACACAAACATTCTCAATACGATATCAACATTTGGATACACTGTTTGTAATCCATTTTCACGTAGCCACTTGCAAATTGCTAAGGGACTTTTCGAACCAATGCTGCACTCAGTTATGTGATATTTTAGATGTTGCAGTTCATCACATAATACAGGCTTCAAATAATATTTAAAAATTGCCTGTAATTTTCTTCCCTCTTCTTCAAGCTCAGGAGAAGTCAGTGACCAAATTTTCGTAATTCCTTTAAATTTTTCACCCAGCTCTCTATAAGCTTGTGCCCTCTTCTCAAGATCTGCTTTGAGTTTGTCCACAATCGTGAAATAGGTATTAACGCTAAAGATATCACGCCCGTTTAAATTAACTTCGCCTTCACGTTTTTCGACAGCTTGTAATTTTCTAAAAACCTGACGCTTTTCATCACGCTTATAAACTTTCTTTTCAGAAATATCCAGAGCTTTGTTTTTATATATATCAAATTGTTCTCGCAGTTCTAACAAGAACTTTACGAGTGACTGAAGAACTGTGGCAACTTCTGAAACATCAAGTTCTACGTTTCGTACATACACTGCTGGCCACCCAAATTGCAACACCAAGAAAGACAAGAGATATCACAACAAAATTTATTTTGTAGATAACATGTTGACCAAGTATCAAATGATTAAATTTATAGACTTCTGTGAAGTGTGGTTCCTGCCAAAATCAGTATCCAGAGTAGCCGACATTGTTGGAGATCACCGCTGCCACACGCCTCGGCATTGATTCAGTTCTTGGGGTACAGCAGACCAAGCAGCTTCCACACGTTGCCAAAGTTGATCTGCTGTGGCAACTGGGGAAGGAATCTGGGTCAATCGTAGAGCAACCATGGACCACATGTTTTCTATCGGCGAAAGATCCGGAGAGCGAGGCGGCCAGGGAAGCAATTCAATCTGGCGATTGACAAAGAACCGTTGGACAATGCGTGCCACGTGTGGTCGCGCATTATCTTGTTAAAATATGGCTGTGGGCAAGCCCTGAAGGTAAGGAAGGACAACTGGCTCCAACACCTCGGAGATGTAGCGCTGGCTGTTTAAAGTACCGGCAATGCGTACTAGAGGTGTGCGAGAGTGATATCCAATACCGCCCCATACCATAATACCCGTTGCAGGACAGGTGTGGCGGTGCATAACGCAGCTGTTCAGCATCCTCTCTTCACGGTGTCTCTAGACTCGAATGCGACCATCGTGGTGTTGTAGACAGAAGCGTGACTCGTCAGTAAAGACAATTTCATTCCATTCTGCCGTCCACATCCTTCTGTGATCGCACCATTGGCGGCGGAGACGTCTGTGGTTCTGCGTCAAGGGTAGACAAAGCAATGGACGTCTTGCGGACAGACCACTCTGTTGTAAACATGTGCTGTGCTATGGTTCGTGATGTGACTGAGTGATCCGTCACTGCCATGCGCACAATTTGCCTGTCATCACGTGAAGTGGTGCGCTGAGGTGGATGCGATCGAACACGCCGGTCCGTCGTACCCTCCTGCATCCAACGATCACATATCCGCATTACAGTTGTTTGGTTTCGTCCAACACGACTACCGATTTCCCTGAAAGATAATCCACAATCTCGGCCACTATCCTTCCTCTGTCGAACTCGGATACTTGATCAAAAGATGATCGCTGTTTTCGACGAGGCATAATTGATCGTTTTTTTGAAAAAACCACAAGAAAAACACAATTGCCGAACTTGAAATCGTCGAAATCTCCAAGCCTTAAATAGCGCTTTAAAGTGGCGCCACAGGCGCACGTGGTGTGCGTCTGCGCTGAAATTCTAATCATTCGCATATCTCACCTCCGCTAATGCATGTTGTAAATTTCATGTTATTTGCATGTTTCCTTCAGAGTGTTGTACTTATATGTGACTGACGTAACAGAACCCTTTTAACCATTCGT